>JACEHZ010000560.1:0-367092 GCA_017893485.1 Hemerocallis citrina | reverse complement strand
TAACGGTCACATTAACAGCGGTTCGCTCTTGTAACGGTGTTTATTTTTATTAATTCGAAATCACAAATTACCAGTTCGGTCCCTCCATAATTTAATAAATCATATAAAAGTTGGCCAAACAATTGTAAGTATTAAGAACAAAAATTATACATACAACCATAGAAAAATAGAAAAATAATATGAAATTAAAAATTGTGTTCTACAAAATAGGTTACAATAAACCTTAGAAAAATAAAATTAGTTCATAATAAAACGGCAACTAACAAATACTGTTTTGGATTGCATAATAAAAATTAGAAGAGAAGGAATTTTTTTATTTTATTTTTGCAGAAAATCAACATCTCGAAATCCGTGCCGCGAAGTTTCCTCTTTCTCTTCTTTTTCTCTTTCGTTTTCCATGCCTTCACCCACGCCCCTTCTTTATTTCTCTCTATTACGATGTCAGAGAAGCCACCACTTTCTCTCTCCTTTTTTCTTTAATTTTTTTTTCTTTCTTTCCCCTGGTCTCCACGCCGCCCTTTTGGAAAAAAAAAATTTCTTTTTTTTTCTTGATTCTCGAGCCACACCTTCCTATCTATTTCTTCATTTATTTCTTTCATTTTTCTGATTTGCTCTTTATTTCTTGTTTTTTTCTTCCTTTTCTCTTCTTGAAGCACGTGCTGCAAAAAAAACAGAATTTAGAATTTTAAAATAAAAATAAAATTAATTAGTTAAATTAATTAAACTAACTAATAATCACATTAGCTCAATTAAACCCTTTTAAATTTGTTTATTTAATTTTCACCTTCTATTGGCAATTAAAATTTCTATTTTGCTTTCTACATGGCCAAATTGTAAAATTCAAAATTCAATCCTTGTTTTCTCTGTTAATTTTTACTTAAAATCTTCACCTTTTGCATCAAAATATCTTATTCCTTCAAAAATAATTAGTTAACTCAAATCTATGGAAATAAGAAAAATTATTAAAAAAATAGACGAATACAAGCAATTTTTATGGGTAAATAAGTATAAATATTTATATAAAAATTAGACACATCAATATTTCTTAATATTTATGAAAATAACATAGTGGACAGTTATGTAATTACCCGGTTGGATATTATATTCGAATAATTATTATTTTAAAATTAAAATATTTTTATGAAAATTTCTTGGTTTTATTAAGAAAAACTTATCTGTATATATATACTAGTAAGTATATATATGTATTGTATTGGTTTTGTGCACTTATACAAAATTCTGTAAGAAGGGTTTTTGAGAAAATGTCTATAAAATCTCGGGCTGGTATTAAAAGTTATTATTTTATTATTATTTTAGTTTTATTTTCAGAATTGAAATATTTTTGGTGGATATTACCCGGTTTTGTAAATAAACATTATCTATTTATATATACGAGTCTGTATATATCCGTATTGTATCAAATTGGTGCTGAAATCTTCCGAGCCAGTAATAAAATTATTTTTATTATTAGTTCTGAATTAAAATATTTTCGGTAGAGATTATTCATTTTAACTAATAAAAATTATCTGTATAGACAGATATATGAACGTATATGTACTGTATCGATTTCGTACGTTTGTACAAAATCATGCAGTATGTGATTTTGGGAAAATATCTCTTATTTTTTATCAATCATGATCAAATGAAGAGTTTAGATTGGATTAGGGTATTGATTGAAATTTTAATTTGCGAATTGATCCCTAATTGTTTGAGCCACAAATAAGAAGAGACAAGTAGCCTCTTCTCACCCACAAACCCACCCCCTCTCATCCTAACCCCCCCTCCCCCCCTCCCCCCCCCCCCCCCCCCCCCCCCACATTGGCCGGCCCCAACCCTAGGGAAAAGCCCTCTTTCCATTTTGTTTCTCCATCTCACTCTTATCTCATTCTTCCTCTTCTTGTTTTGTTTTATACCTAGAAAAAAATTGAGAAGAAAAGAAAAGAAAAGAGGGATCAAAATCAAAAGAAAATAGTGGGTTGATTTCATGGCTTGTTCTTGAGAGGAGAAGCAAGAACAAGGAGGAGAAGTAGGCTAGCAAGTTCTTCCTACAAGTTTGGGTGGAGGTTCTTAACTCTTGAGTTTGTTTGTTTTGTTTATTTATTTATTGTTGTATGTTGTTATAACTTGAACTAGTTTCATGTGCATATGAATGTTTATGGACTAGAATAAAAGGCATATAAAGACTGGAGTGGTAGAACACAACTAAGAACCCTAAAGATTCAATCTTGTAGTTTAGACGGTTATAATTAATTACTTATGCTAAAGGTAGAATCTTGAGTCCAAATTAATTTTAGAGGTTCTCATTTGGGTGATTAGTATGCTCTAATTTTTTTAGATTATTTTGGGTTAGTTTGATAAGCTAAATAGACCATTTTTCCAAAATAGCGAGCATCAAAGTAAAATTGCTGTTTTGTGGATTTCGACATATGTTCAATGGGCTGGATTTTGATTTCTATAAGGAATTCGAAAAAGTGTTCAACTAGAAAGTTGTAGTAGATGTTTTCACCTTTTCAAAATGTCCTATTTCGTTAAATTCCAACGAGTAGAGCAAAATTTACAAGCTTTAAAAGTTTCAGTTTTGCTGTTAAAAAAGCTGTTGTTGGTTAACTTTTGCGTGTGTTCAAGTGACCGGATTTTGAATTTCTTACGGAAACTGAAAAAGTGTTCAACTAGGAAGTTGTATTAGATGTTTACCCCTTTCCAGAAAGTATAATTTTGTTAGATTCCGACAAGTATAGCAAAAGTTGCGAGCTTTACAAGTTTCAACTTTGTGCTGTCTTTTGTTGTTATTGAATTGTGTTCAAAGAGCGGGGAATTGAATTCCATAAGGAATCCGAGAAAGTTGTTAACTAGAAAGTTGTATTTTATGTTCTCCCCTTTTCAAAAAGTATAATTTTGTTAGATTCCGACAAGTATAGCAAAAGTTGCGAGCTTTACAAGTTTCAGCTTTGTGCTGTCTTGTTGTTCTTGAATTGTGTTCAAAGACCGGAGAATTGAATTCCATAACAAATCTGAGAAAGTTGTTAACTAGGAAGTTGTGTTAGATATTCTCCCCTGTCCAGAAATTATAAGTTTGTTAGATTCCGACAAGTATAGCAAAAGTTGCAAGCTTTACAAGTTTCAGCTTTTTGCTGTCTTTTGTTGTTCTCGAATTGTGTTCAAAAAGCGGGAAATTGAATTCCATAAGGAATCTGAGAAAGTTGTTAAATAGGAAATCGTAATAGATGTTCTCCCCTTTTCAGAAAGTATAATTTTGTTGAATTCCGATAAGTATAGCAAAAGTTATGAGTTTTGGAAGTTTCGACTTTTGGTTGTGCTTTTGTTGTTCTTGAATTGTGTTCAAAGAGTGGGGAATTGAATTCTATAAGGAATCTGAGAAAGTTGTTAACTAGGAAGTTGTAATAGAGGTTCTCACCTTTCCAGAATGTCCTATTTGGCTAGATTCCGATAAGTAGAGTAGGAGTTATGACCTTTACAAGATTGACAGCAGCTAGCTTTCTGGCTTAAGTCACTGTCTAGATTGTTCAAAGTTTTTGTACCTCTTACTTACTAAATTTGGAAATGTTTTCAACTAGAGAATTGTATTAGATGTTCTAACCTTTCCAAAATGTCCTATTTAGTTAGATTCCGATAAGCGGAGTAGGAGTTATGACCTTTACAAGTCACAGCAGCTAGCCGTTTGGCTGAAGCTTCTCTGTTTAGATTGTTCAAAGTTTTTGTACCTTCTACTCACTGAATTTGGAAAGATGTTCAACTAGAGAGTTGTAGTATATGTTCTTACCTTTCTAAAATGTCCTATTTGGTTAGATTCTGATAAGCGGAGTAGAAGTTATGATATCTACAAGTCCCAGCAGCTAGCCGTTTGGCTGAAGCTTCGCTGTTTAGATTGTTCGAGATTTTTGTACCTCTTATTGACTTAATCTGAGAAAGTTTTCAACTAGAGAGTTGTAGTAGATATTCTCACATTTCTAAAAAATCTAATTTTTTGGAATTCTGATAAGAGTAGCATGTTTAATTGTTTTTAGGGTATTAGAAGACTTTTATGTTGCTTTTGTGTATAAAAGATCAAGTTTTGCTAGTAGTATGTTATTGTGCTTCTAGGTTGTTAGAAGACTTTTATGGTTGCTTCTATATGATTCATTTTTCGCATACATAGCAAGTTGGCTCGTATGTAATTCGTTTGGCTCATACGTAGCTAGTCGGCTCGTATGTAAGTTGTTTTGCTCGTATGTAGCTTATTAGCTAGTACGCAGTTATTGTGCTCATCTAGGATGATATCATTGTCCTAGGAGCCATCGACCATCAAGACGTGTATTTATTTTGCTCCTCGTAGACTGTGGACAGGTCACCCCTCGTGCACCGTCAGATCTTAACCGGTATAGGTTGATCGCTGGCCGGGAGTGTAGACAAAATCCAAGTTCAGGGCAGTAGCATGCGAATATGTTCGTATTGCCAGGGTCTTGGATCGATAGGCTATGAACAGGATTCTTGGGATTCTGGTAAGTCTAGGTTGAGCACCTAGTAGAGTTATCTTGCGAAGTCTGACTAAGATCTAGCATGTTGTGGTAAGTACTGTTGTCATCCCTCGGATTGTTTAGGGTTAGTAACATTATTAGGGTAGTAACTTATGGCTATTACTGCTTAACCCTTATTGATTATCACTTTTCGCCGAAGGGAAATATTTGGTATTAAGGATGATACCTTATGATCCGACCTATTCTATAGGCCAACACTAGGTGGTGTTACTGGTTGTACCCTTCCTGTCAAAGGGATACAGTCTGTACCTTCTCACGAGTTGGGAACACGGGATCCATATCTCGTCTGTTAATTGCTGAAGTGCCATGAAAAGAGCGGGGGAGATTCCTGTCGGAGCTAGGGGATGGACCCCGGAACTTCGTCATGCTCTATATCAAGAAAGGCGAATAAGCCATAAACTACGGTGTATCTGCAAGGAAGCCACAGGGGATTCTTTGAGCTAAGCTGTATTGTAGTTAACTCCAAGGGTTCGTCAGATTTTTGAGTGAGGTCCGGTACGCCGGGCAATAGTGGCAAACAGAAACACCACTATATGACTGCGAATGGCGGGATTAGGCCATTTCAGAGCAACCTCATCAGTCACGCAATATCTTTATAAACAGGTTGAGTACAAGTGTCATGCCCCGCTTTCCAAAATACGGAACACGACATAACGTAGGCCCAGCGAATGATGTTGTAATATCCCGAACGGATATTATATTGAATAAATTATTATTTTTAAATTAAAATATTTTATTGGGAATTACTTGGTTTTTCAAAAAAAAAGTTACCTGGACATATATACTAGTAAGTATATACAGGCATTGTATCAATTTTGTGCACTTGTGCAAAATCTCGAAAAACGCATTTTTGAGAGAAATGTCTGGAAAATCCCAGGCAGATATTAAAAATTATTATTTTATTATTATTTTCAGAACCGAAATTTTTTTTGTGGACTTCACCCGGTTTGTTAATAAACAGTATTTGTACATATACTAGTCGGTATACGACTGTTTTGTACCAAATTGATATTGGAATCTTCCGAGCCGGTAATAAAATTATTTTATATTTATTTCTCGAAATTGAATTATTTTTGTATGGATTTATTCATTTTTACTAATGAAAAATGTCTATATATTCAGATATATGCACATATTTGTATTATATCGGGTTCGGGTGTTTATACAAATCATATAGTATGTGATTTTGGGAAATTATATTTTATTTTTGATCCATCATGATGAGATGGAGATTTAGGATGGATTAGGGCTTGATTGTAATGCTTATTTACAAAAAAACATCAATTGTTGTAAGCCACAAGTGTAAATGGACACTTGGACTCATTTCCACCACATAACTCCATCCCTCCTTCTATAAAACATCCCCCCCCCCCCCCCTCCCGCAACCCCTCCTCACTAAAAATCCAACCCCAAACATTTCTAGGGTTAGAAACCCTCTCACTTTTTCATGTGTTCCCAATCTCATCTCATTCTATCTCATTCTTTAGCTACTTCTTCTACTTAGTTCATTATTAGAAAAGATTTGAGAAAGAAAAGAAAGAGAGGATCAAAATCAAAAGAGGGGTTAGGTTTCTTCATGGCTTCTTTTGGAGGCTGAGCAAGAACAAGGAGCAAGAGCAAGGAGGAAGGAGAAGATTGCAAGCAAGTTCTTCCTACTTAGAAGTAAAGATGGGGGTTTCTCATCTCATGTAATTTTTTAGCTATTTTAGGGTTTTGTTATTGTTGTATGTTGTTCTATGTAGTTAGTTCATGTGCATATGGACTAGATTAAAGTGTATACAAAAGTTGAAGTGACAGAACACAAAATAGAATGAAAAAGATTCGATTTTTATGGTTGTAGGGCTGATTTTATTTAGCTAGGTTAAAGGTAGTTTTTTTACCCCAAATTAATTTTGGTAGTTCTAATATGTGTTATTAGCATTCTCTAATTTTTGGGGATTTTTCGGAGTAGTTTTGATTGGTGAAACGAGCGTTTCCCCTAAAACAGCGAGCTTAGGCAAAAGACAGCACTCACTGTTTTGGGGTTAGCATCACAGTAGCTTCGAGGGGATAAAACTGGGGTTTCCTTACGGAATTAGAGGTTCGGACCAACTAGGAAGTTGTAGTAGACATTCTCCCCATTCTGAATTGGCCTCTCAGGTTAAAATCCGATAAGAGACACAAAAGTTCTGGCCGTTACAAAATCAGGACAGCGTGTCGGCTGAGAAGCTCACTATTCTGTTTGGTTGTCATTTTTGAGCCTTTTGCTGGTTGAATCTGAGGTTCGGGACAACAAGAGATTTGTAGTAAACATTCTCCTCTTTTCGATTTGTCCTCTCGGGTCAAATTCCGAAAAGCGGAGTAGGAGTTATGGCCCTTGGAAAATACAGCAAATAGCTGTCTGACTGAGTGCTTACTCTTTCACTTTTTCGTAGTTTTTGAGTGACTTATTGGTTGAGTCTGTGGTTTGGGCCAACTAGGGAGTTGTATTAGAAACTCTCTCCTTTCCGAATTGACTTCTCGGGTTAAGTTCTGATAAGCGGAGTGGAGTTATGCCCTTTGCAAAGTACAGCAACTAGCTGTCTTGATTGGGTTCTTGCTATTTTGCTTCTTTGAGGTTTTAGAGTGTCTTACCTGTAGAATATGAGGTTTGGGCCAACTAGAGAGTTGTAGTAGACATCTTCCTATTTCCGAATTGGCCTCTCGGGCTAGATTCCGATAAGCAGGGTAAGAGTTATGGTATTTAGAAGATGCAGCAGCCAGCTTGAGCTGAGTGTGCTTGCTATTTGACTACTTTGGTATTTTAGAGTGTCTTACCTGTAGAGTCTGAAGTTCGGGCTAACTAAGGTGTAGTAGAAGAGACTCTCCCCTTTCCGAATTGACCTCTTGGGTTAAATCCCGATAAGCGGAATATGAGTTATGGTCTTGGGAAAATACAGCAACTAGCTATTTGACCGGTTGCTTGTTGTTGTGTTTGTTTGTCATTTTTGAGGATTTTACTGGTTGAGTTTGAGGTTCGGACCAACTAGGAAGTTGTAGTAGAGTCTCTCCCCTTTTCGAATTGACCTCTCAGGTTGAATTTTGATAAGCAGAGTAGGAGTTATGCCGTTTGCAAAGTACAACAACTGGCTATCCTGACTGGGTTCTTGCTGTTTTACTTCTTTGAGGTTTTCGAGTGTCTTACTTTTAGAATCTGAGGTTCGGGCCAACTAGAAAGTTGTAGTAGACATCTTTCCCTTTCCGAATTGGCCTCTCGGGCTAGATTCCGATAAGCGGAGTAGGAGTTATGGTATTTAGAAGATGCAGCAGCTAGCTTGAGCTGAGTGTGCTTGCTGTTTGACTTCTTTGGTATTTTAGAGTGTCTTACCTGTAGAGTCTGACGTTTGGGCCAACTAGGGAGTTGTAGTAGAGACTCTCCTCTTTCCAAATTGACCTCTCAAGTTAAATTCCAACAAGCGGAGTAGAAGTTATGGGCTTTGAAACTTTTTAGCTTGGCTGTGCATTTGGCAGGGTTAGAATTGTATCTGTCTTGATTCGTTGTAGTTTTTGAGTGTCTTACTTGCTGAATCTGAGGAGCCGACCAAATAGGAAGTTGTAGTGGACGTTCTCACTTTTCCGAATTGCCCTCTTGGGTTAAATTCCAATAAGTGGAACAAAAGTTATAGCCTTTCAAATTTTAACCGTTTTTGTCAAGTCTGCTGTTTTGTTAGCTTTTCCGTGTGTTCGATGGGTAGGAACTTCTAGTTCCTTACGGAATCTGAGAAATTGGTCAACTGAGAAGTTTTAGTAGATGTTCCCATATTTTCAAGTTGTCCAGTTTTATTAGATTCTGGTAAGTAGGGAAAAGTTACAAGCTACAAAAGTTTCATCTTTTTATTGAAAATCTGTAGTTTGGTAATTGTTTGCGATGTTCGACGGATAGGAACTTGAAATTCCTTACGGAATCTGAGCAAGTGATCAACTAGGAAGTTTTAGTAGATGTTCCCACCTTTTCAAATTGGCCAGTTTCGTTAGATTTCAACAAGTAGGACAAAAGTTACAAGCTACAGAAGTTTCAGCTTTTTATTGAAAATCAGTAGTTTGGTAACTGTTTGTGTATGTTCGATGGGTAGGAATTTGGAATTCCCTACGGAATCTGAGGAAGTGGTAAACTAGAGAGTGCAGGAAATGTTCTCACCTTTCTAAAAAGTATATTTTTCTTAAAATCCGATGAGTGTAGTACTGGTTGCTTTTAGGCTGTCGGAAGGTTTTTATGTCGCTTTTGGGTTTCTCATTGGTAGTATGACTATTTTAGATTGTTAATAGATTCTTTTGTTGCTTCTAATTATAGAAGATCAAGTTTTGCTAGTAAGCACGTTTGGTTGCTTCTAGATTGTTTACCTGTATAGTTGTTTTTGTATGTAGTCTTACTCATACGTGGCTCGCTTGTATGTAGCTGCTGGTCTCATACGTAGCTTATTTGGCTGGTATGAATGTTGTTGTCTCATATGTGGCCTGCCTGGCCCGTATGTAGCTGTGGTCCCATACGCAGCTTATTTAGCTCGTATGTATGTTGTTGTCTGATACGTGGCTCGCCTAGCCCGTATACAGCTGTGGTCTCAAACGCAGCTTATTTGGCTGGTTTGTACGTTGTTGTCTATACGTAGACCGCCTGGCTCGTATGTAGTTATTGGTTTCATACGTAGCTCGTTGGCTCGGATGTGTTCTGTCTACTTGTATGTAGTTTATTAGCTAGTACGCAGTTTTGTTGTGCTCGTCTAGGGCGATATTATTATCCTAGGGCTATCGACCATCAAGATGTGTGTTTACCTTACTCCTAAGGAACTCTGGACGAGTCACTCCTTGTGTACCGTCAGATCTTAACCGGTGTAGGTTAATCGCGGACCGGAGTGTAGACGAAATCCAAGTTCAAGGTAGTAGCATGCGAACACGTTCGTATTGCCGGGATCTTGCATCGATAGGCCATGAACCAGATCCTTAGGGATTCTGGTAAGTATAGGTTGAGCAGCCTAGTAGAGTTATCTTGCGAAGTCTAACTTAAGACCTAGCATGTTGTGTTAATACTGTTGTCATCCCTCAGATTGTTCAGGGTTAGTGACATTATTAAGGTAGCAACTTATGGCTATTACAACTTAACCATTACTTATTATCATTTTCGCCAAAGGAAAAGAGTTGGTGATACCTAATGATCTGATCTGCCCTATAGGCCGGCACTAGGCGGTGTTATTGGGTTGTACCCTTCTTGTCAAAGGGATATGGTCTGTGCCTTCTCACGAGTTGGGAGCACGGGATCCGTATCTTGTCTGTTAATTTCTGAAGTGCCTTGATAAGCGGGAGCGATTCATGTCGGAGCTAGGGGGATGAACCCCCCGGAACTCCGTCTTGTCTTGTATCTAAAGGCGAGAAGCCATAGACTACGGTCTGGTTAGGGGCCAGCAGGGGATGCTTCGAGATAACCTGCATCCGCGGAAACTCCAAGGATTCATCAGATATTTGAGTGGAGTCCGGTGCGACCGGGCAATAGAGGAAAATGGGGACACCACTATATGACTGCGGATGGTGGGATTAGACCGTTTCAGAGCAACCTCATCAGTCATGTCTAATCTTCAGAAACAAGTCGAGTACAAGAGTAGAATTCATGGTGCGGGTTCAAATCCCTATATATGAAGAAATGGCTTGATATGGGGCGTATGTAGTATGGGCAGCATATTGTCCTAGAGTCTTGCTTGCATTAGAATAAGAGCATCCTTGCATTAGTAGTCTTGCATTAGAGTCTAAGTCATAACATACATTGACACATCATATATATACACGTTTCTCTTTTCGTCAATCTGTTTGCTATAGTTGAGATTCGCTGCTTGTTATCAGCCTTAATGCGTCAGTATATGTACTGACGTCCCCACTTCAATAGGTACTGGATTGCAGAAGTACAGCTACAGGTTTCAGGAGGACTCAAGGCAAGAGAGCAAGGAGTCGATTTCATTTTAAGTTTCCACTGTAATATATGTTATGTTTATGTTGATTACTATTGGCAACTTGTTGTGATTTATTTATTATTGGGAAGCATCAAAGTGAAATACCAAGTGTTGTTCTTTATTCATTATACACTGATGTAAATTGTTCGAAGTTGTAACACTTGGGATTGTAAAGGTATTATTGTAACACTGATGAAATGTATGGCAGTTTTATAACATTCAGACTTGTACTATATTTGTGTTGAATAAAAAGTTTTAAATTTTCCTGTTTTTCTGTATATTGTGGCTAATTGAAGGAAAGATTCCGGCTTATGTCACGGTTTCCCAGTGTACGGAAATCGGGGCGTTACAAATGTGAACACCATCCATAAGCTTTACCAGACTAACTCAGCAATATGAACAACAAAGTACAACCACGCAAGTAATATATAACCACATGAATCAAAAATAAATTCCAATAATAAATGAAATAATCCAACAATATAAATATTCAACATTTGGGATCATAACAAATTCCGGGTCATAAATCCCAGAACAAAGTACAAGTCATAACAATATTCAAGAAATAAAACTAGCAGCAAATAAATCTAAGCAGCGCAGACTGGTTCCATCTTTAGAAACGTTGCTCACCAATTCCTTCGGGGATAGATCCTTCAGCACCTGTAAAATCTAGATCTAAAAAGAATGAAAAGATTGCCCTTAGAGCAAATCGTGGGCAGCAAGTAGAGGAAACAAAGGATAAAGGAAAGCATGAATATCAAAGAATAAGGACATGGTCAAAGACAAAGAACAAAGCAAAGGCAGGAAAAATATCAAAGGTCTACAGTAAATCACACATGTAATGAGTGATGTCAGGATCAAGCAGGAAATACAGGTTATTAATCATTTTATTAGCCTATCTAGTCCATGTACTACTGCGTCCCGTTCTACTGGTTCGGCGCAAACACGCAGTGTATGCTTTAGATTGATGGTGAGTTCTCGGTCTGTGTACTCGGACTATTAATCAGTGTTTCATGTTCAGGGACATTAATTATCAGTCAGTGTTTTATGTTCAGGTCAGGCAGTGATTTATGGCCATCTGTACAGGTCAGTACAGGTCAGGCAGTAGGGCCCGACCAAGTACAGTTTCCGATCGTTCACTACCAAGTCTACCCATGATACCCCAGCTTTTTATTAATTTATTTTCATCCTATGTGAGCATGCAAGAGGGTTTCAATGTTGTATAATACTAAGTGTGTCTAATTCTATGTGTTACAGACAAAGAAAAAGGCAAACAAATCAAATAAGCACAATTCACACAATCAAGACAACATGACCTTGCTGTACTAAAACATGGATTATGGTCACTACAACATAGCAAATTTGAATCCGCCGAAAGGTCAAGAAAGTAGATTTCCACACGGTTCCAGCGAATATAATTAAGGCATATAAAAGATACAGGAACTTGGGTGAAAACTCTATTCTATTCAGGTTTTATATTCAGACAGCATGCAGTAAGTTATGTTAAACCATTTATTTCATGTCAAAGAAATCATTAATAAAATCTATAAAAATTTTGAGTGATACCTATACATTTATAGGTGCAACTAGATTTATTTCAGATTTTTCTTTCACTGTTAGCATGGTCAATTAAATTAAGAAACAGCAGGATACGCATACAATTGTGAATATAGAATTTATGACACAGCTGTACTAAAATGATGATATCTTGCAAACTACACTTCGGAATTCAGATCCACAAAAAGGAAAAGTGATCTAGACATCCAGGGCTACAATTTCTGTTCAGCAAGTTATTTCAAATTATGACAGTAGCATGGTTAAAATTCTGATTCAAAATGAAACATCTAGCAGTCCAGAAATTAACTTAACATAAAAAAGGAAATGAATAAATCATACAAGCACATGTAGCATGCAAATTGGTAATCAAAGTGAATCCTAGGTGTCAACATGTTTCTAAGTTTAAGATACATTTATCACAGGCATGGTATCAATTCATCGATCAACTTCAATCTAACACATACAGTTTAACATGTCCAGTTTAACAAATAGTCCTATGCATGAATCTAGTTGTTTAATTGTGCATATGTATGAAACAATAGGGACTAGGTTTTAGATCAAAGAGAGGACACGATGTTAAGATTATGTCAGGTTAGCTCGTGTAAACCCGCGATAAGCTTAACGGAATTTTCAAAGCAGTATGATAACAAATGGGTCTGGATTTACTTGCAGATATCAAATAAACTTGAATAGATTAAAATGCTAGTTCAAGAATAGACTTGAATGTTAATTTGCAGAATCAAATAATAAGAATAACAGGATCAGAATTCCTGGTGAAAATTGCAGAGACACGTGCAAAATACGTGCGAAGAAATCCAAGCAAACAAATCAACAGCAACTTAGAGCTCTCGGGTGATCTCTACACACCAGATCGGGACCGAACATGGGACAGCGATCTCGGATTCATTGTACCAAAACATGGGACAGCAAAACAGACCAATCGGCGACCTTCTTCAACCTCGGAAAGGAGAGAGAGAGAGCACGACGAGACTATGGGGCGACTGCAATGGGGACGGAGCGACGTCGGCACCACGGCGAAGTCGACAGCACCACGGTCGAGAAGCGACGGCGGCGATGGCAGCCTCGATGAAGCGATCTCTGTTATCGGTTGGAAATAGAGGGGCAACGACAACGGCGATCGGGAACCGAACGGTGACGCTATGGGTCTTCGGTGGAGCGGTGAGGGACGACGGCGACAATGGTGGGGTGCACGAAGACGGGTAGGGCGACAGCGATGGGTTAAGGCGACGGGAAAACTCGGTGGATTGGGATCGATAAGAAAACGGGGATGACGACGGGGGTATGACGAAGATGATGAAGGCGAGGGGATGGAAACAAGGATGATGATGGTGGTGATAGTGGTGGAAGGCGATCGAAGATGGCAACGGGAGGGGGTGTAGGGTTTCCGTTGGGTTTCGATGCAATGAAACAGAGAAGGAGAGGGTAGGGGATCGGGGAGAGAGAAAATAGCGGAGAGAGAGGGTGGAATATTTTGTAGCGCCCCGAATTTCCAATATGATATCTTAGAAATACGTGGCACAATTCCCAGCATTAACTTCAAATGTAATATTAAACACAGCCAAATACCAATAAAATTATTTCAACTTTCATTACATTAATCTTTACATAACATAGCGGAATACAATACACCCTAAATCACAAATTTCTTTCCTTACAACAATTTGTTTTTTCAACAATACATAACCCATTATATCACCTTAACTCACGCATCCAAAATCCAAGCTACAAGTAATCACCTGTAAAACATGAGGCTAGAGATAACCCTAACCCCCAAAACTAAAGGGGTCAGCCATAACGGTGTGAGTTACATAAAAGCAAACAACATAAGTAAAGCATGGATTCATCAACAACAGGAAATAAACAGGAGTAAGTGAGTATGGGAAAATTACGAAACGCGAAAACACTACAAGTGAAGCTAGACTAAGTGTCAAAAGTAGAAAACAGGAAAACACATGCATGAAACCAAGTCAAGAAAACACAAATTCTATATGCTGACTCTCTAATGCGTACTTGTCGGAGTCTATGCATCCCACTGTACATAGGTCCGGTGCAAGCCCTTAACGTCTCCACATTGTAGGGTTTAATCCCTCGCTGTGCAACTAATCCTAACATGATGACTACTACGAGATAAAGATAAACTGTGAGTATTAGCCCATGCCTCGATAATTCCAGAGGTCAATCTCTATCCAGAGATAATTCCAGAGACTATTTCACTCACACCTGAGAATCTTCGAGAATACCCCACACCGCAAGCGATGGCACCTCATCACACGAATACCAAATGTGCGTCGCCTCGACCTCGATAATTCCGAAGATCAATCCCACACCACAGGTAATTCCAGAGACTATTTCACTCACACCTGGATAATTCCGGGAATTATCTCACACTGCAAGCCATACTGAGGTCCATAACTCATGTTCTCATTCATCATATCACCACTAGTGTCTGTCCTTATCATTTAGGTTATTTAATTACCTTACGAATCTCCTAGAGTTAGTGTACCCTGCCGGACTCAACTCAACAACTTATCAACTAAAATGCCTCAACAGGCCTGAACATAAATATCTCAACTGCCGGTATACTAGGGTCACACACACCCTCTAGAGACACACCCAAATATCCAAACCAATCTTCCAACATAAATTGCTCAGTTAAACCACTTGAAAACATATGTTCAGTAGAAGATAAAGTATAGAATAGTAAGTTATAGATTAAAAACATTTAGAGAATAAATCATTTAAAAGAACATTCAAAGATATAAAGATACATCGGTATCAGTCGACTACAGACAAGCATAGGTCGACTATCCAGAGAGAAAATCCAATAGCTTTGATAAAATAATTCTAAGTAATATCAGTCGACTGTAAAAAAGTCATCAGTCGACTATCCAAAACGAAATTTTAAGAAAACTAGAGAACACAGTAGCCAAGTCGCAACGGTCGACTGTAAAGTCACACCGGTCGACTGTCGACCTGCAGACTGCAGTTTTTGGTTGTACACCTTTTTAACCGATACGAAGTTTTACTTAATAAAAACGAATTTCGTAAAAAGCATATTTCTGATATGATCAAATACGACTTGTAGGATTTATAGTAGTCCATAAAAACTAAATCAAAACTACTTGAATTTATAAAAATAGCGATTTGTTAATTTCTTTCAATCAAACATGAATTGTGCATATAATCAAAATAGAGTTTCTTAAAAATTTAATTATTCATTGAAATAGCTTCGTATTCAGATCCAAACCATATCAATACCAAAATGTCAAAAAGATCCCCAATTTGGATATATTTTCTCAAACTCAACTCGATTCTTAATTTCGATTTTTCAAGACATGATCTCTTGATTCATAAATTCTTTCTCCAAATTTCTCAACTAGTTCACCATTATAACTCATAAACATAATCAATTTATAACATTTCCATATTAAGTTTTATCCAACCAATACTCAAAAAGTGATAAAAATCTCATCTTTATTAGATTAATGCATGAAATCTACCATATTCAATCAATCCAACATTAATCCAAAAGAAAATAGCCTACCCATGATCTCTAATAGGACATTCATCAATCTCGAATTACCCACATACAATTTCATTCATAAACAACTAGGGTTTCATAAGATCAAATTTTAATTCATCAATCCATCCAATCCATCATATACATATTCATACTCAAACCCTAATATGTTTTCTAGTAGATAAAATACCACATACAACATTCCAAGAACAAAACAAAACAACTTATATCACTCACATACAACATACACAAAACAAAATAAAACAAAACAAGTCACTCACCTTGTTGAAAGAATCGAACGAAGACGAAAAGAAAGTAGGAAAAGCCCCTCCTTAGCAAGAAATCCAAGACCTTCTCTTTAAATCTCCAAGTAAAATAAAACAATGAAACCTTTGTGTTGTGCAGCGAAAGACGGCTGCACTCCACCTTTTAAATAGGCCGGAATAGGAGAATTAGGGTATCGAACACATTTGCAAAATAATCCTTTTTAAAATATAACTTTACATAAATAGATCCCTATACTTGGAAACTTGATAAAAACAATTAAATTGAGATTTAAAAACAAAATAGACACTTTATTTCTAGCCGACACTGTTTGAAAAGTCCAAAAAAACAGTTTTGCACTTTCATCCCTCAAAATGACAATTTTGCAAAAGATCATTCTTTTCGTAATATTAACAAATGGGTCCAATAAATATCAGAAAAATATAGAAAAATTACAGATAAATCCCAAATAATAAATAATGATTTTCCATAAAATAATTTTGGCTTTTTGAACTTACCAAGAAAATATTTGCACGTGTTTTGCACGTGTAAAAAGATAAATTTTCAGAAAAATATTTATTAATTAAATCTCTAAAAATCATTTTAATTCATTTATAAATCTTTAAAAATAATATTTTAAAATACGGGGTACTACAGATTTAGGGTTTAATTAATAGGGTATATATATAGGGATCAAGAATTTGGGTTTTGGGTAGAGATTTTGTGGGTTTTGGGTATCGATTTTGGCTCCAAAAAGAGAAAAATAAATGCAATAAGATGAGACAAACATAAAGGATAAAAAATCAAACTCAAAATAGTAAGAGCAAAATTTGTAAAGAGAACAGAATTTAACCAAAAGAATACAAATCGATCAAGAGAGAACAGAAGAACCCAAGAAAAGACAAAATATAATATAATAAAGGAATCCAAATGTAATAATCAAAAGAAAACAAATTACAATAAGATCAGAAAATAGGGCTTACAAATCCTACCCACCTTACAAGGAGAATTTCATCCTCGAAATTCATACAAGAGGTACGTAGGGCAAGCCCCGAAACAAACAAAACAAAACAAGGCAAAACAAGCACTACTCAAACAAATGAGGAAACCTCTCCCGAATCTCTTCCTCTAACTCCCAAGTAGACTCCCCTGGAAAGCAAGGATCCAAAGAAACTTGGACCAACTTGATGACTCTATTCTTTAGCACCTTCTCTCGATGGTCTAAGATAAAGACTGGTCGAATTTCATAGGACAAATCTGGCTTCACAGAAAAGTCTAAGTAGTCAACCACATGACTGTCATCTCTGATGTATTTCCTGAGCTGAGAAACATGGAATACATCATGGACACTACTAAAGCTGGCGGTAGTGCAAGTTGTAAGCTACCTTACCCACACGTTCCACAATATCGAATGGACCGATGAATCGAGGACTCAACTTGCCTCCACCTCCAAAACGGATAACACCTTTCCAAGGTGATACCTTGAGAAACACATGCTCGCCTACCTCAAACTCTAGAGGTCTCCGATGACAATCAGTCCACCTCTTCGGCCGATCCTGAGCGGCTTGTAAATGCCTGCGGATCTGAGCCACGACATCAATAGTCTTTGTGATCAACTCAGGGCCTAAAAGCTTCCTCTCGTCGATATCATCCCAACAGACTGACGATCTACACTTGCGCCTATACAAAGCTTCGAATGGAGCAGCCTTGAGACTCGCCTGGTAACTATTATTATAAGAGAACTTGGCCAAGTGAAGATGATCCTCCCACAAACCTCCAAACTGAAGAACGCAGGATCTCAACATATCTTCTAGGGTCTGAATTGTCCTTTCTGACTGCCCATCCGTTTGAGGATGGAACACTGTACTGTAGCTCTACTTAGTACCCAAGCTCTTCTGCAAACTCTCCCAAAACTGAGATCTGAACCTCGTCTCGTATCTCTATCCGATACGATGCTGACAGGAACTCCATGCAGACGAACAACCTTCTAAACATACTACTCGGCCAAACTCTCCGTGGACTGACCCACGCGAAAAAGAATGAAGTGAGAACACTTTGTCAGCCGATCCACTATCACCCATATAGCATTATGACCTTTAGGACTCCTCGGCAAAGCTGTCACAAAGTCCATCGTGATATTCTCCCACTTCCATTCAGGGATAGGAAGGGGTTGCAAAAGTCCTGCGATCCTCTGGTGCTCCGCCTTCACCTGCTAACAGATTAGGCACTGGGCGACGAATCGAGCCACATCCCGCTTCATACCATGCCACCGAAAATGCTGTTTCAAGTTCCTGTACATCTTGGTACCACCAGGATGAATAGAATACGGGAACCGATGAACTTCCTCGAGTAGCTTCTGCCTAACTTCTCCTCAAGGTACACACAACCTAGAGCCAAACCGAAGCAACCCATCAGCATGGATGACCAAATCAGATCTCAAACCAACTTCTACCTTATTCTAAAACTCCTGCAATTGCTGATCACTCCCTTGAGCTGCCTTGATCCGCTCTACCAAGAAAGACTGCAACTGCAACAACATGAGCTGCCGATCTAGTCCGGGAAGCAACACATCCAACTCTAGCCTCCTCATGTCCTCCACTAGTTCCTTCTGCTGAGTGAGGAACATAGTGGCAGGCCACCGACTTAAAGCATCCGGCACCGAATTTACTATGCTCGGGTGATACAGCAAATTAATGTCAAAGTCTGCCATCAATTCCAGCCATCTCCTCTGCCTTATGTTCAACTCCTTCTGTGTGAACACATACTTGAGGCTCTTGTGATCTGTGAAAATCTTAACTTTATCCCCAAGCAAATAGTGCCTCCACAACTTCAAGGCAAAAGTCACAACTGCAAGCTCTAGATCATGCGTATGATAGTTCTTCTCATGAGGTCTCAACTGCCTCGATGCATAAGCGACAACCCTACCTCGCTGCATCAGCACTGCTCCCAGATCTCTCCCTGAAGCATCACTATAGATCACAAAACCACTCCAACTATCGGGTACAGTTAGCACAGGTGCTGACATCAACCGACGCTTCAACTCGAAGAAAGCTTCATCACAAGCTTCATCCCAGACGAACTTCTACTCCGTCCTGGTCAAATTGGTCAAGGCTCTAGCGATCTTGGAGAAATCCTGAACGAACTTCCGATAGTAACCAGCCAAACTAAGAAAACTCCGCACCTCAGGAACAGATTTCGGAATAGGCCAATCCTTTGACGTAGAAACCTTCGATGGATCCACAGAAACACCAGCACTAGAAATAATGTGGCCAAGAAAAGCAATCTGATCCATCCAGAACTTGCACTTATCGAGCTTCCCATACAGCTGGTTCTCCCTCAAGGTTTGCAGAACCACCTTCAGATACTCAGCATGATCTGCCCTGTTTCGCGAGTACACCAATATGTCGTCGATGAAGACCACGACAAAATGATCCAAGAACGGCGAAAACACCCTGTTCATCAGACTCATGAACACGGCCGGTGCATTAGTCACTCCGAAAGGCATCACCAAGAACTTGTAATGCCCGTACCTCGTTCAGAAAGCTATTTTCGGAACATCCTCTGACTTCACCCTGACTTGATGATACCCGGAACGAAGTTCCAACTTCAAGAACACTAAAGTACCTCCTAGTTGGTTGAACAAATCGTCAATCCTCGGCAATGGATACCGATTCTTGATAGTAATATTGTTCAACTCCCTGTAGTCCATTGAAAGCCTGCGGCTTCCATCCTTCTTGCTGACAAACAGAACTAGGGCTTTCCAAGGTGAAACACTAGGTCTGACAAAACACTTATCAAGCAGTTCTTGAACTTGCACCTTCAATTCGGCCAATTCAACCGGCACCATACGATACAGACTATTGGAAATAGGGGCCGTACCTGGCTGAACATCAATGCTGAACTCTACATTTCGAACTGGCAGTAGACCGATAATTCCTCAGGAAACACATCAAGGAAGTCCCGCACAACTAAGGGTGTAGCAACCCCATCAGAACCCAGCGACACAAGAGGAACAACCTCAGGGTCCATCGAGTTCTTGACACGCCTTGACGGTGTCTCACCTGCATGGAAAACAAATTCTGGTTAAACAGAGAGCCTGGAAGTCACCTTCTTCTCCTAACAATTAATCACTACACGGGAAACACCCAACCAGTCCATGCCTAGAATGACATCAAAACCAGAATTGGGAATCACAATCCAATCCGCCGAGAAAACCACACTATCAATCAGTGACGGACTCTGCTTGCAAATCCTAGAACAGACAACAACACCTCCACCTGTGGTGATGTCCCAAGATGCGGGTATAGCATTACTAGCCAAACCATGCTGATCGACAAAGCGAGAAGAAATGAAAGAGTGGGTAGCACCCAAATCAAACAACACATGAGCTAGAAGAGAGAAGACTAAAATCACACCTAGAAGAATATCAAACAAAAGAATAAGGTGCTAGCAGGATATATACACGAATAATTGTACAAATGAGGGAAAAATAACATGCAGAAAGCTGAAAGAAAGAAAAGAAAGTACAACTACTGTGATATACCTGCAACCACTCCAACAGCAACTTCCGCTT
The DNA here is from genome assembly GCA_017893485.1 of Hemerocallis citrina. NCBI lineage: Eukaryota > Viridiplantae > Streptophyta > Magnoliopsida > Asparagales > Asphodelaceae > Hemerocallis > Hemerocallis citrina. The sequence continues at coordinate 346,668 of JACEHZ010000560.1, read as the reverse complement.
CCTCGGCTGTCAGGTTATAAGCCTGACCACGACCTCCAACCTGACCCCTTCTAGGAGCCACACGTCTCTTATCAAAGAGTTGTCTCTACAGAGGAAGAGGTGACCTACCCTGACCACGCGTCGGCGATCCTAGCTGAGCAGCACTAGCAACTGCCGCAAGAGCTCTGCTCCTCAGACAGCACTAGCAACCATATGCTCACTGCTCCCACACACTAAACACCGTCAGTTGGCCATCCTGGAGTCTCGCTGTGAATGTCCAGTCTTATGGGAGTAGCCACAAGTCTCAACATTCCTCGGGACAACAGGTGCATACAAATGTACTCTCATGGGAGGCGGTGGAACTGGCCTCCAAATAGGTCTTTTGGAAGGCCGAGCTGCAACAGGGTGTGAAACAGTCTGCTGAGGAACACTAGACCTACTGAGAGTCTGCTCTTGGATCCAAGCTGCATCCAGAATATCGGAATAAGCACGAAGTCGAAGAGCAGCCAACCGGTCCTGGAGGGGAAAACTCAAGCCTGACTGAATCGACTAGCCCGAGCCTCATCAGTGGCAACGAGGGTAGGGGCGAAGCGACTGAGCCGAGTAAACTCTGCAGCATACTCGTCCACGGAATGGTTTTCCTGATCAAGATATTGCTCAAATTAATACCGTCACAGGTGAAGTAGGCAACAACAAATGACATTTAAGAATACTATATATCTAGCTGACCTGAGTTAAGGAAACAAATTGTCGCTCTGTCTTTGCCTTGGTGACACTGGGAAAGAACTTCGCCATGAAGCTCTCAAAGAAAGTGGCCCACTCAATGGGTCACGGCATCCTCTCGGATTCAACCCGCCACCAGATATGAGCGAGATCCACCAATTGGATGCGAATCACATCCACACGATCCGCCTTGGCAACACGAGCGGCGACCAGCAGTTGCTCCATCCGGATAAGCCATTTCTCGGCCTCCAACGGTGACTCAGTATCCCAAAACTTATCTGGGTGCAACCTCATGAAATCCGCTATTGTACCAGGTCTAGGTGGCAAAGGCCCAGGTCCAGGTCCAGCGACATTCTCAATGGCTGCCAAAGTGGCTCTCATCAGCTCATTGTGCTCCTGCTGAAGAGCCATCATCTGCTGAATCGTCTGGAGAATGGCAGCATTATCCGGCTGCCCATCCCCCGAGCGAGAAGAAGAATTCCCACGAGCCATAGCTTGAAACACGATCAAAGATAGTGAGTGTCCAGATTATATGTTGGTTATTATACAAGTATTCATGTGATTATCGTGGTGTGCAAATCACTGAGTTAACCCGGTTAGAGACAAACTCGACTAATATATCAGTCAACGCCAAACCTCATAAAGATAGTCATGTTTGATTGATATATTACTCAACTCTGGGATCTGGTACCACTAAAAATCCTGCCGCACCCCGTTTTCCAAAATATGGAACACGAGTACGTAACGTAGGCCCAGCGAATGATGTAAATACTATCCATAAGCTGTACCAGACTAACTTAACAATATGAACAACAAAGTACAACCACGTAAGAAATATAACCACATGAATCAAAGATAAATTCCAATAATAAATAAAATAATCCAACAATATAAATATCCAACATCTGGGATCAAAATAAACTCCGGGTCAACTATTGATTTGTACTCTAATTAGCAAGTAGAAAAGCTCACTCTAAATCTTTGTGGACGACAGATAAATCAAATAATATAATAGAGATGATAAATCAGTAACACCTATATTTGAGAAGTGGAAAGAGTTTACCAAATTCTAAGAAATTCCTGCGAAATAGATCCCCAGCAAACCAAACCAAGGAACTAGATCAGATCTGAAGCAATAGTAGCTGCAATGATGGAGGAGGGATACAGGATGCAGCGAGAAGGAGGAGGAAGGGGACGGCAATGGCGCCGGGGCCGCCTGAAGGGCTCAGAGGGCACAGATGGTGGGGGTGACGGGATGCGGGCGGCGATGGAAGACGCAGACCCGAGTGGAGGGGAGTATGGAGGTCGCGGTTAGGGAGTGATGGTGATGAGGAGCAGGAGGGATGGAGATGTGGTCAGGGTTGGGAGGCAGGGTCGAGGAGTTGGGGGCGAGGTGGTGGCGGCGACCGGGGAAGGAGAACGGCAGAAGGGGGTCAACGGGATGTGAGTGGCACGGGGAGGTACTGCAAGCCCAAAACAAAGTACAAGTCATAACAATATTCAAGAAATAAAACTAGCAGCAAATAAATTTAAGCAGCACAGACTGGATCCATCTATAGAAACGTTGCTCACCAATTCCTTTGGAAATAGATCCTTCAGCACCAGTAAAATCTTGATCTAAAAAAAAAATAAAAGAGTGCCCTTAGAGAAAGTCGTGGGCCGAAAGTAGAGGAAATAAAGGAGAAAGGAAGCATGAATATCAAAGAATAAGTGTATGGTCAAAGACAAAGAACAAAGCAAAAGCAGGCAAAATATCAAAGGTCTACAGTAAATTACTCATGTAATGAGTGATGTCAGGATCAAGCAGGAAATGCAAGTTGTTAATCATTTTATTATCCTATCTAGTGCACGTACCACTGCGTCCCATTCCACAGGTTCGGCGCAAACACACAGTGTACGCTTTAGACTGATGGTGAGTTCTCGGTCCGTGTACTCAGCCTAGTAATCAGTGTTTCATGTTCAGGGACAGTAATTATCAGGTAGTATTTTATGTTCAGGTCAGGCAGTGTTTTATGGCCATCAGTACAGGTCAGTACAGGTCAGGCAGTAGGGCCCGACCGAGTATTGTTTTCGATCGTTCACTACCATGTCTACCCATGATACCCCGGCCTTTTATTAATTTATTTTCATCCTATGTGAGCATGCAAGAGGGTGTCAATGTTGTATCATACTAAGTGTGTCTAATTATATGCGTTACAGGCAAAGAAAAAGGCAAACAAATCAAATAAGCACAATTCACACAATCAGGACAGCATGACCTTGCTGTACTAAAACATGGATTATGTTCACTACAAAATAGCAAATATGAATCCACCGAAAGGTCTAGAAAATAGACTTCCACACGGTTCTAGTGAATATAATTAAGGCATATAAAAGATACAGGAACTAGGGTGAAAACTCTATCTATTCAGGTTTTATGTTCAGGGAGCATGCAGTAAGTTGTGTTCAACTGTTTATTTCTGGTCAGAGAACTCATTAATAAAATCTATAAAGATTCTGGGTGATACCTACACATGTCTAGGTCCAACTTGATTTATTTCATATTTTTCTTTTACTGTTAGCATGGTCAATTAAATTAAGAAATAGAAGGATACACATACATTTGTGAATCTAGAATTTCTGACATAGCTGTACTAAAATGATGATATCTTGCAAACTACACATCGGAATTCAAATTCGCAAAAAGGAAAAGTGATCTAGACATCAAGGGCTACAATTTATGTTCAGCAAGTTATTTCAAATTATGACAGTAGCATGGTTAAAAATCTGATTCAAAATGAAACATCTAGCAATCCAAAAATTAACTTAACATTAAAAGGAAATGAATAAATCATAGAAGCACATGTAGCATGCAAATTGGTAATCAAAGTGAATCCTAGGTGTCAACATGCAAATTTCTAAGTTTAAGATACATTTATCACAGGCATGGTATCAATTCATCGATCAACTTCAATCTAACACATGCAATTTAACATGTCCAGTTTAACAAGTAGTCCTATGCATGAATCTAGTTGTTTAATTGTGCATATGCATGAAATAATAGGGACTAGGTTTTAGATCAAAGAGAGGGTACAATGTTAAGAGTATGTCAAGTTAAATCATGTAAACCCGCGATAAACTTAACGGAATTGTCAAAGCAGTATGATAACAAATGGGACTGGATCTACTTGCAGAGATCAAATAAACTTGAACAGATTAAAATATGAGTTCAAGAAAAGACTTGCCCGTTAATTTGCAGATTCAAATAATAAGAATAATGGGATCAGAATCCCGGACAAAAATGCCTAAGACACTTGCAAAATACGTGCAAAGAAATCCAAGCAAACAAATCAACAGCAACTCAGAGCACTCGGGTGATCTCCACACACCAGATCGGGACTGAACAGGGACAATGATCTTGGATCCGCTATGCCAAAACACGGGAAAGCAAAACCGACCAGTCGACGACCTTCTTCAACCTCGGCAAGGAGAGAGAGAGAGAGATCATGGCGAGACTGTGGGGCGAATGCAACGGGGGCTGAGCGACGTCGGCACCACGGCGAAGTCGACGGCACCACGGTCGGGAAGCGACAGTGGCAACGACAGCCTCGACGAAGCTAGCTCTGTTTTCGGTTGGAAACAGAGGGGCGATGATAGTGGCGATTGGGAACCGAACGGCGACGCTAGGGGTCTTCGGTGGAGCGGTGAGGGATGGCGGCGACAATGGTGGGGTGCAAGGAGACGGGTAGGGCGATGGTAATGGGTTAAGGTGATGGGGAAACTCGGTGGATTGGGTTCAACGAGAAAAATGGGGATGACTGCGGGGGTATGACGAAGACGATGAAGGCGAGGGGATGGAGATGAGGATGATGATAGTGGTGATGGTGGTGGAAGGCGATCGGAGATGGCAACGGGAGGGGGTGTAGGGTTTCGGTTGGGTTTGGGTGCAATGAAACAGAGAAGGAGAGGGTAGGGGATCGGGGAGAAAGAAAACGGCAGAGGGAGAGAGGGTGGAATATTTAGGGTTTAATTAATAGGGTATATATATAGGGATCAAGAATTTGGGTTTTTGGTTGAAATTTTGCGGGTTTTGGGTAGAGATTTTGGCTCCAAAAAGAGAAAAATAAATGCAATGAAATGAGACGAACATAAAGGAGAACAAATCAAACTCAAAATAGAAAGAGCAAAATTTGCAAAGAGAACATAATCTAACCAAAAGAATACAGATCAATCAAGAGAGAACAAAAGAACCCAAGAAAAGACAATATAATATAATAAAGGAATCCAAATACAATAATCAAAAGAAACCAAATTACAATAAAATCCGAAAATAGGGCTTACAACAAGAGTAGAATTCATGGCATGGGTTCAAATTCCTATATATGAAGAAACGGCTTGTTATGGGCGTATGTTGATATAAGCGGCATACTGTTCCGGAGACTTGCTTACATTAGAATAAGAGCATCCTTCCATTAGTTAATCTTGCATTAGAGTCTAAGTCATAGCATACACTGACACATCAATTATATATATACACATTTCTCTTTTCATCAATCTGTTTGTTTAAAGTTGAGAATCATGCTAATCATCAGCCTTAAAGCATCTGTATATGTACTTACGTTCCCATTTTAATAGGTACTGGATTGCAAAACTACATGTATAGGATTCAGGAGGATTCAAGGTAAGTGAAGCAAAGTGTGGATTCTGTTTCACTTGTATTATATGTTGGGTACCATTGTAACATCTACTATAAATTTATTATCTGTTGAGAAGCATCCAAGTGAAAGTACCAAGTGTTATGTATTATTCATTGTACTTTGATGTAATTTTTATTGAAAGTTGTCACACTTGGGTTTGTATGGCATTATTGTAACACTGATGTAATGTATTGCAGTTTTATAACATTTGGACTTGTAATACATTTGTGTTGAATAAAAAGTTTAAAATTTTTTCTGTTTTTCTGTGTATTGTGGCTAATTGAGGAAAAAGATTCTGGCTTATGTCACGGTTTTTCAGTGTATGAAAATCGGGGCGTTACAAGTTAAGAGAAATCCCAATGGAACCCCGACCTCATCCCCATTTTGGGGTTCCATTTTGTCATATTTCTTGGAATATGTCATTATGATTAGGGGTTTTAAATGGGGTGCTCCAATGGTACCCCGTTTTTGGGGTTTCATATATTTTGTTTGTATTTTGTTTTTGTTTTTGATTTTTGCACAAAAATAATATTTTGAATGCAAAAAAATAATATAAATAATTAAAAAGTTATAAAACAATTATTTAAAAATAGATAATACACTTATTAAGTAAGAGGTAATACAATTATTGATGGTTTCATAAAAAAAACTCGTCAGAAAAAGAGTACCACGTTATTCAAATTACAAACTAGAAATAATTAAAAAGTAATAATACAATTACTTAGAAATAGATAATACACTTACAAAGAAAATAAATAATACAATTATTGATAGTCTCGTTAAAAACCCGTATGAAAAAGAGTATAATTAACAGTAGTATAATTATTTATTTTCAGGAAGATATCCAATATTAGCCTCATATTAAAGATTTCGTTAAAGAATTAAAAAAAATAGCAATAGTATAATTATTATCTATTATTATGTACAAAAAAAACTTAAAAAGAAGTTCAAAGAAACAAATCAAATAAACAAATAAATAACCTTATTCATATTATACAATTTCCAAATGAGAGTAGGGGTTTTGCAAAAGAAAACCACATTTGCGGTTTCAAAATGAAACCGCATAAATGCGGCATCATTCTCGCATCGGCATTCGATTTGTGGATTGGGGCTCACTTTTAAGGATCGATTGGGGTTTTTTTTTTTTGGAAAAATTGCAATGGGAAGGGGTTTTGCAAATCCATAGGGAATGCTCTAAGTACGGAGAGAGTGGGAGTAGTATATATATGTTATTGAACCCGCAAGTGAATATTATTATATAAGATCATGCAACCTGGCTAGCTGTTGCCACATTAACAGTTGGATGATCAACCTCAATCTCCATCACCGATCGGGTGCCTCCTTATTCATTTACATTACAAGTTAAGCAATTGTTAAACACCGTAAGTCCAAAAAACAGATCTGGCGAGTATGTACCGCTCGCTAAACTTCTTTCCAAAATCACAAAATTGCAAAATCGCAGAAATCAATCGCGAAAATTGCGAAATCAATCGCGAAAATTGCGGAATCGCAGAAAATTACGAAAATTGTGAAATCAATCACGAAAATTGCAAAATCAATCGCTAAAATTGCAAAATCTATTGCGAAAATTGCAAAAACAATTGCTAAAATTGCGAAATCAATCGCGAAAATTGTGGAATCGCGGAAAATTACGGAATCGCGACATATTAAATTATTAATGGTGAAGTGGAGACATTTTTCACTAGTCAAATTATCTATTTATTATCTATTTTAGTTATTTTAGTTAGCCAAAATAGCCATCGTGGTTGGAGATGCTTTATTATTAATAATGGATTGTAAATGCAGATTGATGGATCGATCAACAATGCATGGATCACTTACTGTTTCCATTCTTGCCGCCAATATTCTTCTTCTGATCTTATACATTTCCCGACCCCGATCCAGATCCCAACATATCCTCCAGCACCTTATCATCCAGGTACTCCAACTCAATCACTTCTCTCCCTCTAGCACCTACTGCTGCTGAAGAGGAATAAGACGAAGAACCGAAGAAGAAGCATAGAGATGAACTTCATCCGGAAAGTTGAGCACAGCCAGCGAACCTCTCATCTCATACACAGCTCGATCGTAAGCCCCAGCAGCCTCTTCTGCCGTGTTGAACATGCCTAGCCACACCCTAGCATTATGCCGAGTCGAATCACGGATCCCCGCAGCAAACTTTCCCCATGGCCTGCGACACACACCCCAGTATTTGGTGCTCTCTTCTTCACTGCCTCCGCCTTTGGGAGAGTCATCTTCCATGAATTAATGTAGCTAGTCTACTTGGATATAGATATAGTTAATGTTGGGGAGTTTGTTAAATTTGTGACAATCGATAACAGTCTTTTTGTAGTGTCCAAAATATGGCCCCAGAATACTGCAGAGATAGATGAAATGGATAATAGAAAATGTGAAGACTATATATATATATATATATATATATATATATGCTATATATATGCACGTGATGGAAAATATAAATAAATAATTAAATTAATGCATGGCATATATATGTGGTTTGGAGGTCGTTTACTCATGCATCATTTGATCCAATTTGTGGCACGATTTGTAATGCTGTTGAAATCGTTCATTTTTTAACCACATAATGCATGGGTAAACGACATCCAAACTACTTGATTTTTTGTAAATACATATCCATTGGCATGATAAACATATTGGACGGAGTGGATCTTTCATGTTGGCCCCACCAAGTGAGTATAATCATTTTGTATGAGAAAAATTTCCTCATACAAATATGAGGTTCACTTTACTCATATATATATATATATATATATATATATATATATATATAGAGAGAGAGAGAGAGAGAGAGAGAGAGAGAGAGAGAGAGAGAGAGAGAGAGGTAGAGAGAGGTTCGGGTGAGAACCATTCCTTGGGGTGAGAACCTAAGGGCCTATCCCAGCCATTCATCTGTGTAATCTTAACGGTCAAGATTTTTTAAAATTAAACAATAAGATTAATTAATTTCTGCATTAAGATGTCAATCCCTTTAATTAAGGAATGGGGACCGCGTAATAAAAGGAATGAAAGATCACAGATTATTAGGCAACATATATTGCCTTTTTTATTTTATTTAAAAGGAATGTAGATCACAGATTATTAGGCAACATATATTGCCTTTTTTATTTTATTTTCAGCTGAACCACAATCTTCATCAGGATGAACAACATTTGTTGCTACGTTCAATGTTGCTAAATATGAAATTTTTATCTACTTACAATACAGTCAGTTGCTATATAGTGAACGAATTGGTGAAGGAACGAATTGGTGATGATTCTGAAGTTGCTATTAAGTTGGGATACAAAATCTTCTCGAATAGCAACTGTAATAATTATAAATAGCAACTGTAATAATTATAAATAGAAACTGAAATTGGTGAAGGAATACTATAAATAGCAACTGAAGTTAAAATTATAAATAGCAACTGAAGTTGCTATTGTATCTACTTACAATACAGTCAGTTGCTATATAGTGAATGAATTGGTGAAGGAACGAATTGGTGATGATTCTGAAGTTGCTATTAAGTTGGGATACAAAATCTTCTCGAATAGCAACTGTAATAATTATAAATAGCAACTGTAATAATTATAAATAGCAACTGAAATAATTATAAATAGCAATTGAAATTGGTGAAGGAATACTATAAATAGCAACTGAAGTTAAAATTATAAATAGCAACTGAAGTTGCTATTGTATCTACTTACAATACAGTCAGTTGCTATATAGTGAACGAATTGGTGAAGGAACGAATTGGTGATGATTCTAAAGTTGCTATTAAGTTGGGATACAAAATCTTCTCGAATAGCAACTGTAATAATTATAAATAGCAACTGTAATAATTATAAATAGTAACTGAAATAATTATAAATAGCAACTGAAATTGGTGAAGGAATACTATAAATAGCAACTGAAGTTAAAATTATAAATAGCAACTGAAGTTGCTATTGTATCTACTTACAATACAGTCAGTTGCTATATAGTGAACTAATTGGTGAAGGAACGAATTGGTGATGATTCTGAAGTTGCTATTAAGTTGGGATACAAAATCTTCTCGAATAGCAACTGTAATAATTATAAATAGCAACTGTAATAATTATAAATAACAACTGAAATAATTATAAATAGCAACTGAAATTGGTGAAGGAATACTATAAATAGCAACTGAAGTTAAAATTATAAATAGCAACTGAAGTTGCTATTGTATCTACTTACAATACAGTCAGTTGCTATATAGTGAACTAATTGGTGAAGGAACGAATTGGTGATGATTCTGAAGTTGCTATTAAGTTGGGATACAAAATCTTCTCGAATAGCAACTGTAATAATTATAAATAGCAACTGAAATAATTATAAATAGCAACTGAAATAATTATAAATAGCAACTGAAATAATTATACAACAATATCTGACCACTTAAACAGCAACTGTAATAATTATAAATAGCAACTGTAATAAACAGTAACTGTAAGGAACGAAATGGTGAATGATTCTGCAGTTGCTATTAATTTGGGAAACAAAATCTTCTCCAATATTTTACGGGAATAAATTATTACTCTCTCCAATTTGACCAAATTTGTCTTAACCGTCGCACACAAAAAAAGGCAATTTATAATTATTCCTTTTATTACGCGGTCCCCATCCCTTAATTAAAGGGATTGACATCTTAATGCAAAAATTAATTAATCTTATTGTTTAATTTTTAAAAATCTTGACCGTTAAGATTACACAGATGAATGGCTAGGATAGGCTCTTAGGTTCTCACCCCAGGGTTGGTTCTCACCCGAACCGACCCCTATATATATATATATATATATATATATATATATATATATATTTTAGGTATGCCCGTGGCCATGTGCCAATGGCACGTCATCGCAAAAAATAATTAATTAATTAAATTGTTTAGTAAAAATTTCGACAGTCTCCCCTCAAATTTCACAAGAAGTTAATATTAATCCTCCCCTAAAATTTTCAAATTAGCCAAAATGCAAAATAAAAACTAAGACACCAATTTTTTGGAATTGTAGTAAAAAGCTTATTCAATCGATTTTTAGAAATTGTAGCAAAAATTTCGACATAATCTCCTCTTAAATATTAGCCCTTTTACAGCAATTCCTTACGGAATTCTGCTCACAATTAAAGAATTAACATCACAGGCAGTCAATGTGAATCCTCCCCATGCCAATCCAAGCAACATCACACAGAAATCTTATATATAGGGCTCTGGGAGGAAAAAAATCTTCATATGACTCAAGATACAAAATAAAAACCAAGATTTCGTTTGAAAATGTAATAGAATTTTAGGAATTTTAGTAAAAATTTTGATAGATTCCCTCATAAAATATTAGCCCTTTCACAGCAATTCCTTACGAAATTCTGCTAACAATTAAAAATATAACATCACAGGCAGTCAATATCAATCCTCCCCATTCCAAACCAAGCAACATCACACAGGCATCATATATATAACGCTTTGGGGGGGAAAATCATAATATGATGCAAGATACAAGTTAAAAACCAAAATTTCGTTTGAAAACGTAATGAATTTTTAGAAAAACCTTTGAAAATCTTTGAAAAACCAAACACAGAACCCAATACTCCACAACTTTGCGGGTACGGGTATTAACATAACTATATTATATCATCATCATATACAATTACTTACATCATTTCCTAAAATATTAAATACTACAACTATTACATCCTCCACCAAAATATACACCAACCAACCGAATTACAAAAAAAAAGTTTACAGGGTTGTAGGAAAACACAATGCTTCGAGTCTTCAATATGGGACCAAATAGTGAGCCTAAACAAAAAGTAAGAGTTTTTCAATAATCAATCAAAACCATGATAGTTAAAGAAACAAATAGTAAGAGTTTTGAAACCAAATACCTTTCCAACAGGACAATGCCTTTTAACTCAATGGTTTCAACCCAACATGTTCTTCATCACCCTACCAAAAGTTAAACTGTCAATATGTACATAATGGTTCTGAGTGTAGATGACAATCTGGCAAAAAAAAAAGAAGTATTAAATTAGCGGCAATTAACGGCAAACATAGGGTGTAGTTGTAGTAAATATCAATTTACCTTATTGCAACCCAATTGATCAATGTAGTTGCATTTATAAATTTGAGGTCCATGTGAGCTGCATCCCAGTCCACAATAGTAAAAGTTTAATGAAAGAAAAGTCATACAAAAGTCCGTGACTGAAAAAGTTTATTGAAAGAAATGGATAAATATGTTACTTGTATTGTAATCAAAATTACTTATATTTTCTGACATAACTACAAAACAACTTCAGGATAAACAATGTTTATTGTTGAGCTCAAACAATCTTCTGGTAGGAGTAGAAAATTACGATCAAAACTTGTACACCTAGAGAGTGCAACATAAGGTTGTCCGTGACTGAGACAATATCAACAGATTGTCCTTGTGTTTTATTTTTCGTTACAATATGTGCTAATCGAACTGGAAATTGGCGTCTTGTCATTTCAAAAGGTAGATCCGAAGATGAAGGTTTAGGGGTTAGAGGTATTCTTGGAATAAATACCAAATTTCTTGCTTTATCGCCAGTTAAAATTATAGCCTCAATTACACGCGACGATTGAGCACACCAAACTACAATTAACTAGGTGTCATTACACATACCATCCTTTGGTGCAACATTCCTTGGTAATATGATTGGGCACCCCACTTTCAGCTTGAGTTTAAATGGTGGTAACCAAGGAGGATCTAAACAATTCAAAAACTTGTTAGGGTATCGATTGGTGATGTTTCGATCAACTCCATCCTCCTCAGGCATATTATCTGTAGCAAGAAATATAAATTTTGGCCCCGGATAAAGATTTAATGCAGCAGCATTGATGAAATTGACATCATCATTTCTCACTAATAGAATTGTCTGCTCTGTGATATATTTTGGAGTGATAGTGCCGATAACGTTCATTTGTCGGTAAACGGTAGATAAAAGTTCATCTAATGTGCGATACCTCCGAATTGTTGAAGGAAGTTGTTCAGTCTCATCGGGTTTGGAGCCAATCTATATAATAAAGAAGACTTATTTGTTAGTAAGAGTAAAAAAGAAAAGATTTGTTTAGTTATTACAAAAAATATGTAAGAATACAACCTCGTTTAGAAAATTGAAAAATGAAACATTTCTGATATCGGATGAATCTAGGCTCATGTGTGAGTTCAAAGTTAAGACTTGTACGACATTCCAAAGTAAAGATTTTCTTAGCGATGCACCAACAATTTGTTCTCGAACCCCCTTCGGTACTACTGGTAGGATTTTTCGAAAATTCCCACCGAGCACCACAGTGATACCACCAAATGGATTTTTATTATCACAGATATCTTGAAGTGTACGGTCAACAGCTTCAACACAAAACCTATGCTGTATAGGGACCTCATCCCAAATGATTAGCTTTGCTTCCCTGAACAAATCTGCCTGGGATAATTGCTTAGTGAACCCACAAAAAGAATTATCCAACACATCAAGTGGGATGGAAAATATTGAGTGTGTAGTTCTACCTCCTACCAGTAACAATGATGCAATGCTAGAAGAAGCAACAGTTATAATAATGAAACCATCATGAAGGCATTTTGTTTCTAGTGTATTGTAAAAAAAAGTTTTTCCCGTACCGGCCCCTCTGTTCCAGAAGAAAGTAGTTCCCTTACCGCCCATAACTGATGTGATTATTGCAGAATATGCAGTACATTGTGCATCATTAAGTGAATCTATGCTTGCTTGTATATTAGCTTATCAGGCTTCAACTCGCAGCACTATGTTCTCAAATAAACTTGTTGCCAACAACCGTACTCCAATTTTGCATAGGATAGGGCATGGGTGGGAAGTTATCTAAGCCTTGCCCGATTCTTGAAGCATTTGGTTTAACAGATATAAACCATAGCTTGGGTAGGATTGGGAATGAAAAATAATGTACGCAACTTGTGTTCAAGATCATCACATATATGCATTGAGAATTGGTTCCATAAGGTAAGTGGTTCCAATGGAGAGCATTCCGTAAGAATGACACTAAATAACCTTCTAAGTTGGTAGCCAGTGCTCATAATTGTAGCTTCCTCGAGACATTGTACCCACTCACCATCATCTTCCAATAATCCTCTGGCAACACATGCTAATTTGAAGTAGCGTACTTAACATTGTCGACTGTACGTAAGCACTAAAATGATTGTGGTCCATTGACAACTGTTAGTAGCAAACGCAAAAAAACCGCTCACCTGAATTTGGACTTGCAAAGTACATTCTACCGATTGCGTACCCCTTTTTTCTCGGCGTCCACATCTTTGAAGACTTATTCCAAACAAAATGTTGCGGGAACTGTTGGTAGGTGAATGCGCGTGCAGCTAAATTAGATGAGCAACATGCAAAAAAACCCGTAAGAGTTGTCATTTCTAGTTTGGCTCTAGCTACGATGGCATCCATCCTATCAACCGAATTATAAACAACACGATGCATTCTAGGCAAATGCAGTGCCAAGCTTACAACCGCTGGCACCTCTTCATGTAAAGAGTGTCCAAAAGTTCGCCATGCAACTTCTGAAGGGCCAATATACCGTGCGTCGAGATATTGCTTGATCTCATCTACTCCTCCCAACACAATTATTATGCGGTCATTTCCTTTGAAAATATATTTGTAGATATATTTAACACATCTCACCCCAGCACAAACTTCAATATTAATATGACAATTAAACATTTTAGAAAGGTAAGCATTATAAGGTACAATATCTCTATTATCAACCTGCTGTCCCCTCACAGTATAAAAATATTTAGTATCATGATGACAGTAGATTGGATAACCATCTTGATCCATAGTTGTTACCTCAGAGAACTCTCTAGAATACCTCTTTTGACATTTTCCATTTTCCATGCATGATACTTGAGGATTCTGTCCACCACACGGGCCATGCACAATACAATTTTTTACAGTTTCAAATAGTAGGGGATCCTTTATTGGATCTGGAAATTCAGCTCAAATTACTTCATCTACTTGTTGGCATGTCCGAATTTTGTCTGAATTTGCAAGAAAGAAAAGGCGTGCATATGAGGTAGCCCGCATTTCTGAAACTCAGTAGTCAAGACTTGCGCAACTTTTTGACCAAATACTTTTTCTTTCTCTACCCCCTTCATCAAAGCATTTTTCTTCAACTCAAAAATGAGAGAAACTAAATCTGGGCGATCAGTGGCTTTCTTATGTGGCAATAGAGCTGCATTTATTTCTGGCCATTTTGGATTTGCAGTCATGGTATAGAAAATATCTAGGTATTGGTAGTGGCGCGTAATAGCCATTGAATCTTGAAAGATTTCAAACATATTTCTTGGACTGCCAATGAATGAAGCTGGCAAAATGATTCGTTGTCCGACTTGATCAAGTCCTAACCCATCTGCAGCGATGTCGGTAAGACCTTGGTAAAGTTCAGCTCGAACTTTTTTCCTGATTAAGCTTATGATATATCAGTCGATTCTGCTCAGTGGCTGCCCAAGCATCTACCAGAAATTCTTGCAAGAGTTTTCCTGCTCTCAAAATAGTTGAATACTCTGTATTGCGTTGAAATAAACGATAACTATAGAATTACATTTGAGTTAGTCTAGTAGTCGAAGGCCTTCCATTGATGACATCCCATTGTTTCAAATCTGGTTCCCATTCCAACTCACTATAAGAGAATAACAAGACATAATGCAAGGGAAAATATGCTGGGAGGAACTCGTTAATTTGTATTAACTCGTTGTTTCCTCTCAAATGCACTATGATATCTCTCATACCACTAATTTCAGTTCCATCACCAGTTATAATCACTGCAATCTCATCAGTAATTGAAAAATTATACCTACGTCGGTCATTTGCTGAATTGTAGTGTGGAACCGCGGGTAAGCTGGGATCCAAAGAACTTGCCTAGTTTAAAATTGTATAAGCTTGACGAAACTTATATGAAAATTCATTGAACTCCAAACAATCCTGAATAATATGGAGAATATCAGCTCTCAAATGAGGATTTCGAGAGGTACAAAAACCTAAAGCAGAATTTGGATCGTAAATGTAGAGTTGTGCATAAACAGCAACATGGCCTGGCTGAGGTATTAATGATCCCGTTCAGTGGTGTAGCTCTCCATGTATGGTGAATGAGGTAGGCCCCCAACCCAACCATGGATGACCCTTTCATCCATTCTAACACCCAAACTCGTAACATCATTTGCTGCATTGTATTCTCGAGTATAAGTCCGAAATGAAGTCGATTGTACACTATCACCATCATATAAATCTTTAAGTGGTGGGAGTGAAGTAATGAGCAAAAGCAGCTTCACTTTTTCTTGTAAACAACATTTTCCGAAATAATTATTTCTGACAGATGAGACCGATAATTTTTCATCATTCTAATGCAGTGCTGAACAATAAGAGTAGGTTACATTCATCGTGCCGAGAAAGTGTCGTTCTGAATTTAATCTATTAGTTATGATGGCCATGTAAGTTCACACTTGTATATATTTATATTTAAGAATATACACGAGTTAACGGTTAAAATTTTTTAACCTATTCGATTTTGACGTTGCAGCTCGATATTGTCTCCTACATTGTGCCAATTGACACGGAGTGCACCTGTCATGTCTCTCTACTTGTGAATCAATCATATGGCTGAACATGGAGAACAACTAGCTAAAGACATTCTGAAAAAGTTAAGATTTCAAAAGCAAATATACATTATTTACCTAACAGCGTCAGATGATTGAAAGGATCTTTGCAGGACAATATTTGGCAGTAGTGAAGAAGTTTGTCCATCATCTGTATTTATCTGTGGTACATTAGAAGGAATTTCGAATAACGGAAGACTTGTTCGAGCTAAACATTCATCAGTTGCGTCTAATACTCGTGTGGAACATATTTTAAGTTTCTCTCATTCTCTTCGTCTACGTTGGGCCAACGTAGCTTTCGATATAACATAAACATTATGAGCCTAAATATGTGAAAATGAATTGTTATAAATGACTGTTTCAGAAGAAAATTTACTTATTTCGGAATGTATTAATTTTGATGATTACATCGATAATAAATAATAGAAACAACAAGATAGAAAAAGCAATGAAGAAAAAGCAAGATAAAGAAGCAAGATAAGCATATACTGCACTGCACATTTCATTTTCCTTTCCCTTTCCTTTGCCAGAATAACTGGTTGTTTCCATTCTCTTCATTGGTTGGTTAAAAAGGAGTAGGAATTAAAATAAATCAATAATGGGCATCTAATGTAATAAGGGGTTAAGCTTACCTTGCGAAGGGATATCAGATTAAGCTCTCGTTCATCTCGAATGATAGCCCCTACATTTTTTTTGTCGAAGGAATTGCACCTGTAATAGATAAATAACAATTTTGAATGTAATTGGACAATTAATTAATTTGATAAAAACACAATGAAAAGCTTCACTTACTGTTTTTTCCAAGTCAACATCAACTTGTAAGGTATTAAAGTAAACATTATAATGTGAGGAACCTATTGTTATATCAAGAGTTGTAAATGTTAAATAAAAAAAAAGAGATACTTACATGGCCATATATAGTGATGTTATCCATTACTGTTGTTTAATTCTGATGAAGCAATTGATCTGTATATAAAGAAGGGAAAATATATGATGATTAACTTTGGTGTTCTAATTACTTGAGCAAACCAATCAAGACATTGGATTTTAACTGTATTTAACATAATGTCACTCTAATAATGTAGTGAAATCGGCATAATTTTCACTCCACATAAATTAGGCATGAACACAAACTCTCAGTCTCAGATATTGTACTTGTATCATCTCCACATAAATTATTTACAATTTCTTTAACTTGCAATTAAAATTCCACCATCACTTAAATTCCAATGTATTCTTATGGATTCTCATACAACATCATCCAACAACACAGAAACATACTAAAGCTGCAATTTTTAGGATAGTTTCTTATAATGAGAGCCTCTCGGAATCGCAAGGTTGAATTCCAGGTTGGATGCTTGATTACGTACATTAGGGAAGACTTTGAATGCTGACTTTGATATCTTTGGGAATTAAGTTTTCGGCTTACTACCCATAGCAATTAGCAAGAAGGGATGTTATAGGAGACCTCTTATCTAATGACTGTGATAAGAAGGTGGAGTTGTGAAGCCTGATAAGTTAAAGAATGAAGACTCTGTGAAGGTCAACTGGGATTGTAGGCAAGTGTGATCACAGATTCAATGTAATGATTACTGGTATGTAGTCGAGCGTAGTCATTAGGTGATCATCTAACTCTAACTCTGACTGAGAGGTGAATTCCGTAAACATTACCCATTTTAAAAATTTTGAATTTATTGTGTTGGAACTGCATGAACAGTTTGGATAAGGGAAATGACTGTTATGCTAATTACATTGCTAATTACATTGTATGATGTTAATTACATTGTTAAATAGAAGACACATGCTAATTACATGCCCTGTCAGATTTGGCACCTAAATCTCAAATGCTGCATTTTTCTCATATGCTAAATTTCATACACATGCCCGAGTTTTCTCATATGCAAACCTAGACTCAAACCAAAACTGAAGTATTTTGACAGAGAGACAGAGAGATGGAAAATTACATCCTAAAAAACTACCGAGAGAGAGAGAAAAAAAAACTGAATATATATAATAAGTCCTAAAAATCTAATAGATTTGTAGAGGGGAAAGAGAGAGACAGAGAGACAGATAGAAGGAAAATTAAATATCAGTAGCAGAATAATCTCAAGCAGATGTGTCAGCAGGCTGGTTTGGGTTAATTATTCAGCATACTCAACCAGAAGGTTCGCACACATAAGGTTCGGACACATTTGTAAGAGTTTTAAAATCCGCTTGTCAAGGTTTCAGTGATTTGGATTCAGTATGTTTATCTTCCATATGGAAACTTTGAGTGGGTTTATAATAACATTTTAATATTGTATGTAATATTTTTTCATTCCTTCACTCTCTTGAAACTATATAAATAATTTAATTATTTGAAATTATCATAAGAGTACTGTCCATCTTATTTTCAATATTTATGAAACTGGTATGTGGATAATCTTTTTTGTAAATTTTTTTACTAAGTAGTAAGTACATTAAACATTTTTGCTTTTCCAGATGGTTCAGTTATAGGTGGGGTTGGGAGTAGCAATTCATCAAAGAGTATATACTAGATAAGCTAATTATTAATTCAAGTAGAGACTGACTATTATCTTCTTTAGAACATTTTATCAACATGTAGACAAAAGATGATGTTAGAATTGAAGAAAAAAACAAAAATTTACCAATCTATATAATAAAATGCACCTCAATAAATCTTGGTAACGTATAGAAGTGCAAAATGCACCTCAATAATCATAACAAATGAACAAAAAGGCATTCTATCTATTAACGAAAACAGCCCATCAACATCGTCTATATCAAAATTTTTTGATCATCAAATTGAAACAAAAAATACAGAATAATTCTTTCTAATAAGAGGAAACAATTCGAATATCTTGAGTGATAGTCTATTGATTTCATGTCAAATTTCGCTAGATCAATTCAGATTTAGCTACTTTCCACACTACTTTCCTCACTATAAAGTTCGCTAAAACTCAGCAATCAAGAACTTTCTATCTCGATCAATTCAGCTACTTTCCCCACTACCAGTTCCAACAATAAAATTTCCTAAGATACTACTTTTGTTCTCAACTAAACTACAAAGACATGTTTTTCAAAGTTGCTTTTCATACTGGCAAGATTTTTCTGTAAACTAAAAACTTCAAAATAGTCTTCCTAGCTTTACTTAACCACCTTCCATATTGGTGTACATGAAGTTGATCTACACTCTTTTAGTCATAATTGATGCAGGACGCAAATTCAAAATCAACAAATAGCACACTTGAAGATCAGAAGTTCAAAGCACATACCCACATGGAATAAACCCCAAACATAACAACATGAAATCATATTGCAAAACAATCTACCTTGCCTACAACAATTCCTATGAAATCAAGAATCAACATGAAACTACAATAAAGAACCCAACTTTATACCTTGAAATGCAGTCGAGAAGGGAAGTCAAGGAGGGCAGCGCCAGGAGGTGTTGCCTACAACAATTCCCCATCAAATCAACAATTTCAATCCCAAGTTACCCAATTAGGAGAAAAACATGATACTACAATAAAGAACCTAACTTTATACCTTGAAACGCAGTCGATGAGGGCAGCGCCAAGCCCTGACGCGTCGGGGTTGGCTTCAGGAGGCGGGCCATCAAGGTGGTGGCTGCAGGAGTCAGAGCGCCGAGGCTGGCTTCACGAGGCTGGGCGTCGAGCGAAAGGGGGAAGGGGGGAGCGGGGCGTTAGGACGTCGGTGCTGGCTTCAGGAGACGGGGCGTCGAGAGAGAGGGGGGGAGGGTTGTTGTAATACCCAAGATTTCTATTTATAATTAATTGAGAAGTTATTGGTTTTACGTGTTTTGCACGTATAAATTCTTGTGCATTTTTCCTTAAAATTATCTTTTTTATAACATGAATAAATGATTATTTTAAATTCTTCCTTTTAATTTCTACAAACCTATTTTAAGAAGCCTAAGGCCTATTTTCCTAATTTTAAGCCCATCCTAATTAATTAAGTGTTTTATTAATAACCCATGGGTCTAAAGCCCATTATTTTTTGAAGCCCACTAATTAAATGACCTTTTAATTGTTATAACTTGTAGTGTAGACACATTTAGTAGACAAAAAATTATTTAATCATGTACAACTACTAGCTAGGGGGTACTTTGGAGACAAGTTCATTGCACTAGCACGTGTCTTGGGTGTGCATTGTGGTAGGCCGGATGGAGTCAAATAGAGAGTGGGAGAGTGACTTAGTGGAGAGTTGGATTGTATTCATGGGTGGTTACTCTAACTCCCTAACTCATCCTAGCCACTAATCTACAACTATCTAATTCAATTTTGGCCCTCCATTCCACCTTAGAAAATGTATAAATAGCCCCCCCCCCCCCCCCCCCCCCCCCAAATTCTACTCATGTAGTACATTAAAAATTCGTAAAGAAAAAAAAGAAAGAAACATAAGAGTTAGAAAAAGATTGAGAGAAAGTGAGTAAAAAGATTGAGAGGAGTTGTAGTTGTGTGTGTTCCTACTCTTTGGAGGCCGGCCATTCATCTAGGGAAAGAGAGATCTTGAGTTCCACTTGTGCAAGGAGGAGAAGGCTTTCGTGGTGGCACATTCTAGGAGGAGAAGGACCGTTCGTGTGTTCAAGGAGATTCTAGGTGCTTTGTATTTGTTTTCTTCAAATAGGTGGGTGATTCTCATGCTTCTAAATTAGACATCATGTTAGGGTTTGAATTGATAGAAATTCTAAAGAGAAACTAAGTAATTTAGCCTCATGTTTGCCTATTTAGAGAAGAAAAAAATTGTAGATAAGAGAATGCTTGACCAATTGATTGTTAGTTGATAAAATTGTGATGTGCTAGAATCTATCATGCTTTTGAAGTACGCTTTATTGATAAATTTGTGCTTATGAGACGAATGATTGATTAAATACATCATGAAAATTTGATTGTCTAGTTTTAAGCAACACCAATGTAGAAAGATGAAAACTTGTGCTCTAAAAATATTCTTTCGTAGAAACTTTGATTAGAAATAATGTGAAAATTGTGATTCTTGTTTTCAATGTCGAAAATATATCCATGATTTACTCTAAATAGCAACCCGGTACAATCGACAGTCGACCGAATTAGATTCGATAGTCGACTGCCCTGATTATTTTGTTTTCGAGTATTAAATCTCTGCAGAACAGTCGATCGACTATATCATAACATTCGACTGCCCCGACTATTTTGTTTTCGAGTATTAAATCTCCGCAGAATAGTCGTCCGACTATATCTTAACAGTCGACTGTCCTCATTATTTTGTTTTCGAGTTTTAAATCTTTGCGGAATAGTCGACCAACTATATCTTAACAGTTGACCGCCCTGATTATTTATTTTCGAGCTTTAGAACCTCGCAGAACAACCGACTAGCCATGTTTTAACAGTCGATTGCCCTGAAGTCCAAATAATATCTAGATTTCATTAGATAATTTTCTATAACCTTTGGCCTAGTATAAATGGGAATTTGAGATTATTTTTGCAAGAAAGAACTTATTATAAGTTGTTAGTTTAAATTGTCTCTGGATAAAGAAAAAATAAAAAGTTTTGAAATGAGACTTGGTATGGAAAAAATTGAAAGTGTGAATTTGGGTTTTAGTATTGATAAAGTAGGAAAAAAAGAATTTTGAATGTGACAGGTTAGAAAATGAATTCATTTGTCTTATGCATGAAATTGTACATAAAAGTGAAATCAAATGTCGTGATGAATTATGAAAGATCTATTGAATATGAATACTCAAATGCTATGAACATGAAATGGAATTAAAAGCTAGAGGGTAGCTAAGCCTTATACCAGCATTGAATCAATACTTTTGAGAAGAGATATTGAAAAGAAAAGACCAAGTTTGGGTCGTATTGTTGATTTGATGATTAAGACCAGTATAGAGGAAATGCTGACTCTAGAGTATGTTGGTTCTTGATTTTGATGATCACAACACAGTGCATCATGTGTCTATATTATACAGCTGACATTGCAGTGCAGAGACTAAAGACAATTCTAGCTGAACAAACAGACAAGCTCAAACAGATACAGATGAAGAAGACAAGGATCAAGTTTCGACTCAAGACTCAAGACTCAAGACTTCAAGCTCAAATATTTTATAAATATTGTATTTTATTTCTTGTTGAGTCTTAGTATGATGTAAAGCCTTGTCAACACACACACACACACATACTCAAAATTTCATAATGTGTGTCTCTTAAAAAACCCCCAAAAATAAGTCAAAACAGTTTGAAGAATTTTAACTTTTAAGTACCAGTCGACTTAAGCTCTTGCCAGTCGACTGCCAAGTACAAAACTGTTTAAAATTATTCAAACTCTGATCAGTCGACTCATATGGCAACCCAGTCGACTGTTCGAGAGTTTTTGACCGTTTTCTAATTTTCAAAAACAAATTTTTTCAAACTCAAACGGTCTGATCCGTTGGTTGACAGTTATGTAACTGCTTTCCAACGTTCAAAAGATCAAAACTCTTTATATAGAGTTTCTTATCTCACAGGAAAACTTACTTGATTTCTTACATACACCCGAGCACTCTTGAGAAAAACAATTTAAGTGATTTTCTGTGAAGAACAAAGCTTTCAAATTCACACACTTTGGTTCTCTACATTCAGTCCAGTATAGCATTGAATTCGCTTTGGACTGAGTATAGAAGTCAACCTATTCTTTTAGCCACGTGCATCAACACATACAACAACAAGGCTATAGGTTGATTGTAAAATTCCTCTTGTACTCTTGCTCTCGGTTGGAGAGTGTTTTTGACTCTTGGTTGTAGAGTCGGTGTCTTTTCACTCTTGGTTGTAGAGTGGGTCTGCTTTCTCTGGTTGAGAGAAAGGACTACGGGTTAGACAAGGTTGTTGTCGTAACGCCGTAGGGTATTCTTGTAATTTTTCAAGAATAGTGGAAATCTCAAGTGGGTTGCTTGGGGACTGGATGTAGGTCGGGAGGACCGAACCAGGATATATCTTGTGTACTCTGTGATTGATTATCTTGTGATTGCATTTACTTTTGTTAATTTAAGTTCTGCAAAACTTGTCTGGCCAGTCGACTCAGCTTCGTATCAGTCGACTGATCAGTCTCGTATTAGTTATTCTCTTTGTCTCTTCAGTCGCCTGCCTTATCTATAAGTCGACTGCATCGAGAGTTTAAAATTTCCGTTATTTTGGCAATATCAGTCGACTGGTTCCCCACTAAGTCGACTGTGCCGAGAGAAATTATTCATTCCGCAATTTAATTTTGATAAACACTATTCACCCCCCCTCTAGTGTTTGTTGCTTAGCCTACAGGATCCTACATTTGGTATCAGAGCAAGGTTAAAGGCTATGGCAACTACTTCAAACACAAATCAGTACCATGAAGGGCAATCTACACAACGGCCGCCACTATTTGATGGAACAAACTACAACTATTGGAAGTGCCGAATGAGAATCTATCTCCAATCAATCAACTACGAGATATGGCAAATGACAGAGACGGAATATACTGCCCCTACCATTCCATATGCACAATGGAATGATGATCAAAAGAGTCAGACTATGAACAATGCCAAAGCAATGAATGCTCTATTTTGTGCACTAACAAAGGAAGAATTCAACCGTGTATCCAATGCTACAACTGCATATCAAATTTGGCATACACTCGAGGTAACACATGAAGGAACAAATAAAGTAAAGGAGTCTAAAATTTCTGTTCTTGTCCACAGGTTTGAGATGTTCAGAATGAAAGACAATGAAACTGTGTCTGAGATGATTACAAGATTCACAGACATTACCAACTCTCTTGTGGCGCTTGGAAAGACTTATACTCAAGCAGAGATGGTCAGAAAAGTTCTACGAGCACTCACTCCAGAATGGGAGAAGAAAACCACAGCAATAGAAGAGGCGAATGATTTATCAACACTTACTCTCGAGAATCTTGTTGGTAATCTCATGGCATATGAGGTCCAACTTGAAGATCGAAAGAAAGATACTGAATCACACCAAGCAAAGAAGAAATCGTTGGCTTTTAAAGCCATGACTGATTCAGAAGATGAGGAAGAAGATGAAGAAGATATAGCAATGTTCACTCGGAAGTTCAAGAAGTTCTTAAAGAAGGGTAAGTTTCATTCTAAAATAAAAGATTATAATGACCCTCCTACATGTTTCAGGTGCAATAAAATAGGTCACATGAAGAAAGATTGTCCCTTGGAAAATGCAAAGAACAAGGGAAAAACATCCAACTTCAAGAAGGACAAATATCCAAAGAACAAATTTGCCAAGAACGAAAAGGCGTATCAAGCCACATGGGATGATAGTGATTCATCTTCCGAAGAAGAAACGGATGAAAATAACGAAGTGGCAAATGTATGTTTTATGGCTGCACGACAAGAGCATGTAAGTAATGATTATGATTCCGAAGATCTTCTTGATGCATTTAATGAAATATTTCAGGAGTTAAAGAAAGAAAAGATTAGAGTTAAGAATCTTGAGAAAGTGAATCAAACACTTAATCAAGAAATTCTTAATCTTGATAAAGAAGTAAAATCCTTAAATTCTCGCATTGCAAATTTAGATACTGATCTTGAAACTCTCAAAAAGAATTATGAAGAGATTTCAAAGAATGTATCTAAGTTTAATAAAGGCAAAGAGAATTTAAATGATATGCTTCATCATCAAGTTACGTCTAGTCAAAAATTTGGACTTGGTTTTAAGAAATCTTCAGTAAGAGAATCTCCTGCTTTAAACACTAGTAAGAATAAGTCAGCATTTATTTCTAGTGTTACACACAAGTTATATGATTTTTTTGCAAAACCAAAGGTTGTTAAATTCAGTGATAAAAGTGATACTAACGTTCGGTTAAGTCGACTGAACTATACCACCAGTCGTCTGTCCAGAGAAAGTGGATCTTATTCCACGAGATCAAAACCTCTTATAAGTCGACCTAGTGCATCTACCAGTCGACTGATATATACCAACAGTCGACTGCGCAACACTGGTAAGTCGACTGGACAGAACAAACTAGTATGGATTCCAGTCAATCTTAATCAGAATGATAGAATTGCTTATATCAATTCTTATATGCTGAATGTGTGTAATTCTGCCTATTATATTCCTGCTTATGGAGGAAGATCAAACTCTTCATGGGTTTGGTTTCCCCCAAACTAATGTGCTTTGGACCCAATAAAAAGGGTACCATATTTACCTCAAATTTTTTATAGGTACCCAAGAAAGAACGCTGGATATTAGACAGCGGATGTTCAAAACACATGACAGGGCATGCCAACTTACTATCCACCATTCAAAATATAGATGGAGGAACCGTCACCTTTGGAGATAACAACAAAGGTAAAGTCATCGGTATTGGCATGGTCGGTAAAATATCTAACCCTATTATAGAAAATGTGCTTTTAGTTAATGGTTTAAAGCATAATCTCTTAAGTATTAGTCAATTGTGTGATAAAGGTTATAAAATAGTTTTTGAAAAAGATGCATGCTTAATTTATGATTCTACTATGCAAAATATTATTTTTCAAGGCTTTCGTAAAAACAATATTTATGAATTATGTTTGAATGCAATTGATTTTTCAAATGATTTTTGTTTAATTGCCTCTAACAATGAATCTTGGTTATGGCATAGAAGATTTGGACATGTGAACATGAAAAATCTCTCAAAATTATCTAAATATAACCTAGTTAAAGGACTGCCAAAACTATCCTTTAAAAAAGATAAGTTATGTGATGCATGTCAACTAGGAAAACAAATCAAATCCACTTTTAAAACAAAAGACGTAATCTCTACTAGTAGGCCACTTGAATTAATTCATATGGATTTATTTGGCCCTACTAGAGTTGCTTCTTTAAATAAAAGTAGATATGTGTTTGTTTTAGTAGATGATTTTTCAAGATTCACTTGGACATTCTTTTTAAAACATAAAAATGATGCTTTTGAAGAATTTGCACATTTTTGTAAACGTGTTCAAAATCAAAGATCTCTAACCATAGTCACTATTAGAAGTGATCATGGTGGAGAATTTGAAAATGAAACATTTACAGAATATTGCAACAAGAATGGTATAACACATTCATTTGCATTTCCTAGAGCTTCACCACAAAATGGTGTGGTTGAAAGAAAGAATAGGACTTTGCAAGAATGCGCACGTACTATGCTTGTTGAAAGCAATCTACCAAAGCATTTTTGGGCTAAAGCTGTTGCTACAGCTTGTTATGTTTTGAATAGAATTCTTCTAAGACCAAAACTAAAGAAGACTTGTTACGAATTATTTTTTAATAAAATTCCTAAAGTCTCGTACTTTAAGACATTTGGTTGTAAGTGTTTTATTCTAAACACAAAAGATAATTTAGACAAATTTGATCCTAGATCTAATGAGGGTATCTTTTTAGGATACTCAAATAGGAGTAAGGCATATAGAATTTTTAATAAGTCTACAATGACTATTGAAGAATCAATGCATGTTACATTCGATGAATCCTTACCTTCATCAACATTAAATAAGGATGATGAAACTGATTTATCACCTTTAGATAATGTGATTACATCCTTAGAGCAAACTAATCTATCTGATAAGTCGACTGATAAAGTCTCCAAGTCGACTGACTTAAAGCAGTCGACTGAAGAACAAGTTAAGTCGACTGATCCGATTGAGATATCTTCAACTTTACCAAAGTCATTTGTTGAAGTTAAAGATCATCCTCATGACTTAATAATTGGTGACATCTCCCATGGTATTCAGACACGTTCACATGTTAATATGATCTCTCATACAGCATTCTTGTCGGATTTTGAACCGAAAAATATACAAGAAGCTTGTGAGAATGAATATTGGATGAATGCCATGCAAGATGAACTAAACCAATTTATAAGGAATGATGTATGGGATTTAGTTCCTAGACCTCCTGATCAGACTATCATTGGTACCAAATGGGTATTTAAGAATAAGTTAGATGAATCAGGACAAGTTGTAAGGAACAAGGCTAGATTAGTTGCCCAAGGATATAATCAAGAAGAAGGTATAGATTTTGATGAAACATATGCTCCTGTTGCTAGACTAGAATCTATTCGTATTCTATTATCTTTTGCTTGCTTTATGAATTTTATACTTTATCAAATGGATGTGAAAAGTGCCTTTCTTAATGGGTTTATTAAGAAAAATGTTTATGTTAAACAACCACCAGGTTTTGAACATGAACAATTTCCAGATCATGTTTATAAATTGAAAAAGGCTTTATACGGTCTTAAACAAGCACCTCGTGCTTGGTATGATCGTCTAAAAACTTTTCTTTTAGAAACAGGATTTGAAATAGGTAAAGTAGACACTACTTTGTTTATCAAAAGAGTTAAGAATGATATTTTAATCATACAAATATATGTTGATGATATAATTTTTGGTTCTACAAATAATAATCTATGTCAAGAATTTGCTAATACCATGAAAAATGAATTTGAGATGAGTCACATGGGTGAACTCAATTATTTCCTTGGATTGCAAATTAAACAATCTTCAAATGGCATATTTATCAATCAAGGCAAATATGCAAAGGAATTACTCAAACGTTTTCACATGGATAGTACTAGTAGTAAATCCACACCTATGGCTACTACTACTACTCTTGACAAAGATATATTAGGTAAGAGTGTTGATCAAAAACTCTATCGAGGTATGATTGGTTCACTCTTATATATTACTGCAAGTAGACCAGACATTATGTTCAGCGTATGTTTATGTGCTAGATATCAATCTAGTCCTAAAGAATCTCATTTAAAAGCAGTGAAACGAATTTTAAGATATATTAAAGGCACATCTGAATATGGTTTATTTTATCCACGCACCGATAATTTTCAACTTTTGTCTTATAGCGATGCCGATTTTGCTGGAAGCAAAACTGATCGCAAGAGTACTAGTGGTACATGTCACTTTTTGGGACATTCCCTAGTATCTTGGTGCAGTAAAAAGCAAAACTCCGTATCCCTATCAACCACAGAAGCTGAATATATCGCTGCAAGTTTGGCATGTGCACAAATTTTATGGATGAAACAAACCTTGTTAGATTATGGTATTTCATTTGAGAAACCCTTAATTATGTGTGATAATACCAGTGCAATTAATCTATCTAAAAATCCGATTCAACATTCACGTACGAAACATATTGATATTCGACATCATTTTCTACGTGATCATGTTTTAAAAGGAGATATTTCTTTAGACTTTATCTCTACTGATAAACAAGTAGCAGATATATTTACCAAGCCCCTTAAAGAAGATACTTTCATTAAGTTAAGAAGAGAACTTGGAATTTGTGATTTTATTGATACTTGTTGAACTTGGTTTCTGTTAAGTCGACTATCTTTGTGTATAAGTCGACTGAACTGCATTTTAAAACATATATTTTTTTCTAACCAGTCGCCTGGTTCATAGACCGGTCGACTGATTAATAGATATATCTGTTTTATGCTCTTCTCGACTCAGTCGACTGATCAACCCTACCAGTCGACTGTCGCGAGATAAACTGTCTTCAGCGAGTCTTCATCAAACTTTTTGAGATAAAACCCTTCGATTCCTCACCCGTGACTTCGGATCTCAGCCGTTGATATCTTTACATTGAATCTGAGCCGTCTATTCTCAGTTAAAACCACCTCTTACCAGCCACTCTCTTTCACTTCTACCAATTCCAATTTACCCCCAATTTGCAAACCCTAAGGCAAGAAAAGAAGAAGAAGAAGCTCCAATCCGACTGTATCTGAAAGTCGACTGCTTGGATTTGTCTCTCTTCCATCTTGGTAACATTTCCTCTTCTTGTTTCCTTTCAAAACCCAATGGCACCCAAGAGATCAAAAAGAACTCATGAGGGTACATCCTCTTCCCAAGAGTATACCCAATACCTCTTAAGTCCCGATCTTCTTGATCGATGGTATCTATTTTGCACCATTCAAATCTTCCCCGGAAGATTTGTCAATTTTAATGACTTAGATCGTTTTAACCTCATTCCCCTTTTCCAAAACTGTAGTCTTTATGACTTTTTATCATTATCTAACCAACCCAATTTCTATCCCCAACTCATATATTTGTTTTATACAAATATGAGAATTGTGCAAAGACCTAATGGGGAAGTCCTAATCCGGTCATCGGTGAAGAATGTTAGAATGCAACTCACACCGACTAGGATTAATGAAATTTTGGGTATTGATGATGTAGGATCACCTCTTGATGACATTGTGTTAGATAATCCCTCTATTTTATCTAGAATTCTTTTACCACATTCTCGACTACCAATGACAAGCAAAAATCTACAATCAATTGCTAAGCTTGTTGGTAGAATATTAGCTTATAACATCCTTCCTAAAAAGGGGAGTTATGACCAATATTCTACTGAATTACAAAAAGCGATATATGCAATTTTTGGTAGAATAGCTGTTAATTGGGGTCATGTCATCTTTTCAAGACTCAATCAAGATCATACTCACTTTTTACCCTTTGGTGGTCTTCTAACTAGAATCTTTATTGCTTATAAAGTTGATCTTGAGTCTGAGACACATGTTGTCTCTAGATATGAGTGTTTCGATCGTGCTAGTTTGGCACGCATGAAACTCCTTGATGCGCCTACTCGATCACACCCTCGATCTCCTCCAATGTCCCAAGCTCCTTTAGGTTCCACTTCTAGACCTAGAGCCCCTCAACCTTCTACTTCTGATGATCCACCTCTCCCTCAAGCCAATTATGATGATCCCCGAACCATGTACGACTGTGTGTCTTATCTCATTAATCATTCAGTCCAAGTCGATAGATATCTTTCTTCTCTTGGTTCCCAAATAGACCAAGTTGGTTCTGAGGTAGCCCATCTCACTCATCTCTTCACTAATCAATTTCCTAATCCTTCTCATGATGAAGATGAAGACTCTGACGAAGATGATGATTGAAGATTTTTTACTTTTTATGTATTTGTTTTTTTTGGATTTCCTTTCTATGTATTAAACTTTCTTTTTAAATGCATTATCTTGTTATCTTATGTTTTTTTTTGATGATTCCAAAGGGGGAGAGATAGTTTCTGTGTTATGTTCTGTTGCTTTATTATCTGTGAGTTCTGTGATCTATGTTTTATCTGTGAAACAACTGTTCAGTATTATCTCTGGTCAGTCGACTTAACCAAGAATATAGTCGACTGATGCTACTGCAGCTATGAAAAATGCATCTATGATATAATGTATGCAGGTTCTGCTCAGTCGCCTGATCTACTCTCCAGTCGACTGATACAATCTGAATATCAGAATTGTTCTTTATGTATGCATATTGTGCTTTTAACAGGGGGAGTTTTAAAATCTATGCTTGTATGTCTATTTATAAACTGTTATCAGCTATTGTGTTGTCATCATTAAAAAGGGGGAGAATGTTGGTTCTTGATTTTGATGATCACAACACAGTGCATCATGTGTCTATATTATACAGCTGACATTGCAGTGCAGAGACTAAAGACAATTCTAGCTGAACAAACAGACAAGCTCAAACAGATACAGATGAAGAAGACAAGGATCAAGTTTCGACTCAAGACTCAAGACTCAAGACTTCAAGCTCAAATGTTTTATAAATATTGTATTTTATTTCTTGTTGAGTCTTAGTATGATGTAAAGCCTTGTCAACACACACACACACACACATACTCAAAATTTCATAATGTGTGTCTCTTAAAAAACCCCCAAAAATAAGTCAAAACAGTTTGAAGAATTTTAACTTTTAAGTACCAGTCGACTTAAGCTCTTGCCAGTCGACTGCCAAGTACAAAACTGTTTAAAATTATTCAAACTCTGATCAGTCGACTCATATGGCAACCCAGTCGACTGTTCGAGAGTTTTTGACCGTTTTCTAATTTTCAAAAACAAATTTTTTCAACCTCAAACGGTCTGATCCGTTGGTTGACAGTTATGTAACTGCTTTCCAACGTTCAGAAGATCAAAACTCTTTATATAGAGTTTCTTATCTCACAGGAAAACTTACTTGATTTCTTACATACACCCGAGCACTCTTGAGAAAAACAATTTAAGTGATTTTCTGTGAAGAACAAAGCTTTCAAGTTCACACACTTTGGTTCTCTACATTCAGTCCAGTATAGCATTGAATTCGCTTTGGACTGAGTATAGAAGTCAACCTATTCTTTTAGCCACGTGCATCAACACATACAACAACAAGGCTATAGGTTGATTGTAAAATTCCTCTTGTACTCTTGCTCTCGGTTGGAGAGTGTTTTTGACTCTTGGTTGTAGAGTCGGTGTCTTTTCACTCTTGGTTGTAGAGTGGGTCTGCTTTTTCTGGTTGAGAGAAAGGACTACGGGTTAGACAAGGTTGTTTTCGTAACGCCGTAGGGTATTCTTGTAATTTTTCAAGAATAGTGGAAATCTCAAGTGGGTTGCTTGGGGACTGGATGTAGGTCGGGAGGACCGAACCAGGATATATCTTGTGTACTCTGTGATTGATTATCTTGTGATTGCATTTACTTTTGTTAATTTAAGTTCTGCAAAACTTGTCTGGCCAGTCGACTCAGCTTCGTATCAGTCGACTGATCAGTCTCGTATTAGTTATTCTCTTTGTCTCTTCAGTCGCCTGCCTTATCTATAAGTCGACTGCATCGAGAGTTTAAAATTTCCGTTATTTTGGCAATATCAGTCGACTGGTTCCCCACTAAGTCGACTGCGCCGAGAGAAATTATTCATTCCGCAATTTAATTTTGATAAACACTATTCACCCCCCCTCTAGTGTTTGTTGCTTAGCCTACAGGATCCTACAGAGTATTGATTTTATTCATGATTCAATAACTAAGGATTAGATACATAATGAAGATGTGATGAGAGTAAGAGAAAAATTCGAGTATGAGGGCCTCGGAGCTACGGTGTGAGAGTATTCACAGGCTGTCTACACGATGCATCGTGTCATGATGTGGATACGTCTCCAGGAGTGCACCGCAGGCGACGCTTGTAAGGTGTTTGGTGACTGCGGGTGGTGTCATGTCCCATGACGGAGGCTGAATTGTCCACAGGCTGTCTCCACGATCCGTCGTGTCATGCCGTGGGATTCCCCTCCAGGCTGTCTGGACATGAGCTCGTAACTCATAGAACATCTAGGATACTTACTATAGTTAATGTAGTAGTTTAAGTCATGGCGAGAGATTGAATCCTACAATATAAAGGATGATTAAAGGCTTGCCCACGGACCTATGTAGTATGGGATGCATAGAATCCGAACAAGTGCACATTAGTGTCATGCAACATAAATAATTGCATCAAGGACTAAGTGCACAACACAACACGACATCAATAGGGTAGTCTCTTTGTAGCTTTGTTTGTGATCAAGTTTGTAGTTTGTTAAAGTATTTGAGAATTGTTATACTGTTCGACATAGCGAGGATGACCGTGTATAATATTTCGTCGGTTGTAAGCAACTGACGTGCCCACAATTTCTATGCAGGATAAAGTGCATGAAAAAGACTAAGGAGAAATTGATGCTTAAAGAATTATTCAAGTGTTGTTGTATTTCATTCATGTAATTGTTGTAACTTTGCTTCCGCTGTTTAAAAATGTAACTCTGATATAATAAAAGTTTTTATTTCCATGTAAAATTGTACGAAGAGAAGTGTAAAGATCCTGTGGAACTTCGAATTTGGTCTTATTTGGAATTCGGGGTGTTACAGAGTGGTATCAGAGCCACGCTTCCAAGTAATACAAATTTATAAGGAACGACACCCTAGAAGTGGACATTAGGGCGTGTGTTGATTCTAGAGATTTAAATGTAAGTCGCTTACATTTGTGTTGCTCTATGATTTATGTTTCCTCTTCTCCTTTCTCTAAGATGGCGGACCACTTCGACCTAGCTAGAGGTGACAACTGGCACATAGTTGAGGAGGATTACTACCCCGGGCAAGTTGATTCAGATGAAAAAGATCTTGAAGAATTCGAAGAGGAATGGCCTGAGTCCCAAGAGATCACTCCACCCCTTGATTCATCTGATGATTCCTCTGATGAGGAAGAGCCAGTTCCGAGTATTCTCATCGTGTCTCTTCAAAGGCAAGTGGAGACTCAGAGGGAGAGAGCGGAGCTGCTGCAGTTTCAATATGCGAAGTGCAAGAAGATTATTGCAACTTTCAGTCATCATGTTTGGGAACTCGAGAAGAGGAAAAACATGTACGGTGTACTGAAAGAAGAAGTGGCGGAACTACGGGAAGAGCTTCGAGAAGCCAAGAGGAACCGTAGGAACTAGAATGTGGTGTCTTCTTACTGCTTTCTTGTGATGTCAGAAATGTTTTAAATTTGAATGTACAGAGTTTGAAATTAAATGAAATGAAAAGTTGATTTAAATTCATGTTTTCTACTTCGAATTGAATGGATCTTATGCATCAGAATATAACTGGAAGAAGAGCTGGAAGCGGAGAAGATCTAGACTTGGAAATGGAGTTAGCGAGGGTCTATCAGACACTCAATACCGTAGCCATGAATCAGAACCAGGGGAGGATGCTTGTGAATTCCGTACCCGAAGCAATCAAACTCGTGGAATCATTCAAAAGGATGAAACCACCCGTGTTTGAGGGGAAGTCAGATCCTGACGCGGCTGACAATTGGATCAGACAGGTAGAGGCCATCTTCGAAGTCTTGGAGACTCCGGAGGGCAGCAAGGTGAAGTTGGCTGCACTGCAGTTCAAGAAGGATGCAGCTGTGTGGTGGCAGTCGATGAAGCGGACGATGGGAGATATTGTTCTTAGCTGGAAGGAATTCTTGGGGGAGTTCCGCAGTCATTATTTTCCATCAGACGTCCAGAAGAAGAAGGCCATGGAATTTCTGGCACTGCAGTAGGGCGGTATGTCAGTTAGAGAGTATGAGACAAGGATCACTAAACTCTCGATGTATGCCCTCGAACTGGTGATGGATGAGGCAAAAAACGAAAGCTCGGAAGTTCAAGCATGGGTTGAGGCCAAGTCTGAGGTCCAGGATGATACCCCTTGGTATAAGGAGGTTTGACAAGTTGGCCAAATGAGCTGCAGCCACGGAGGAAGACATGTAGTAGTTTCATGCTGCTTAGAACCGGAGGAGAAATTGGCATGTTAGGAAGAGGCCCGCAGTTTCTGGCAATTTCAGAGGATAGCCGCCGGCTCAAAGGTTCAAACCTACTGGGGCGAATGTTGTCAACATAGCTGGGAGACCCGGGAATGTTTGGGTGAGACCTCCTGTGGTGACTTGTTACAACTGTGGTGAGACGGGACATTACAAATCTTAATGCCCCAAGTCGCAGAATGTCACTCATGGTGGACCAACGCAGCCAAGTTGGGAAGAAGTCGTACCAGCAGTGGCAAGTATTTGTCTTGACTGAAGCTGATGCTGATGAAGTGGATCACGTCATCACTGGTATGAGGGAGGATGCTTAGAAGTGTTTTTTGATTGTTCTCTTTTTCCCGCTTTATTTAGTGAACTATTATGTAACGAGTGTATGTTATGTAATAGGAGAACTTTATTTGAATGGAAAAAAAGCTGTTGTTTTGTTCGATACTGGGTCCTCTCACACTTTTGTATCACCTAAGTTTGCTAAAGTTTTGGGAGTTGAACCGAAAGTCTTTCCAGGCAAGGTCTAAGCAGTAGCTACTCTATTTTGGGGAGACTTTAACCACTGATCGGTACTATGTGGACTGCGAGATCGAGATTAAGGGCAAAATTTTCGAGATTGATGTGATCGAGCTGAATGTTTTGGGAGTCAATGTTATCATTGGCATTGACTGGATGTCGGTGTACAGTGCAAGCATCGAGTGTAAGGCCAAGGAAGTAACAGTGAGAGCTCCAGGTGGTCCTGAAGTCACTTTCCAAGGAAAGAGGAGATGTTCAGGTTTGGTTGCGTCCATCTGCAAGAAGGAGGTTCCTGTAGAGGTGCAGCAAATTCCGGTGGTTCGGGATTTCCCGAATGTATTCTTGGAAGATTTGCCTGGTTACCCCCACATCGTGATGTGGAGTTCAGCATCACTATTCATCCAGGGAGTGCACCCATTTCCAAGGCACCGTATAGGATGGCGCCTGTAGAGCAGGATGAGATCAAACGGGAGATTGAGGAACTGTTGGAGAAAGACTTTATTCAATTGAGTGCGTCGCCTTGGGGAGCACCGGTACTGTTGGTAAAGAAGAAGGATGGTTCGATGAGAATGTGCATCGATTACCGAGAGCTGAATAAGGTCATTGTTCAGAACAAGTA
Organism: Hemerocallis citrina; assembly: GCA_017893485.1. Lineage (NCBI taxonomy): Eukaryota > Viridiplantae > Streptophyta > Magnoliopsida > Asparagales > Asphodelaceae > Hemerocallis > Hemerocallis citrina. The sequence continues at coordinate 311,404 of JACEHZ010000560.1, read as the reverse complement.
TCCTATTCCCCGAATTAACGACTTGTTCGACCGTCTACAAGGAGCAGCTATTTTCTCCAAAATAGATCTTCGATCAGGATACCATCAGGTTCGAGTGAAGACTGAATGTGTGCATAAGACTGCATTTAGAACTCGACACGGGCATTACAAATTCTTAGTTATGCCATTTGGAGTGACGAATGCACCTGCAATCTTCATGGATATAATGAGCAGAGTTCTAAGGCCGTTTATAGATTCTTTCATCGTGGTGTTTATCGACGATATCCTTGTGTACTCCAAGTCGGAGAAGGAGCATACAGAGCATCTGGCAGCAGTTTTGAAGAAGCTTCAGGAGCATGGGTTGTATGCCAAGTTGTCCAAGTGCAGTTTCTGGAAAATTGAGGTGGCATTCCTGGGTCCCATCCTTTCTAATGAAGGAGTGGCAACTGATCCGCAGAAGATAGAGGCGGTGAAAGATTGGGCAAGGCCTACTACAGTAAAGGAAATCAAGAGTTTCCTTAGGCTAACGGAATACTATAGGAGCTTCATTCAGGGTTATGCTCAGATAGCCGTGCCGCTCACTGGTCTGACCAAGAAGACTATGAACTTCAAGTTGACTGAGCATTGCGAAGCATGCTTTCAGGAGTTGAAAGAGAGGCTGAATACTACTCCCATTTTGGCTTTGCCTAGGGCAGGTGTTGAGTATGATGTCTACAGCGATGCTTCACATCGTGGGCTCGGTTGTGTCTTAATGCAAGAAGGGAAAGTGATCGCTTCTGGGTCTAGGCAACTAAGACCACATGAGAAGAATTATCTGACTCATGATCTAGAGTTGGCTGCGATTATCTTCGCTTTAAAGCAATGGAGACATTATATGTATGGTGAGAAATTGAACATGTACATGGACCACAAAAGCTTGAAGTACATCTATCAAAAAAGAAGAACCTGAATCTGAGGCAACAGAGATGGCTGGAAGTACTTGAGGACATTCGTCCAGAGATCAAGTACCATCCTGGGAAGGCTAATGTTGTTGCTGATACGCTTAGCCGAAAGAGCAGCCTGGCTAGTTTGATTACAACTCAGAGGCATCTTGCAGAGGAGTTGGATCGGGCTGGTATTGAAGTCATTCTGCAAAGCTTGGGATCATCTTTAGCTCAGTTGAGGCTCCAACCAACGCAGAATGAAAGGATTATCGCAAGTTAGAAGGAAGATGTAGAGATCCAGAAGATGAAGGAGCAGGTTGGTGCTGGCAGGTTGTCAGAGTTTCAGATCAGGGATGAAGTGTTGTGGTTTGGAGAGAGGCTATGTGTTTTGGATCAAGCAGAATTGCAGGAGAGCATTCTCCAGGAGGCACATGCTTCTCCTTTGTCTGTACATCCTGAGAGTACCAAGATGTATAAGGACATTATGCAACATTTTTGGTGGTCAGGTTTGAAGCGGGATGTGGCTGAGTTTGTGGCGAAGTGTGAGATCTGTCAGCAGGTTAAAGCCGAGAATCAGAATCCTAGAGGTCTATTGCAATCATTACCTATTCCGGAATGAAAGTGGGATAACATTAGTATGGATTTTATCATGGGCTTGCCCAAGAGTTTAAAGGGCAATGATGTTATTTGGGTCATAGTCGATCGACTAACGAAGCCCGCTCACTTCATGGCGATGAGACTCACTTCTTCTATGGACAAGTTGGCCGATCTGTATGTTGGGGAGATCGTCATGCTTCATGGTGTTCCGTTAACCATTGTATCTGATCGAGATGCGCGGTTTACTTTGCATTTCAGGAGGAGTCTTCAGACAGCTCTGGGTACCAAGACAGATTTCAGTACTGCTTTTCATCTTCAGACCGATGGGCAGACCAAGAGAGTCAACCGTATTCTTGAAGATATGCTTCGATGTTGTGTTCTAGACTTTGAAGGCAGTTGGGAAAGGCATTTAGCTCTGGTGGAGTTTGCCTACAACAACAGTTTTGAGACTAGTATTGGGATGGCGCCGTACGAAGCTCTGTATGGCAGGAAGTGCAGAACATCTATTTGTTGGTTCGAAGTTGGGGAGCGACAGATGTTTGGGCCTGAGATTGTGCAGTAGACCTCTGAAAAGATCGATCTTATCAGGAAGAGGTTGGTGGATGCTAAGAGTAGGCAGAAGAGCAATGCAGACAACCGGAGGAGGGACCTTGAGTTTGAGGTTGGTGACTTTGTCATTCTGAAAGTTTCACTTAGCAAGGGTGTGATTCGCTTCGGTAAAGGTGGGAAGTTAGGCCCCAGGTTCATAGGCCCGTACAAGATATTGAAGAGGATTGGAAAAATTGCTTACCGGTTGGAGTTGCTGGAAGAGTTGTCTCAGGTGCCCAATGTCTTCCATGTGTCGATGCTGAGAGGGTACATTCCAGATCTGACTCACCATTTGCCCGATGTGCCAGAGGGTTTGCAGTTGGATCTGAGTTACATTGAACTCCCGGTTGAGATTATGGATTGTCGGGTGAAAGTCTTGAGGAACAGGACGATACCGATGGTCAAAGTAGTCTGGAGAAACCAGTTGGTTGAAGAAGCTACTTGGGAATTTGTGAAAAGGATGATGAAGGATCATGCTGAGCTCTTTGCTTGATTTGTATTTTCTCTTCTTTTCTTTTCTTTTGTCTTTGTTGTATTCCTGTTTTCTCACTCTTTAAGTGTAGTTCCAGGGACAGAACTATTCTAAGGAGGTAGTATTGTAATACCCTAGATTTCTAGTTATAATTAATTGAGAAGTTATTGGTTTTACGTGTTTTACACGTATAAATTCTTGTGCATTTTCCTTAAAATTATCCGTTTTAAAACATGAACAAATGATTATTTTAAATTCTTCCTTTTAATTTCTACAAACCTATTTTAAGAAGCCTAAGGTCTATTTTCCTAATTTTAAGCCCATCATAATTAATTAAGTGTTTTATTAATAACCCATGGGTCTAAAGCCCACTATTTTTTGAAGCCCACTAATTAAATGACCTTTTAATTGTTAACTTGTAGTGTAGACACATTGAGTAGACAACAAATTACTTAATCATGTACAACGAGTAGCTAGGGGGTACTTTGGAGACACGTGCATTGCACTCGCACGTGTCTTGGGTGTGCATTGAGGTAGGCCAGATGGAGTCAACGAGAGAGTGGGAGAGTGGCTTAGTGGAGAGGTGGATTGTGTTCATGGGTGGTTACTTTAACTCCCTAACTCATCCTAGCCCCTAATCTACAACTATCTAATTCAATCTTGGCCCTCCATTCCACCTTAGAAAATGTATAAATACCCCCCCCCCCCCCCCCCCCCATTCTATTCATGTAGTACATTAAAAATTTGTAAAGAAAAGAAAGAAAGAAACATAAGAGTTAGAAAAAGATTGAGAGAAAGTGAGTAAAAAGATTGAGAGGAGTTGCAGTTGTGTGTTCCTACTCTTTGGAGGCCGGCCATTCATCTAGGGGAAGAGAGAGCTCGGGTTCCACTTGTGCAAGGAGGAGAAGGCTTTCGTGGTGGCACAATCTAGGAGGGGAAGGACCGTTCGTGTGTTCACGGAGATTCTAGGAGCTTTGTATTTATTTTTTTCAAATAGGTGGGTGATTCTCATGCTTCTAAAATAGACATCATTCTAGGGTTTGAATTGATAGAATTTCTAAAGAGAAACCAAGTAATTTAGCCTTATGTTTGCCCATTTAGAGGGGAAAAAAATGTAGATAAGAGAATGCTTGACCAATTGATTGTTAGTTGATAAAATTGTGATGTGCTAGAATCTATCATGCTTTTGAAATATGCTTTTTTGAGAAATTTGTGCTTATGAGACGAATGATTGATTAAATGCACCATGAAAATTTGATTGTCTAGTTTTAAGCAACACCAATGTAGAAAGATGAAAACTTGTGTTCTAAAAATATTCTTTCGTGGAAACTTTGATTAGAAATAATGTGAAAATTGTGATTCTTGTTTTCAATGTCGAAAATATATCCATGATTTACTCTAAATAGCAACCTGGTGCAATCGACAGTCGACCGAATTAGAGTCGATAGTCGAATGCCCTGATTATTTTATTTTCGAGTATTAAATCTCCACATAACAGTCGACCGACTACATCGTACAGTCGACTGCCCCGACTATTTTGTTTTCGAGTATTAAATCTCCGCAGAACAGTCGACCGACTATATCTTAACAGTCGACTGTCCTGATTATTTTGTTTTCGAGTTTTAAATCTCCGCGGAATAGTCGACCAACTATATCTTAACAGTCGACCACTTTGATTATTTGTTTTCGAGCTTTAGAACCTCGCACAACAGCTGACTGGCCATGTTTTAACAGTCGACTGCCCTGAAGTCTAAATGATATCCAGATTTCATAAGATAATTTTCTATAACCTTTGGCCTAGTATAAATGAGAATTTGAGATTATTTTTGCAAGAAAGAACTTATTATAAGTTGTTAGTTTAAATTGTCTCTGGATAAAGAAAAAAATGAATGCTTTGCTTAAAAGAATTTTTGAAATGAGACTTGCTATGGAAAAAAATTAAAAGTGTGAATTTGGGTTTTAGTATTGATAAAATGAGAATAAAAGAATTTTGAATGTGACAAGTTAGAAAATAAATTCATTTGTCTTATGCATGAAATTGTACATGAAAGTGAAATCAAATGTCGTGATGAATTATGAAAGATCTTATGAATATTGTAATGCCCCGATTTTCGGTAACTGGGAAACCGTGACATAAGCCAAAATCTTTTCTTCAATTAGCCACATTACATAGAAAAACAGAAAAATTTAAAACTTTTTATTCAATACAATTGTATTACAAATTCGAATGTTACAAAATTGCAATACATTATAATAGTGTTACAATAATACCTTTACAATCCCAAGTGTTACAACTTTCAACATATTACATCAGAGTAGAGTGAATAAGGAACAACACTTGGTATTCCACTTGGATGCTTTCCAACAAATAAATAATTTACAACAATTATTACAAATGAAATTACAACATATTTACAGCGGAAAACTTTAATGAAATCGACTCCTTGTTCTCTCGCGTTGAGTCCTCCTGAATCCTGTTCTTGTACCTGTACCTGAACTTCTGCAATCCAGTACCTGTACCTCTGCAATCTAGTACCTGTACTTCTGCAATCCAGTACCTATTGAAGTGGGGACGTCAGTATTTACTGACGCTTTAAGGCTGATAACTAGCAGTGAATCTCAACTATAGCAAAACAGATTGATGAAAAGGGAAATGTGTATATATATTTGATGTGTCAGTGTATGCTATGCCTTAGACTCTAATGCAAGACTTATTAATGCAATGATGCTCTTATTCTAATGCAAGCAAGTCTCCAGAACAGTATGCATCCCATACTACATACGCCCTATCTCAAGCTATTTCTTCATATATAGGGATTTGAACCCACATTATGAATTATACTCTGTACACAATCCTGTTCTTGATAATACAATGTGACTGGTGAGGTTGCAGGAGCGTCAAGTCCCACCAATGCAATATGCTTATGGTGTCTCCGTTTGCCACTACTACCCAGCTTACCCGACCTCACTCAAAAACAAGGTTGCAGGTACGGTCTAGTTCCGTTACTGCAAGCACTATATTGGTGATCGTGTTTGCCACTATTGCCCGACGTACCGGACCTCATTCACAAACCAAACGAACATAGGGTCTCGCAAGCGCAGGGTAGCACGAAGCCTACCTTGTGGCACCCATAAGTCACGGTATTTCAGGAATTAACAGACGAGATACGCAACCTGTGCTCCCCACTCGTGAGAAGGCACCGTACGTATCCCATTGACGGGAAGGTACAACCCAATAACACCGCCTAGTGTCGGCCTATAGGACAGGTCGGATCATAAGAAATCACCCTTAACACCAACTCTTTCCCATTGGCGAATGATGATAATAAGTAATGGTTAAGTAGTAATAGCTATAAGTTACTACCTTAACGATGTCACTAACCCTGAGACAATAGTACACCACAATATGCTATGTCATAAGTTAAACTTCGTAAGATAACTCTACTAGGATGCTCGACCTAGACTTACCAGAATTCCTAAGGATCTGGTTCATGGCCTATTGATCCAAGACCCCTGCAATACGAACGTATTCACATGCTACTACCCTGAACTTGGATTTCGTCATACTCCGGTCCGCGATCAACCTAACTCGGTTAAGATCTAACGGTACACAGGAGTGGCTCGTCCACAGTCCCTTAGAAGTAAGGTAAACACACGTCTTGATGGTTGATAGCCCTAGGGCAATGATATCACCCTAGATAAGCACAACAAACTGCGTATCAGCTAAGAAGCTACATACGAGTGACCAAAAATACACACGAGCTAAACAAGCTACGTATGGGACCAATAACTACATACGAGTTAGGCCAACTGCGTATGAGACAACAATATACATACGAGCCAAATAAGCTACGTATGAGACCAACAGCTACATAAGGTCCAGGCGAGCCGTGTATGAGACAACAACAAACATACGTGCCAAATAAGCTACGTGTGAGACCACAGCTACATACGGGCCAGTCAAGCCATGTATGAGCAAAACCACACATAAAAACAACCATACAGGTAATCAACCTAGAAGTAACCAAACGTGCTTACTAGCAAAACTTGTTCCTCTATAATTAGAAGTAACAAAAGAATCTACTAATAGTCTAGTACAAACATACTTCTAAAGAAAACCGCGAAAAGAGACATAAAAACCTTCTGACAGCCTAGAAGCAACCAGTGCTGCGCTTGTCGGAATTCGACGAAAATATATTTTTTAGAAAAGTAAGAACATGTGCCACAACTCTCTAGTGGCACATTATTTCAGATTCTGTAAGAAATCCAAAATCCGGTCCATCGAACATACGCAAACAGTTTAACCCAACTGCAGATTTTCAACAAAAAGTTGAAACTTTTGCTCCACTTGTCGGAATCTAACGAAACTGGACAATTTGAAAAGGTGCGAACATCTACTAAAACTTTTTCAGTTGACCAGTTGCTCAGATTCCGCAAGGAAATCCAAATTCCTACCTGTCGAACGTACGCAAACAGTTACCAAACTACTGATTTTCAACAAAAGTCAAAACTTCAGTAGCTTGTAACTTTTGCTCCGCTTATCGGAATCTAACAAAACTGGACAATTTGAAAAGGTCGGAACACGTACTAAAACTTTCCAGTTGACCAGTTGCTCAGATTCCGCAAGGAAATCCAAATTCCTACCCGTCGACCATACACAAACAGTTATCAAACTACCGATTTTCAACAAAAAGTCAAAACTTCCGTAGCTTTTAACTTTTGCTCCACTTATCAAAATCTAACAAAACTGGACAATTTGAAAAGGTGAGAACATCTACTAAACTTCCCAGTTGACCAGTTGCTCAGATTCCGCAAGGAATTCCAAATTCCTGACCTCGAACATATGCAAACAGTTACCAAACTATCGATTTTTAATAAAAAGATGAAACTTCCGTAGCTTGTAACTTTTGCTCTACTTGTCGGAATCTAACGAAACTAGATAATTTTAAAAGGAGGGAACATCTACTGAAACTTCCAAGTTGACCAATTTCATAGATTCCATAAGGAACTCAAAGTTCCTACCTATCGAACACACAGAATAGCTAACAAAACAGCATGCTTGACAAAAATGGCTGAAACTTTGAAAGACTATAACTTCTGTTCCACTTATTGGAATTTAACCCAAGAGATCAATTCAGAAATGGGGGAATGTCTACTACAACTCTCTAATTGGTCGGCACCTCAGATTCGGCGAGCAAGACACTCAAAAACTATAAGGAATCAAGACAGATACAATTTCAACCCGCCAAATGCACAGCCAAGCTGAAAACATTCAAAGCCCATAACTTCTACTCCGTTTGTCAGAATTTAACCCGAGAGATCAATTCGAAAATGGGAGAATCTTTACTACAACTCTCTAGTTGGTCCGAACCTCAGATTCTACCACTAAGTCACTCAAAAACATCAAAGAGTCAAAATAGCAAGCACACTTAGCTCAAAGCTGGCTGCTGCACCTTCCAAATACCATAACTCCTAATCCGCTTATTGGAATCTAGCCCGAGAGGCCAATTCGGAAAGAGGAAGATGTCTACTACAAATATCTAGTTGGCCCAAACCTCAGATTCTACAGGTAAGACACTCTAAAACTTCAAAGAAGCATAACAGCAAGAACCTAGTCAAGACAGCCAGTTGCTGTACTTTGCAAACGACATAACTCCTACTCCGCTTATCGAAATTTAACCCGAGAGGTCAATTCGGAAAGTGGAAGATGTGTACTACAACTTTCTAGTTGGTCCGAACCTCATATTCTACCAGTAAAACACTCTAAAACTACAAGGAAGTCAAAGAGACAATTTCAACCTACCGAAATACACAGCCAGCTGAAAACTTTCAAAGCCCGTAACTTCTACTCTGCTTATCAGAATTTAACCCGAGAGGTCAATTCGGAAAGGGGAGAGTCCCTAATACAACTCTCTAGTTGGGCCGAACCTCAAATTCATCAAGTTTAACCCCCAAAAATTATAAAGAAGTAAAACAGTAAGCATTCAGTCAGGCAGCTAATTGCTGTATTTTGCAAAGACCATAACTCCTATTCCACTTATCGGAATTTAGCCTGAGCGGTCAATTAGGAAAGGGGAGAGTGTCTAATACAACTCCCTAGTTGGTCCGAACCTCAAATTCATCAAGTAAGATACTCAAAAGTATCAAGCAACCAAAACAGCAATGTTTAGCCAAACAGCTAGTTGTTGTTTTTGTAATGGTCATAAATTTTGCGTCTCTTATCGGAATTTAATTCGATAGGCCAATTAGAAAAGGGGAGAACGTCTAATACAATTTCATAGTTGGTCTCCTCCTCAAATTCCGAGAGGAACCCCAAGATTTTCCCCCTTAAACCTACTGCGACACTAAGTCCACTGTTTGGCTCAAATCTCGCTATTTTGGGGTAACGGCTCGTTTCACCCATCAAAATGCCTCCAAAAATCTACAAAAATTACCGCATGCTACTAACACCTAAGAGTACCTCCCACATAAATTTTGGGTCAAGATTCCACCATTTACATAGGTTAATAATTCTAACCCTACAACCTTAAAAACCGAATCTTTATGCCTAATTTATGTGTTCTACCACTTCAAACTTTGCATACACTTTTCCTAGTCTATATGCACATGAAATAGGTTCCATACAATAACATACAACCATAAAAAACCTAATAATACCTAAAAAAATTCATGAGAATGAGAAACCCCCACCTTTGAAGCGTAAAAGAAGGATTTGCTAGCTTTCCTTCTCCTTGTTCTTGCCTTCCTTCAAGAACTCCATGGAAAAGAACCCATGAAAAACTCTAACTCTCTTTTTCTTTTCTTTTGGTTCACTCTTTCTTTTCTTTCTTTTCTTCTCAATCTTTTTCATTCTCAACTAAAACTAGTAGAAATATGAAAAGAGATGAAATAAGATGAAGAAAATGGAGTGAGATGAGAAGAAATTGGGGTTTACTAACCCTAGAGGAGAGGGAGCCCGGAAAAAAATGGAAAGGGGGAGGGTTGGGGTGTTTTATAAGGAGTGAATGGGTATTTTGTGGTGGAAATGAAAGCCACATGTCCATATTTTCATGGTCAGAAACAATTGAAGTTTTGTTTGCAAATAACTCTTACAATCAAGTCCTAATCCATATCATCCCTCCATCTCATCATGATTTATCAAAAATAAAATATAATTTTCCCAAATCATATACTACACGATTTGTTCAAACGCCCGAAATCGATACAGTTCGATTTCGTACGTATATCTGATTATACAGATATTTTTCATTAGTGAAAACGAACAAATCTTTACAAAAATAATTTAATTCTGAGAAATAAAAATAGAATAATTTTATTACTGGCTCGGAAGATTTCAGTATCAATTTGATACAAAACAGTCATATACTGACTAGTATATATACATATATAATGTTTATTAACAAAAACGGGTGATATCCACCAAAAATATTTCAATTCTAGAAATAAAAATAAAATAATAATTTTTAATATCTGCCCGATATTTTTCAGACATTTTTCTCAAAAAAGCTTTTTTTAAGATTTTGTACAAGTGCACAAAACTGATACAATATGTATATATACTTGCTAGTATGTATATCTAGATAACTTTTTATTTGAAAAACCAAGTAAATTCCAATTAAAATATTTTAATTTCAAAAATAATTATATAAATATGATATCCGTCCGGGATATTACAAATAAGAATACTCAAATGCTATGACCATGAAATAGAATTAAAAACTAGAGGGTAGCTAAGCCTTATACCGACATTGAATTAGTACTTTTGAGAAGAGATATTGAAAAGAAAAGACCAAGTTTGGGTCGTATTGTTGAATTGATGATTAAGACCGGTATAGAGGAAATGCTGACTCTAGAGTATTGATTTTATTCATTATTCAATAACTAAGGATTAGATATATAGTGAAGATGTGATGAAAGTAAGAGAAAAACATGAGTATGAGGGCCTCGGAGCTACAGTATGAGAGTATTCACAGGCTATCTACACGATGCGTCGTGTCATGACGTGGATAGCTCTCCAGGAGTCCGTATGGCAGGCGATGCTTGTAGGGTGTTTGGTGACTGTGGGTAGTGTCATGTCCCACGACGGAGGCTGAATTGTCCATGGGCTGTCTACACGATGCGTCGTGTCATGACGTTGGATTTCCCTCCAGGCTGTCTGGACATGAGCTCGTAACTCATAGAACATCTCGGATACTTACTATAGTTACTGTAGTAGTTTAAGTCATGGCGAGGGATTAAACCTACAAGATGAAGGACGATTAAGGGCTTGCCCTCGGACTTATATAGTATGTGATGCATAGAATCCAAACAAGTGCGCATTAGTGTCATGTAACATAAATAATTGCATCAAGGACTAAGTGCACAGCACAACACGACATCAATAGGGTAGTCCCTTTGTAGCTTTGTTTGTGATCAAGTTTGTGGTTTGTTAAAGTATTTGAGAATCGTTATACTGATCGGCATAGCGAGAATGGCCGTGTAGAATATTTTGTCGGTTGTAAGCAACTGACGTACCCACAATTTCTATGCAGGATAAAGTGCATGAAAAAGACTAAGGAGGAATTGATGCTTAAAAAATTATTCAAGTGTTGTTGTATTTCATTCATGTAATTGTTGTAACTTTACTTCTGCTGTTTAAAAATGGAACTCTGATGTAATAAAAGTTTTTATTTCCTTGTAAAATTGTACGAAGAGAAGTGTAAAGATCCTGTGGAACTTCGAATTCGGTCTTATCTGGAATTCAGGGTGTTACAGTCGGGAAGTGAGGAGAGGGGGGGTTAGGGCGTCAGCGCTGGCTTCAGTAGACAGGGCGTCGAGAGAGAGAGGGGGGTGGGATCGAAGGGAAGAGAGAGAGACAACATGAGCAGGAAGAGAGAGAGAGACAAAGAGAAAAAGAGAGAGAGAGAAAGGGGATATTTCGGGAAAAGAGAAAGAGGGGGGTATTTAAAATTGGGGTTTTGAATTTTTGAGGGGAAAAATGTGTTTTGTAAGATTACATCTGAGCTTTTGATTTTGGGGAGATTGAATGAGAGCCACTTGATAGCTTTGTTTGTGTTTTATTATATACTAGTTTTGCCCATTGACACGTGCCTACGGCACGTCTTCGGAACGGTGCACCTGGTTTAATTATATAAAATAGTTTTAGAGCTCCAGCAAATTAATTGAAGTAGCAAACATATTGTATGAGGAAGCAGTATATCTACATTTAAGCTCAACTATCGCCTTCTTGATCATTAGCTTGAACTTACCTGGAATGCATATAGTTTATTAGAAACACTGCATAGAGTTTTTTTTAACTTCGGCTTCACTTTTAGATGCTTGTAATAGTTATATAAGGACATTATCATATAGGTTTTATAGAGCTTACACTAATCCCATAACCACTATGAGCATATCTAAATACAATTGTAACGCAAGTGCATATGTGAAGGTATCTGCAATACCAATAATTTAAATATTTGTTTGTCTGAGACTCAGTTTGCAATTGAAATAACTCTTATTATTATTTCAACCAAAATGAAATACATGAAGTTATCAAAACTCTAATCTAAGCTAATCATTTCTTTTATCTCCACTTTGTCACCCCATTGCACCTTAATAAAAAAAAAGAAATCAAAATGGATAAATAACAAATTTACTTTAGCTGTGTTTCTTGAGTGGAGAGTTTGCACCCTTCACTGGTAAACTCCAGTCATCCCAATCCTATATATCCAAACATACACTAATAGTTCTTATATGTAATGTTATCCATGGTTATTAATAACCAATGAAGGGTGTTCATGATAGTATTTTTTCTTGTAGTAAAGAAATTAATATTGCATATTTTCCAAGTTATATTAGGTTGCTGTTCAGCTTACCTATCCTGCTATGGTTTGGAAGCCCAAATTGAGGCCACCAAATAATCCATCTTTCACTTGTGTACACCTTAAATCAAAACCAATAAAAAAACTCATCAAATAAATCACCAAATTAAAAAAATTTAAACCCAAAAAAAAATAATCATACCTCTCTGAACTTAGATCTCATGCACACACAAAATTCGAGTAAGCAAAAAACTGAGTAATCCTATGCACACACAAAATTTAAAATTAGAATGAGAATTCGATTAATGAGATGAAATTAAAGTCGTCGCATCGCATATAGAGGCTTTCGATTCGGTGGAGGGGAGTCGACGATACGGAGTCGCTTGATATTCGTGATCGATTTGGTGAAGGGGAGTCACCGATACGGAATCAGCAGCGCATCAGATATCTGCGACGACCTCTTGAATGGGGTTCGACATTGGATTTGGATTTGCTTTGAGATTTTCAAAATTTCAAAATTTCAAAATTTTAAAATTTTAAAATTTTTTAAATTTTTTTAAATTTTAAAATTTTTCGAATTTTTTAAATTTTAAAAAAATGTTTAAATATTTAAATTTTAAAAATTTTTAAATTTTCAAAATTTTAAAAATTTTTAAATTTTCAAAATTTTAAAAATTTTTAAATTTTCAAAATTTTAAAAATTTTAAAATAAAAAAAAAATTGAAAATAATTTTTTTAAAAAACATATTTTTTAATCATTTTTTTATAAGTTTTTAATTTTTTTTGCTTTTTTGAATTATTTTTAAAGTTGTTAATTTTTTAGTTTCTAAGTTTTTAAGTTTTTTAATTTTTAATTTTTTGAAATTTTTTTTACTTTTATTTTCTTATTTTTTTGAATTAGAGAGAGAGAGAGAGAGAGAGAGAGAGAGAGAGAGAGAGAGAAATAATTAAATAAATAAAGAAGTTGTTTTGGGTGGGGGGATTTGAATTTGAGTTTTTGGGGGAAACTTTTGGTGGTGGGGGAGGGGGGGATTTGTTTTGTGAGGTTAGATCTGGGCCTTTAATTTTAGGAGAATTGAAGGCGAGCCACTTGATAGCTTTCTTTGTGTTTTATTATATATATATATATAATCTCAATATATATATATATATAATGCTATATTAATGGTAGAGTTGGGTTCAAACAAACAAATAATTTTTTTTTTCACCAAACAAATTCGTGCGTCGCACGCATACCTTCATCTCTATTTATTAACACGCGTATCATACGTGAAAATCAAACTTTTCAAAGTTTTCAAACAGAAAAATATTTTTTAAATAAAATTTTCACCAATCAAACCCGTGCATAGCACGCGCACCTCCATCTCCATTTATCTCTATTGATTAACACGTACATCGCACGTGCAAATTAAAGTTTTCAAAGTTTTTATTTAAACTTTTTCGGAATTACGTGTATCACCCATTTAACTCGAACTTTTTCAAATAAAACACCACTTTCTCATCAAACAAACTAGGACACCACACTTACAACTCCAACTCTATTTATTAACACGTGCATCGCACGTGCAACTCAATGTTTTTTCTTCTACATCCTTTAAAACTTAAGAGTATCGCCCATTCAACTCCAACTTTAAAAAAAAAATTAAGACATTCATCGCGCATGTTAATTAGTACCACTTACATATATCGCACGTTTAACTCTAAATCTTTATTAAAACATGAATCGCACGTGAAACATACCAATCTCTAATATTATAATGGGAGAAGGCCTTAGTGTCATTTGTAAATATTTTATCATTCTACCAACCCGTGCAATACACATACAATTAAAACCCTCAATATAAACTCATCTAATCCGTACACCGCACGTGCATTCAAAAAAACCAAAAATCTCAAACCCTACGTCTATTCGTCTCCCTCTCTCTCAAAATCATTACTCTCTTTGCCCCCAGCCATCGCTGCATAAGTCATCGAAATCAACCCCACCACCGTCGTAGCCGCTTCGTCTGCAGTATCCGCTTCGCCTGCCGTATCCGCTTTGACCGTCGCCATCGCCAATACACCATACCCGCCGTAGCCGCTTCGCTCGCCGCAGTCGCCAATACGCCACTACTTCGTTATTAGGGTAAGTGGCCATGAACTCCAAATCATGGTGTTCCTGAATCAGTTGTAAGATCGTGGGAGATTGAGTTTTTAGTTCATCAATTAACTGTTTTATTGTTCCTTTAGATATAGATATATATTAATTCATTATCTACTTGCTTAGGCAAGCTACAATTTTAGGATTATTAATTTTCGTGATTTAATTGATGTTAAATGATCTTGGTTCTTGATTAGTGATGATATATGGATATACTATTTAATGCAGATCCATTAACTCTTTTATTACTCCTTTAGGTATATATATTAATTAATTATCTATTTCCTTAGGAAAGCATCAATTTTAGGGTTAGCTACAATATTTATAAAAGAAGAAAGAATAAAAAAACATACCCATTGATGAAATAGCATAACGAAAGATGGAAAAAGATACTAACTTCGTACAGCTAGAACTCATTGTAGAAACTAACTTCATATAGTTCTATTTATAACCCTCATTCAGGTGTTCATTTCTATTTTTACATTTCTCAAACATACTGATTAGTTGTTATGCCCATGGTTATCTTCATTGTTGAAATTAGATATTATGAATTAAGATATTAATTTTTGCATTCTATAAGTTCTATTTATCACAATCATTCAAGCGTTCATTTCTATTTTTTCATTTCTCAATTATACAGATTAGTTGCTTTGCCCATAGTGATATTCATTGTTAAGGCACAAACTATTAGAGAATAGCAATTAGATTAGAGATTAAATATTAGATATTAGAGATTATACATATGTTCATTTTATTACCCCCTTTCTTAATGCTACTGATCATTTGCTACGCCCATGGTATTTTTCACATTCTATAAGTTCTACTTATACCAACTTATGGTTTTTTACGTTCAATAATAAAGCTAACTTTTTAGTTCACATTGTTTCTATCAAGAAAATGGACAGTTTCATTGGCATAACAATAGTAAACAAAGGAGACTTGCAATATAATTGGGAAATTCAACCATCAACTGAAATACCTTAAATATCAGAAACTCGACAAGTTGATGAACACAGAGAGAGACGTAGACAATATCATATAAATAGAAGAGCAAACATGACTGCAATACAATTGGAAGAGTTAAGACGAAGACAATGAGAATATGCTAGAAATAGACGATTATCGATTTCTGAAGATCAAATAGCTGAACAAAGAGAAAGGAATAGACAGAATCAAAGAAACCGGCGCTCCAATATGAACGTCCAACAATTGGCTGATGAAAGATCGTGAAATCAACAAAATATGCAGCGTCAAATATCTATAATGAACGAACAAATAGCTAAACGTAGAGAAAGTCTTCACCAATATCGAAGCGATCAAAGAGCTAATGGAAACTCTGCATTAAGCGAAGGTATCAATTATCAAAGCATTTTCCATATTTCACTTAATCTTCTCATCCTATGTCCTCACTCATAACTATTTTTATGTTACAAAGTAGTATGAAGGGTTGATGATAATGATCTGGATAGTGTTGCGTTGCAACTTACTAATACAAACATCAACGTAAATAATTCTGTTATTGATATGGCTAAAAATGGGGTTAAATCGGAACCCTCCAAATTGGGTACGAATCTTGAAGCTCAGGGGTAAAACGGTAATTTTACCTACCAACGGGTCTGAAGCGGGTACTGGTTATCTTCCCCGAAGACCCACTTACCCGCAAACAGATCCACCTCAACTGGGTGCGGGTTTCAACCCGCAGCGAATCCGGTCCAGAAGGAATAGAATCAGGGTTTCTGATTAAATCCTAATCAACGGCCCTGATTCATATCTATCCCTTCACTGGGGATTAGGGATTACATTCCTTATCTAACCACAGGGGGATTACATTCCTAATCTGATCCCAGCGGCGCCTATAAATACCCCCCATCCATCTCCATTGAGAGGTAATCAATCTTTTGCCAGTTTTCACGCTCTTTCTTAATCATTCCTGATTACTGACTTGAGCGTCGGAGGGTGCGTCGCCAGGAACAACCCCGGTGTCTAGCACTTTTTGCAGGTGTACGGCGGGAACCAGCGTCAAACTCCGACGGAACAGGTAACAGGTTTGCTATTCAGTTTTCCTAAGAATCCACAAATACTATCTGTTTGCCCCCACACCAAATTTAGCGGCAACAGATTGGCGCCGTCTGTGGGAAACTAACGAATAGCAACCTCCCCTCTTCCCGTTGGTCAGATCTTCTCCAGCCATGCCTCCTAGGAAAGTCAGATCCACAGGGTCCAACCGAGGACCCAATCTTGATCACCAACAAGAAGTTCCCCCCCAGCCCGCTCAATAGCAGGGGCAACTTCCTCCTCAAGCCGTGGACCCTCTTCAACTGGACCTACCTCCTCCGCAGAATCAACAACCTCCAAAGGGTCCTAATCTGCAGAAACAACCTCTCCATCCGGACCACGTCTCCATTCATAACGCCTCTTCGGACTTTATGGCCTTTCACCATCCCCGAGCTTCTGATCACCACCACACCGTCCTCAATCGACAGAAGGATGAGGACCTTCGTCGCCATCTGGATGAAAAGCGGGCCCGAGAGGGAACCTCCGGCCAACACCGTCCGGATGAGCGATCTCCTCACTGCCGAGAATACAGAAGGTCCCCCGCCCGAAGGGGGCGGAGAGAGTCCCCCGAGCATTACAGAAGAAGGCCACACTCCCCTGCATGTCGGCAACAGCCTAGGAACGATGAGGCACCCATCACCCGTGCCGAGTTCCAGCAGTTCCAAGCGACCGTCCTACAAGCTCTCAATCTCCATCCCAACACCAATGCACCCAAGATCCCCTCTCCTCCTCCGGTCCGAAGTCCTCGCCGACGGTCCCCATTTTCTCTTCTAGCTCCCAGCAACTCCGAGCATGCGCAAAGTCCTCGCCACTCCAGGAGCTACCGTCGTCGTAGCCCCTGCTCTTCCTCGTACGAAGACGAGTCTAGAGGCTCGGCTGATTACCATTGAAGGGACGACGCTGTGTACCGCCGTCTCCATGAGATGGAGAGGCGCTTGGGTCAGTTAGACCGAGAAGAAGAACTTAGAGGAATGACCCTTCGTCCTGGTAGACCTCCTTTTTCCCGAACCATAATGGATGCACCCGTACCAATCGGCTTCAAGCCTCCTCAATTTGAGACCTACTCCGGGAAAACTGACCCTGTCGATCACATCGAGAGCTTCAAGACCCTAATGCTCATCCATCAAGCTTCCGATGCTCTGCTCTGTAAAACCTTCCCCGCAACTCTCTAAGGTCCGGTGTAGCGCCCCGATTTCCACGTACTGGAAAATCGTGACACGAGCCAAGACCTTTCTTTCAATTAGTCACAATACACAGAAAAACAGGAGAATTTAAAACTTTTATTTCAACACCCAATGTATTACAAGTCTGAATATTATACAACTGCATTACCTTACAATAGAGTTACAATATTACCTTTACATTTCCAAGTATTACAACCTTCAACAGGTTACATCAGAGTACTTCTCAACTAATACACATATTACAGCGGAACTAAACATAACACTGACTCCTTGCTTTCCTCGCCTTGAGTCCTTCTAAATCTCGCCTTTGTACTTCGGCGATCCAGTACCTATGGAAGTGGGGACGTCAGTATTCACTGACGCTTAAGGGCTGATCATATAGCAGCGAATCTCCTAAACAACATACAAAATATAGCAATGGTGTTGGTGTAGTTTAAGTGTTCGTGAGTGCTATGACTAGACTCTAATGCGATATTTAAATAGAACTAGGATGCTTCCTATTCTAATGTCAGCAAGTCTCCGTAGTCAACATGCAGCCCATACTACATGCAACCCTTCTCAAGCCGTTTATCCATATATAGGGATTTGAACTCGCGTTATGAATTCTAATTACACACAACCTGTTCCTGACACCTACACATGGCTAATGAGGTTGCATACGTGGTCAAGTCCCACTAATGCAGATCGCCAGTGGTGTCTATGTTCGCCACTGCGACCCGGCCTAGCCGGACCTCACTCTAAACAGACGAACCCAATGTATCGGGCGTCGTTCCAAAACCAAAATCATAGGGTCTTGCAAGCGCAGGGCAGCGCGAAGCCTGCCCTGTGGCACCCTCTGGGGTCTCGCAAGCGCAGGACTGCACAATGCATCCTGTGGCACCCCCAGCCACGGTACTTCAGGAATTAACAGCACGAGATACGCAACCCGTGTTCTCAACCTGTGAGACGGCACCGTACGTATCCCTTTGACAGGAAGGTACAACCCAATAACACCACCTAGTCTGCCTCAAGGGACGAGTTAGTCATAAGGTGCCCCCTACAACCGACTCTTCTCTTCCGGCAAGGGTCTAAGTAAAATGATCTTGATAAGTCACTACCTTAGTGATGTCCCCAACTCGAACAATTCTAGGGATGACAATATTATAAACATGCTAGGCCTTTAAATTAGGCTTCACAAGACAACTCTAATAGGCTGCTCAACCTAGACTCACCAGAACCCCTCAGGATCCGGTTCGTGGCTCATCGATCTAAGACTTCGGCCGTGCGAATATACATGCATGCCGTTACCCTAGACTTGGATTCCGTCTATACTCCGGTCCTCAATCAACCTACCTTGGTTAAGATTCGACGGTACACAAGGAGTGACTCCTCCACAGTTCCTTAGGGTAGAAAACATATGTCTTGATGGTCGATAGCCCTTAGGGTGGTAATATCACCCTAGACGAGCACAACGAACTGTGTACTAGCTAACAAGCTATACACGAGTAACAACCACATACGAGCCAATAAGCTACGTATCAAACAATAACTACCTACGAGCCAGGCGGGCCTCGTAGGAGACAACAACGTACATACCAGCCAAATAAGCCGCGTATGAGACCAACAGCTACGCACGGGCCGGTCGAGCCGTGTGCGAGACAACAACCTACATATGAGCTAAATAAGCTACGTATGGACCCACAGCTACGTACGGGCCAGTGGAGCCACGTACGAGCACAACCATATGCAAACAACCATACAGGTAATCAATCTTAAAAGCAACCAAACGTGCTTACTAGCACTTGATCTTCTATTATTAGAAGCAACAGAAGAATCTACTAATAGTCTATGATTGGTATCCTACTAAGGAAGAACCGAAGGCGACATAACATCCTTTATCAACTAACTAATCCTAGTGGTCTTCCCAATCCTTATTACTTCAACCTATAGTGCCTTAAGCATGGCATACAATCACAAGCATCTTCTTACGACAATCTAATTATATAACAGAACCACTCACCATAATACTCCTAAGTACGAATATGATTAAGCATGTGCTTATATCAATCTTAGCATGAAAATCACTATGCTCTAGACATAAAGTCTCCTACGGTCAAGCATAGGTTATAACTTGAGCGTGAATGCTTACTACTTATCATGACTAATCACCACAACCCAAGTATGGATATATAACTAATATAACATACAATATTCCAAGGCATGGTAGGTATTCTAACATTAACCCTACAACATTCTAAGCACGCATTTAAACTTTAGCATGGTATGCCTCATTCCTAGACATGGTATGCTGCTTCAACACTAACATATGGCATGGTGTACATTTTAGTAACACTATAGTCATGTATACTAGTTAAGTATCAACCTACAACATAGTATGAGTTTCTACAAGCATGGGTAAAATCACTACAACTAACCATGGGTAGTTACTTTAATCTAAGCATGAATATCATTAGTATGGATACCATTAACTTAACTTAAATCATCATTAGCATGGTCATCTACTAACTTAACATAATAACAATTAGCATGACATCTCCTAACTTAGTATGAATAATGATTAAGCATGATCGCTTACTAACATAACATGAACATATACTTATCTAAGCATAGATATCATGTAAGCATGAATATTCATTTAATCTAGCATGTTATACAACTTACCTATAAGCATGTGGGTATGGATAATTTAATCTAGCATGATATACCACTTTCCTACAACTATCTAGGCATAGATAAATGAAACTAGCATGGTATACTATTTTCTTATAATCATCCAAGCATGAATCTTTATTAAGCATTAATAACTACTAAGCATGAATGTCTTACTAAGCATGGGTAACTACTAGTATGAACATACAACATTCCTAAGTATACATATATATACTTCTAAACATGGTAGACATTTTTAGCATTAATCCTACAACATGTATGTCACTTCTAAGCATGGTAGATAGTTTTAGCACAAATCCTACAACATGTATATCACTTCTAGCATGGTAGACAATTTTAGCATTTATCCTACAACATGTATGTCACTTCTAAGCATGGTAGATAACTTTAGCACAAATCCTACAACATGTATATCACTTCTAACCTGGTAGACAATTTTAGCATTTATCCTACAACATGTATGTCACTTCTAGCATGGTAGACAATTTTAGCATTTATCCTACAACATGTATGTGACTTCTAAGCATGGTAGATAATTTTAGCACAAATCCTACAACATGTATATCACTTCTAACATGGTAGACAATTTTAGCATTTATCCTACGACATGTATGTCACTTCTAAGCATGGTAGAAAATTTTAGCACAAATCCTACAACATGTATATCACTTCTAGCATGGTAGACAATTTTAGCATTTATCCTACAACATGTATGTCACTTCTAAGCATGGTAGATAACTTTAGCACAAATCCTACAACATGTATATCACTTCTAACATGGTAGACAATTTTAGCATTTATCCCACAACATGTATGTCACTTCTAGCATGATATTTACTTTATGAACATAAAATAAACATCTAGAACTAGCATCTACAAATACTTCTTTTTATCAACTATACTACTACCACTTTATGTTAACCATGAATATAACATAAGCATCTACAACTATCTATTATTACTACTACTTCATTTTAACATAACATAACATACAACTATCTACTACTACTTCTTTTAACACTTACTACTACTTCTTTATTTTAACAACATACCACTACTACTTTATTTTAACAACATGCTACTACTACTTTATGCTATTACTTCTTATTTTAACAACATACTACTACTACATTATTTTAACAACATACTACTACTACTTTAATTTAACAACATGCTACTTTTATTTTAACAACATACTACTACTACTTAAATGTCTACTAATCTTTATTAGCAATTATTTATTACTAGTGATCATAAAAAAGATATCTTTTTATTCATTGTACAACTAGTGAGTTAGATTAGTTTCTTTTTCATAAATCAAAACTAACATCTAATGTATGTTCTTTTTACTTAAGATTATTAAAGAAAAATAACAAAAATAAAGTAAGAACCCTCATTTGGTTCAACCGACCATATGCTTATCTTTTAGTCCAAGTCCAATACAAGTCCTACAACCAAAAATGGTTGTATAAAATGTTCATATGCTTTATTATAGTTCATATTCAAGTCCTACAACCCCAAAATGGTTGTATGTACAAGTCCATATGTATGTGTCATTTTAGTCCACAAAACAACAACTACTACTACAAGGATTCGATCTTTATGTGTATTAGCACTACCATTTGTTCTTTTCTTTTCATGTGGTTATTACTCTTAATATTCACAAACATACAAATAAGAACCCCATACAACCACATTACTAAAACAACCACACCAAAAAGAAAGTAAAACAAGGAGGGTAAGAAGAAGAAGAACATCAAAACAACCATTCAAACAAACAAACAAACAAATATGGAGAAACGCCCACCTTAATCTCTTTGTTGGAAGGAATAGCCGAAGCTCCTTCTCCTTCCCCTTAGCTTCTAAGAACTCCTAAGAAGTCCTACAAAGAAAACTCTCAAGTTAGTTTCTTCTCTTTCTTTTCCTTTCCTTTCTTTCTGTCTTTTGATCTTTCTAAAATGAGACAAGGTGGAGAAGGAGGGGGTATTTATAGGAGGAGAGAAGGGTGGAGAATGCAAATATGCACACACACAAGTGCAAAAAGGCGCTCCCACCAATTGGGGGCCAGCCATACTCCTAGGAGAGTAGGGGTGAGGTGGGGGAGGTGTTATGTGGTGGAGGTGTGGTGTGGGAGAGATCTCCTTAATCCCTTATGTCTTTGTAACCCTAGGATTAACCACTTATAAAACCTAACATTCTACTAGGTTTTTGTCATAACAAAACAAGTGTTGTCCAAAAATACACAACACACAATTTGTATAACGTACTAATCGACATACTACACGTATGTGCGCATACATGTCTGTATACTGAAAATCTTCGCATAATTCGTATAAGATAATTTATTCTCGGAAATAATAATAAAATAAATTCTATTATTAGTTCGGAAGGTCACGGTATCAATTTGATACAATACGGACGTATACTGACTGATATCTGGGTACAGATAATGTCTATGAATAAACCGGGTGAAAATCACCAAAATATTCTAATTTTGGAATAATAATAAAATAATAATAAAATAATAATAAAATAATAATAAAATATCAATTTATATACGGTAATATCCGTCCGGAATATTACATCCGGCTCGAGAATGGTACTCTCGCCTCGCCCCATCCTCAATATTCTCCTTCGAGCAATTCGAGACCCTCTTCGTTACCCATTTTGTAAGTAGCCGTAGAACTGAGAAGACCAGCATCTCGCTACTGTACCTCCACCAGAAGAAGGGTGAGAAGTTGAGAGACTATGTGAAGAAGTTCACAGCTGAAGCCAGGTCTATTGCATCCCTCGACCAGTCGGTCGCTGCAGCAGCATTTCAGTTCAATGTCCTCAATTCCAACCTTCGCTCCTCCCTCGCCAAGAAGCCCCCACAGAACTTCTCTGACCTCCTCCTCCGAAGTGAAAAGTACATTCGGGCCGAAGAGGCCGAGCACCGCCCCAACTTGGAGGGATCTTCCTCCGGGTTTAAGAGAAAAGGAACAGAAGAGGAAGGAGCCAAGAAGCTCCAGAAGGATAATGCCGTACAGTGCCGACCTCCCCCAGATTCGAGAAGTTCACTCCCCTTACCACGAATGTCTCTACCATTCTGATGGAAGTTGAGAAGGAAGGGATCATACCTCCTGCTCCGAGGATGAACACCCCTGCCAAGAAAAGGGATAAAAAGAAGTGGTGCTGTTATCATCGGGACCACGACCACGACACCAACGATTGTCGGGCCCTGAAAAATGAGATAGAAGCCCTCATCCAGAAGGGGCAGCTGACCAGGTTCGTAAGAAAGGATCGAGCCGAACTTCCTCCCCCGCCTCGGGGGGCTAATAAGCGTCCAGAGCGTAATGAAACGCCCGACTTCGAAGAGGAGCGTGTCCTACACCTCATTAATGGGGGCCCAATGGGGGGATCCTCAAACTCCTCTCGAAAGGCATTTATAAGAGAAGTCAACTCGGTTCGCACCACCCCTCCTCCTAAAGGCCTCGGAGTGCCCGTCACATTCTCAGATGAAGATCTTGAAGGTGTCCGCACCCCTCATTGTGACGCACTCGTAATCAGCCTCCACATGGTGAACTTCAAAGTAGAGAGGATCCTTGTGGACAACGGCAGCTCCGTTAACATCCTCTTCCTCGCCGCTTTTAAAGGCGTGAAGCTCTCTCGAGACAGACTCAAGCCCGCCGGCTACACGCTCCATGGGTTCACGGGAGTGCCGGTGACTATTGAAGGGGTGATCACCCTCGACGTAACCGGTGGCAAAACTCCTACTACCCGAACGGAGTCGATGGACTTCATGGTCGTAGATGTCCCCGCAGCCTACAATGTCATTCTGGGTCGGCCCGGCCTAGCTGCCCTTGAAGCCGTCCCCTCTGCCTATCACCTCAAAATGAAGTTTCCAACTCGGGCCGGGGTAGGGGAGGTAAAAGGCAATCAGGAAACAGCCTGCACGTGCTACATGACCTCTACCCTTGGTCCAGTCCTCTCCTTAGAAACTCTAAAAATCCCCCAAGATGCTGCCCGACCGACGTTTGAGCCGGTGGATGAATTGGAGGAAGTGCTCTTCTCTGAACAGGATCCAACTCGAAAGTTCTTTGTAAGCAAGACCCTCCCGTCCGCCCTATGCTCGGACATTGTACAGTGCATCCGAAGGAACTGAGACCTCTTCGCTTGGTCAGCTGCAGACATGCCCAGAATTTTCGAAGAGCTCTTAGTCCACCACCTCAGCGTTGTTCCGGGGTCCAAACTAGTTCAGCAGAAGAGGCACAAGTTCGCCCCGAGCGCTTGCTTGCCATAAAAGAGGAGGTGGACAAGCTCTTGAAGGCCCGGTTCATACAAGAGGTAAACTATCCCGAGTGGTTGTCGAATGTAGTAATGGTGAAGAAGTCCAATGGACTTGGAGGATTTGCATTGATTTTACCGATCTCAACAAGGCTTGCCCCAAGGATCCCTTCCCTCTTCCGAGTATTGACACTCTGATCGTCGCCACATCGGGACATGAGCTCCTCAGCTTCATGGACGCCTTCTCAGGCTACAACCAGATTCGGATGTTCCCTCCCGATATCCCGAAGATCTCATTCGTGACCGACCAGGGCCTCTATTGCTACAGGGTCATGCCCTTCAGTTTGAAGAATGCCGGAGCCACATACCAATGCCTCGTCAACAATGTTTTCCAAGCTCAAATCGGCTGTAATATGGAAGTATATGTTGACGACATGCTTGTAAAAAGCATCCGAGGTCCTGATCATGTAACCGACCTCCAAGAGGCGTTTGATGTTCTGAGAAAACACAACATGAGACTTAATCCAAACGAATGTGCGTTCGGAGTCTCGTCAGGAAAGTTCCTCGGCTTCATGGTTAGCCAACGAGGAATTGAAGCAAACCCTGAGAAAATCAAGGCCATACTAGACATGACCCCTCCCAAGAATGTTAAAGAAGTTCAGAGGTTAACAGGCCGCCTAGCCGCCATAGGGCGCTTTCTTTCGAAGTCCAGGGAGAAATGCCTCCCCTTCTTCAAAGCCCTCAGAGGGGCTAAAGGGTTTGAATGGGGGCAACAGCAACAGGAGTCCTTCGACCAGCTTAAGGCTTACCACGTCAATCTCCCTCTCCTCAGCAAACCGATTCTCGGTGAACCCCTCTACCTCTACCTGGCAGCCTCCGAGCAGACCCTCAGTACAGTTTTGGTAAGGGAAGAAGACCGGGCTCAAAAGCCCATTTACTACATGAGCAAGGTACTTCGGGATGCCGAGCTCCGCTATCCGAAAATAGAAAAGATGGCTTACGCCCTGGTGATGGCTGCAAGAAAACTTCGCCCGTACTTTCAGTCCCATTCGGTAGTCGTTCTAACCGACCAACCGCTGAAGCAGGTCCTCCACAAGCCAGAAACCTCGGGTCACCTTATGAAATGGTCTATCGAGCTGAGCCAGCATGATATAACTTATCAGTCTCGGACCGCGATCAAGGCTCAGGCCCTAGCAGAATTCATAGTAGAGATTACCATCCCCGAGTCCAGCCAAACAGTGAAGGGACCACCCATCTGGTTGGTCTATATGGATGGATCCTCCTGCCATGAGGGAAGAGGGGCAGGGGTCATTCTGGCAGGCCCAGACGACTTCATCCTCCAATACTCCCTCCGTATCAACTTCAAGGCCTCGAACAACGAAGCAGAATACGAGGCACTCATAGCCGGCCTTGGAATGGCTCGAAATGCAGGGGCCCAATGCCTCCGGATTTTTAGCGACTCTCAGTTAGTCGTAAATCAGGTCCTCGGCAAGTATGAAGCACGTGATGACAGGATGGTTAAATACTTAGCCAAGGTGAAGAGCTTCATGGCACTATTTGAAGAAGCCTTCATCCAACGCATACCCCGGGAAGAAAATGCTCAAGCCGACGCCCTCTCCAAACTAGCCTCTTCCTCCCTTCAAGGTCTCAAGCAGACTGTCTTGATAGAGGTCCTTCTGAAGCTGAGTATTGAGGATGAAACTCCCGACTCTATGGAGTCGCTGCCTATCCTGCTCGAAGACAACTGGATGAAACCCCTCGTCGAATTCTTAAGGGATGGACTACTCCCTGAAGATCCCAAGGAAGCTCGAAGAGTGAGAACCCGAGCCGAGCGTTACATACTGATCGGAAGTATTTTATACAAACGCTCCTTCACACATGTAGACGACCGGCCTTACCTGAGATGTCTCTCCCCCGAGCAGGCAGATTACGCCCTACAATAGCTTCACGAGGGCATCAGCGGGGCACATTCGGGATCCACATCCTTGGCTCGCAAAGTGTGGAATTACGGATACTTCTGGCTCACTCTTCTACGAGACGCCGAACGGCACGTTCGGCAATGCAGCTTCTGTCAGAAGTACTCCGACATCCGACGCCTCCCACATGCTCCACTCACTTCCCTATCAAGTCTGATCCCCTTTGTAATGTGGGGGATGGATTTACTAGGGCCATTTCTGCTAGCTCCCGGACAGTTCAAATTCTTAGTCGTGGCGATCGACTACTTCTCGAAATGGATAGAGGCCGAGCCCCTGGCCACGATCACCGAAAGCAAAGTTGTTCAGTTTTTTTGGAAGAGCGTGATCTGCCGATTCGGCATCCCTAGGGTCCTGATAACAGACAACGGAACACAATTCACCGGGGCTGCCTTCCGAGCCCTATGCGAAGACCTTGCCATCCAACACCGGTTCTCCTCCATTTCTCATCCCCTGTCGAATGGCCAAGCCAAAAAAGCTAACCGACAGATCCTCTCCGGCATTAAGAAGAGGTTAGATAAGTGTTCCAAAGGCTTATGGGTCAATCAGCTTCCCAACGTGCTGTGGAACTACCGCACCACCAAATGGACCCCCACAGGAGAGAGCCCATTTAATCTCATCTGTGGGTCTGATGCCATCATCCCCCTAGAGGTCAGAATACCCTCTCCTTGTCTAATAGCTTATGAAGAAAAGCAAAATGCCAGAGATCTCCAAGCAAGTCTAGACTTGATAGATGAGATCTGAGAAAGAGCTGCCATTCATCAACAAAGCTACCGAAGAAGGATCGAGTTGGCATACAACAAGAGAGTCTGCCCCACGGACCTCAGAGAAGGGGATCTGGTCCTTAGAAAGTTGGCCATCTCATTCCCAGGACAGAAGAGCAAATTGGCCCCAAATTAGGAGGGGCCTTACAGGATCGCCAAAGTAGTCCGCCCCGGCACATACAGACTAGAAAACCTCGAAGGCAGGGAGATCCCGAGGACATGGAATGCCGACCATCTCTTAAAGTACCAAGAGAGAGCACCAACGCCTCTCTAAGCACTTTGAGATGTCGAACCGTTCCTCTCATATTACTTGTAATAATTTTCTTTTATTTTTATCTTGTAATAACGGCTCGCAACTTTAGAAGCAGCCGACTTAGTCATCAATAAAGAGTTTTTTCATATTTTACTTATAAAAATTGCATACATCTCTCTGCATTTACTCTTCTACTTCGCCAGCTCGCTCCTCGGCGAGCTAAAAGTAGGTCGCCATTCGGAACTGCTCCCATAACCATTGAAATACGCAACCGATGGTTCGGAGTCCAACACTTGGCTCGATTCTACTTCGCCAGCCCGCTCCTCGGCGAGCTAAAAGTAGGTCGCCATTCGGAACTGCTCCTACAACAGTTGAACAACTCAGCCAATGGTTCGGAGTCCAACACTTGGCTCGATTCTACTTCGCCAGCTCGCTCCTCGGCGAGCTAGAAGTAGGTCGCCATTCGGAACTGCTCCCACAACCGTTGAACAACTCAACCGATGGTTCAGAGTCCAACACTCGGCTCGACCCTACTTCGCAAAATCGCTCGTAAGCGAGCTAGAAGTAGGTCGCCGTTCGGAACTGCTCCCACAACCGTTGAACAACTCTACCGATGGTTCGGAGTCCAACACTTGGCTCGATTCTACTTCGCCAGCTCGCTCCTCGGCGAGCTAAAAGTTGGTCTCCATTTGGAACTGCTCCCACAACCGTTGAACAACTCAACCGATGGTTCGGAGTCCAACACTTGGCTCGATTCTACTTCGCCAGCTCGCTCCTCGGCGAGCTAGAAGTAGGTCATCATTCGGAACTGCTCCCACTACCGTTGAACAACTCAACCGATGGTTCGAAGTCCAACACTCGGCTCGACCCTACTTCGCAAGATCGCTCGTAAGCGAGCTAGAAGTAGGTCACCGTTCGGAACTGCTCCCACAACTGTTGAACAACTCAACCGATGGTTCGGAGTCCAACACTTGGCTCGACCCTGCTTTGCCAGTTTGCTCCTCGGCGTGCTAGAGGTAGGTCGCCATTCGGAACTGCTCCCACAACTGTTGAACAACCCAACCGATGGTTCGGAGTCCAACACTCGGCTCGACCCTACTTCGCAAGTTCGCTCGTAAATGAGCTAGAAGTAGGTCGCCGTTCGGAACTGCTCCCACAACCGTCGAGCAACTCTAACGGTGGTTAGGAATCCATCGTTCGGCTCAACTGCGCTCGCTCAAAACCCCGAGCCGAGCGGATGAGAAACCGACCCTCGTATATGGAGAAAAATTCTGCCGACCCGATTTCGCCGTTGGATCATCTCAAAATGCGTGCTAGAATGTGATGAACGGATCTGATTGTGCCACGTGTCCACAAAACGACAAGATAGTGTTTTCTTGGAACTCGTGCCTCCCACCTCGTGATACGTACCACGATCATGATCGACCATCTAGATGTTGCCACGTGGGCGGAATCTGATGTCCGAGCTATCGCACCTCGGAAGCGCACAGTCACCTCGGTATACTCCGAGCGAAAAACTAAAGTTCTGCGGCTAAAACCTACAAAGAAGACAACTATGGGTCCTTATGGTTCGGCGTCAAGAATAAGGCGACCACGGCACAATGATGAACAAAGCTACTTTGATTTTATTAAGACACTTGGAAAATTTACAAGGCAGACAGTTACAGTGGGAAAGCAACTAAATAAATTTACAAGGCATGTTATTACAACAACAGAGATGATGCAAGAAGTAAAAGGGTCGACGCTGCTCGTTCAGTGCCTCCTCGGAACAGGGACATTCCGATTCAGAGACAATCGCGGTTTCCGTCTTTTCACCTCCGAGCTTGTCTCTAGGCCGACGAACTGGGACGCCGCCTCGCCACTAATGTAATAACCCGGACGGATATTACCTCGTATAAATTACTATTTTATTATTATTTTTTTATTATTTAGTTTTAATTCCAAAATCAGATTATTTTGGTGATTTTTCGCCGGTCCGCTCACAAACTCGTCTACGCGCATATATCAGTCGGTGTACATCCGAAGTACATCAAATTGGTAGCGCGATCCTCCGAATTAATAATAAAACTTATTTTATTATTATTGTCAAATTAAACTATTTTATGAGGATTATATAAGGAGTTTTGGTATACACATACATGTACACATACATACATTGTATTATACTTAGTACATTATACAAAATATGTAGCTTGTACTCTTGGACAATGTCTTCATCTTGTCATGACAACTTAATTAGATGGTTAGGGTTTGATTAGGAAGCTTAATCTAGGGTTGTATGCATGAGAAGATTAAAACCCCTTCTAGAAACCTTATCCCTTCACCATGCTTCCAACTCATACCTAGCACCTTACCTCCACCTCACCCCTACCCCCTACCAAGCATGGTCGGTCTCACCCTTCCAAGGGGTTTTTGTGCATATTGTTGAGTGCAATTTTGCATTCTCCACCATTCTCCCCTCCTATAAATACCCCCTCCTTCTCCACCTTGTCTTATTTTAGAAAACACAAAGAAAGAAAGGAAAGAAAAAGAAAGAGAAGAAACTAACAAGAGAGTTTTTCTTGTAGGTTCCATAAGAGTTCTAGGAGCTAGGGGAAGGAGAAGTTTTAGCTAGCTAGTCCTTCCTACAAGTAGAACAATGTGGGGGTTTCTCTTTGTTTGTTTGTTTGTTTGTTTGTTTGTATTGTTGTTTTGATGTTTTTCTTCTTCTTATCCTCCTTGTTTTGTTTTCTTTGCTTCTTTTGGAGTGGATAATATGATAGTATTGTTGTATGTGGTCCCTATTTTGTATGTGTGTGAATGTTAAAGATAATATCCACAAGAAATGAATGGAAACAAGTAGTAGTGCTAAATAAACATAAAGATTAAATCTTTATAGTTGTAGTGTTGTTTTGTGTTTGTTAATTGGACTAAAATGACATAAGGCATATGGACTTGTACATACAACCGTTTGGGGCTGTAGAACTTGATGTGAACTCATGAACAAAGCATATGAACTTTTTATACAACCATTTTTGGTTGTAGGACTTGTATTGAACTTGGACTAAAAAGATAAGCATATGGTTGGTTGAACCAAATGAAGGTTCTTACCTTATTTTTATTATTGATGTTTTCTTTTATAATCTTAAGTAAAAAGAACCTAAATTAGATGTTAGTTCTAATTATGAAAAAGAAATCACTAGTTGTAGAATGAATAAAAGATCTTTTTTTATGATCACTAGTGATAAATTAATGCTAATAAAGACTAGTAGACATTTAAGTAGTAGTATATTAAAATAAAGTAGTAGTAGTAGTAGATGATAAAAAGAAGTAGTTGTAGATGTTTTATGTTCATAGTAAAATAAAGAAGTAGTAGTAGTAGTAGATAATTAAAAGAAGTAGTTGTAGATGCTTTATGTTATGTTCTTGGTTAAAATAAAGTAGTAGTAATAGTAATTTAGATGTAGATATTTATGTTATAGTAGAGGCTCATGGTAATAGTAGTAGTGATATGTATGTTCAAATAAAGTAGTAGTAGTTGATGTTCATGTTTTAAGTAAAGTAGTGTAGTGAATGTTCATGTTAAATAAGTAGCATTAGTAGATGTTTATAAATTTGTATTAGATGTTCATGTTTGAATAAAGTTTTAGTAGAGGGTTATGTTCAAGTAAATTGTAGTAGATGTTATGTTTCAATAAAGATAGTAGATGTTCATGCTTCATGCTAAGTTAGTAAATATCATGCTTAACTATTATTCATGCTAAGTGTATATACATGCTTAGGACGTTGTAGGATTTATTCTAAAATTACCTATCATGTTTAGGGATGATATTCATGCTTAGTATGTTGTAGGATTTATATTAAAAATCCTTATCATGTTTAGGGATGATATTCATGCTTAGGATGTTGTAGGATTTATTCTAAAAATACCTATCATGTTTAGGAATGATATATATTGTTGTAGGATTTATATTAAAAATCCTTATCATGTTTAGGGATGATATTCATGCTTAGGATGTTGTAGGATTTATTCTAAAAATACCTATCATGTTTAGGAATGATATATATTGTTGTAGGATTTATATTAAAAATCCTTATCATGTTTAGGGATGATATTCATGCTTAGGATGTTGTAGGATTTATTCTAAAATTACCTATCATATTTAGGGATGATATTCATGCTTAGGATGTTGTAGGATTTATTCTAAAAATACCTATCATGTTTAGGAATAATATATATTGTTGGAGGATTTATATTAAAAATCCTTACCATGTTTAGGGATGATATTCATGCTTAGGATGTTGTAGGATTTGTTCTAAAATTACCTATCATGTCTAGGAATGACATTCATGCTTAAGAATGTTGTATGTTCATACTAGTAGTTATCCATGCTTAGTAAGATATTCATGCTTAGTAGTTATTCATGCTTAATAAGATTCATGCTTAGATGATAGTGGGAAAGTAGTATACCATGCTAGCTAAATTTTTCTATGCTTAGATGATTGTAAGAAAGTAGTATGCCATACTAGTTTCATTTATCTATGCTTAGATAGTTGTAAGGAAGTGGTATCTCATACTAGATTAATTTATCCATACTCACATGCTTATAGGTAAATTGTATACCATGCTAGATTAATGGTAGAAAAGTTGTATACCATGTAAGTTTAATTGTGGGTAAATTGTATACCATGCTAGATTAATGGTAGAAAAGTTGTATACCATGTTAGTTTAATTGTAGGTAAATTGTATACCATGCTAGATTAATGGTAGAAAAGTTGTATACCAAGTTAGTTTAATTGTAGGAAAGTTGTATACCATGCTAGATTAAATAAATATTCATGCTTACATGACACCCATGCTTAGATAAGTATATGTTCATGCTATGTTAGTAGATGATCATGCTTAATCATTATTCATGCTAAGTAAATAGGTGTCATGCTAATTATTATTTATGTTAAGTTAATGGTATCTATGCTAATGATATTCATGCTTAAAATATAGTAGATACTCATGCTTAAATCAAGGGAACTATCCATGGTTAGTTGTAGTGATTTTATGTCATGTTCTATCCATGCTAGAATTGTTGTAGAAACTCATACTATGTTGTAGGTTGATACTTAACTAGTATACATGACTAGAATGTTACTAAAACGTATACCATGCTATATGTTAACGTTAAAGTAGTATACCATGTCTAGGAATGAGGTATACCATGTTAAAGTTTAAATACATGCTTAGAATATTGTAGGATTAATGTTAGAATACCTACCGTGCCTTGGAATGTTGTATGTTCATGTTAGTTATATATCCATGCTTGGGTTGTGGTGATTGATCATGATAAGTAGTAAGCATTCACGCTCAAGTTATAACCTATGCTTGACCATAGTGGACTTCATGTCTAGATCATAGTGATTTTCATGCTTAAGCTTGATATAAGTACATGCTTAATCATATTCGTACTTAGGACTATTGTGGTGAGCGGTTATGTTGTATAATTAGATTGTCGTAGGAAGATGCTTGCAATGGTATGCCATGCTTAAGGCATTATAGGTTGAAGTAATGAGGATTGGAAAGACCACTAGTAGTAGTCAGTTGAAAATGGTTGTTATGTCGCCTTCGGTTTTTCATTGGTAGAATACCGATCATAGACTATTAGTAGATTCTTCTGTTGCTTCTAATAATAGAAGATCGAGTTTGGTAGTAAGCACTTTGGTTGCTTCTAGGATCGATTACCTGTATGGTTGTTTGCATATGGTTGTGCTCGTACGTGGCCCGACTGGCCCGTATGTAGCTGTGGGTCTCATACGTAGTTTAATTGGCTCGTATGTAGGTTGTTGTCTCGTACGCGGCTCGACCGGCCCGTGCGTAGCTGTTGGTCTCATACGCGGCTTATTTGGCTGGTATGTACGCGGTTATCTCCTACGAGGCCCGCCTGGCTCGTAGGTAGTTATTGTTTCATACGTAGCTTATTGGCTCGTATGTGGTTGTTACTCGTATATGGCTTGTTAGCTAGTACACTGTTCGTTGTGCTCGTCTAGGGTGATATTACTACCCTAGGGACTATCGACCATCAAGACATATGTTTTCTACCCCTAAGAAACTGTGGAGGAGTCACTCCTTGTGTACCGTCGAATCTTAACCAGGGTAGGTTGATCGAGGACCGGAGTATAGACGGAATCCAAGTTTAGGGTAGTGGCATGCATGTATATTCGCACGGCTGAGGTCTTGGATCGATGGGCCAGGGACCGGATCCCGAAGGATTCTGGTGAGTCTAGGTTGAGCAACCTAGTAGAGTTGTCTTGCGAAGCCTAATTTAAGGCCTAGCATGTTATGTTTATAATATTATCGTCCCTAGGATTGTCAAGTCAGGGACACCATTAAGGTAGTGACTTATAAAGATCATTTTCCTCAGACCCTTGCCGAAAAGAGAGGAGTTGGTTGTAGGGGGCGCCTTACGACCAACTTGTCCCTTGAGGCAGGCCTTAGGTGGTGATAGTTGGTTGTACCTTCCCGTCAAAGGGATACGTACGGTGCCGTCTCACAAGTTGAGGACACGGGTTGCATATCTCGCGCTGTTAATTCCTGAAATACCGTGGCTGGGGTGCCACAGGATGCATTGTGCAGTCCTGCGCTTGTGAGACCTCAGAGGGTGCCACAGGATAGGCATCGTGCTACCCTGCGCTTGCGAGACCCTACGGTTTGATTTTGGAACGAGGCCCGATACACTGGGATCGTCTGGTTTGGAGTGAGGTCCGGCATGCCGAGTAGTAGTGGAAAATGGAGACACCATAAGCAGACTGCATAGGGGGACTTGATCCCTTCTGCAACCTCACAGAGTCATGGAGTATTGTCAGGAACAGGTTGTGTACAATTAGAATTCATAACGCAGGCTCAAATCCCTAGATATGGAGAAACGACTTGAGATGGAGTCGCATGTAGTATGGGCTGCATGTTGCTTCGGAGACTCACTGACATTAGAATAGGAAGCATCCTAGTTCTATTTAAATATCGCATTAGAGTCTAGTCATAGTACTCACGAACACTTAAACTACACCAACACCATTGCCATGTTTTGTATGTTGTTTGGGAGATTCACTGCTTTGATATCAGCCTTTAAGCATCAGTGAATACTGACGTCCCCACTTCCATAGGTACTGGATCGCCAAAGTACAAGGGCGAGATTCAGGAGGGCTCAAGGCGAGGAAAGCAAGGAGTCAGTGTTATGTTTAGTTCCGCTGCAGTATATGTATTGATTATCTATTAGTTGAGAAGTAATCAAGTGAGAGTTACCAAGTGTTGTTCTTCATTCCTTGTACTCTGATGTAATTTGTCGAAGGTTGTAATACTTGGGATTGTAAAGGTATTATTGTAACATTATTATAATGTATTGCAGTTGTATGATATTCAGACTTGTAATACACTGGGTGTTGAAAATAAAAGTTTTAAATTCTCCTGTTTTTCTGTGTATTGTGACTAATTGAAGAAAAGGTCTTGGCTCGTGTCTCGGGTTTCCCAGTATATTGGAAATCGGGGCGCTACAACTAACCCTAACGGTGGCTCCGACCGAGGCCCCGCTCGAGCTAACAGCTACTCCGCTTTGTGCGTCGGCCGCTGTCCGATCGATAACTTGGCCACGAGTCGCTAGCTCGTAAAAGGTGATCCCCCGTTCTCTCTCCTCGCGAGTGCAAGAAGTGCTGCGGACATTAGCCCTCACAGGCTGAGGCTTCAGCCGAGCCACCTCCTCCTCGAGCTCGACGATCCTATCCTTCAGAGTGTCTTCCTTAACCATTATCTTGAACCGAGGGAGTTTTGCCGAACCGGGATACTCAGCGCTGTCGGATATAATACGACGTAAGTTGGTCACCTCGATGCTCTTGTCGACCGTGACCCTCTGCAGCTGTTCGACCTTCTTCTCAAGCTCATCTCGCTCGACCAGCACCGAAGCTAGCTCTGCCTCTTTCGCCGATAGCTCCTCCTCGACTATCCAGAGATGGTGCACCTCGGCCAGAAGCTCGCTGTTCTTCTTCTCCACGTTGAACATCAACCTCCTGGTGAGCTCGATTTCACCCATGAGGCGAGCCTCGCGAGATTGCTTAAACAGCTCGGCATGACGTCGAGCTGCTGCGGTATTTTGGGCGTGTTCGAGGATCCGAAATACAAGAACATCGCAATTGGAAAACTATACACCGACCCAAACACTTAGACAAATTTGAAGTAAAATTTTCATTCATAAAAAGAAGCGGTGGCTAGTCCGCGAAAAGGCGTTACATTTTTGGAAAAGAAAACAAAGACTACAATAAGACGAGAAGATCAGGGGTCCACCTGCGTCGCCGGTTCGACCACAGGCGCCTCGCCAGATGGCCCCTCATTTCTCGCCCCGGCCTGGGGGTTTGTTGCCAAAGCGTCGGTGACCACCTCCTCGTCGTCGTCGCCCTCTACCTCGTCGCCTTCGTCTCCCTCCTCCTCACCGTCTGATGGGGATCCGGGCCACAGTTTGTAGCTGACCCGTTCGAAGCTAGGGATGCGGTCCTGAACATGGTCGAGCGCCTTCTGGTAGGACTTCTCCATGTTCGAGGCCATGTGCTTCTTCGCCTCGGCCTTGATCTTCGTTGCCAAGGCCTCTTTCTCCGCCTTCACCTCGGCCAGAGCCTTCGCTGACGCCGCCAGCTCCTCGGCAGCCTTGGCGGCTTTGGCGGCCTCCTCAATGAGACGACCCTTGACTCGCTCCAGGTCGGCCACAAGATCGGCCACCTGGACCTCCAAGCCCACGGCTCGCCTCTGCTCCGCTTCGAGCTGCTGAACCGCCTTCACCTTGTCCGCACTGTCCTTATCACTGGCGGCCTTCAACTCCTTCTCCTGTTCGGAGAACGCTTCGAGGAGATGGTTGAAGTGACAAGTGGCCTGCCAAAACAAAACGATGGTGAGAACAAGGTAAGAGCCGAACGGCAGACTTAGAGAAATTCTATAGAAAAGGTACACGCGACTTACCGATACGAGCGACCGGGCGACCTCATAAGTGTCGTCGCCGACCGTCCCCGCCTGCAGCGTGGCTCGATCCTTCGGGGTCGCCAAGTGTTTGACGGCCTGCATCGACATCTGCGAGTTTCCGAGGAATCCATCATGATTCTTAACTCGCTAGTTCGGAACGAACAGCTGGTTGTGTTGCTCGGTCAAGATCACCTCGGCCGGAGCAGTCAACGGCGGAGCCTCAAGCGACAACGCCGCCGTGACGTTGAAGGCCTCACCGACCGGGGTAGAGGCGACAGGAGCCGAGGGCCCTTCGGCAACAACCACCGTCGACGAGGGCGCCTCAGCGACCGGGGGAGGCGGAGCGGTGGTCGACGCAATCTTGGTGGGCCGGCCTGACGAAGCAGTTGTGCTCGGCTTCTTCCTCTTCCTCCCATCGGCGACCTTCTCCCTCTCGTTCATCATGGCCAAAAAATCCATCTTCGGTGCCTCTGCATCGAACAGTAAGCAAATTAAGAGTTAGAGAGACGAGCTAAAGACTTAGAAGAAAAAAAATAATACGAGATGTCAGGAGCGTACTCGGGTCGATCGGACTAAGGCCTGATCCGTACAGCACCTCCTCGGTCATCTCCCTCCAACTCAACATCGGGAGGGCTACGATCTTCCTCGCCACTTCCTCCTCGGCCGCAGTCAGTTCTGGGTCGGCCCTCGCAAACCTGGGCACCTTTACTTTCCATCGGCTCGGAACTTGCAGCATTGATGGCTCCCTCAATATGAAGAACTTTTCCTTCCAGTCTTTGATCATGTCCGAGTTTTCTATAATCCGAACACCCTTCCTCGGTGCCAGGTAGTATCGATGCTCGGTCTTGTGCATCCGGTTTATCCGATACATACTTCGGAAGACCGTCAGGTCCGGCTCGACCTCGGCGTTGCGGCGCTGGAGAAGGAAGGCGTTCACATGACGCCATGTGTTTGGCATGAATTGGGTCGGCACGAGGCAGTACCACCCAAGGACCAGACGAATAAAGGGGTGCAGGGGAAACCGCAGTCCGGTGTTCAGAGAGTCGTAGTCGAACATGCACATATCCGACGACGACAGCTTGGAGTTCGCTCGCATCCCAAGGCTGGGGAGAATTAGCTTGTACTTCGGAGGGATGGCGAACCCCTTTCTGATCTGGAGCAGGTCCCTCTCGGATAGCACCGATCCAATTTCATCCGCCTCGGTAGTCAGAACCGGGTTGTTCTGTTCGTAAACCTCCGACTAGCCGATGATCACCTTCTTCATGAGGTCGCCCTCGTACTGCCTAACCCCAGCGTGCCCGGACAGT
This sequence comes from Hemerocallis citrina, assembly GCA_017893485.1. Classification (NCBI taxonomy): domain Eukaryota; kingdom Viridiplantae; phylum Streptophyta; class Magnoliopsida; order Asparagales; family Asphodelaceae; genus Hemerocallis; species Hemerocallis citrina. The sequence goes on along the minus strand of JACEHZ010000560.1, from coordinate 273,462 downwards.
ACACAAGGGTATCGGCTCGTCTCAGGGGCTTGCCTCGGATTCTCCACAATCACCTCGACCATAAGAGATTGGGCCACTACTCTCCTCTTCTTCTTCTCCTTCCTCACCTCGGCCACAGACGGCTCGGCTACTTGCTTCCCCTTCCTTCGAATCTCCGTCTGCCTCCTCTCCTCGGCACCACTATCGCCCGAGGACGAGGCCTCACTCCCCGAGTTCACCCTTGACATCTCTATAAAAAAGCTAAGGCAAGTTGACTGACCTGGAAGTGATGTGCCCTTGAAGTGACGTTCAAGGTCGGAATAAGCTCGCCGGAAATTGCCTGGCCCCTGCGACAGCTAACGTCACCGCCTTGGAGAAAAAATCGCCGCTAGCAGAGAGCGCAGAGAGTGAAAGTAAAAAGTTTGGAGTAAAAAAGTGAAATGAACTTGGGGGTGGGGGAGTGAGAGCTTATAACTCCAGTATGATGTTGGGCCTCCTTGGGAATCTAAAAAGCCCACTAAGAAGCCAAAGCGCCAAAGCGGAGAGTTGCGACGTTTCGGTTTCACAACAAAGACTCCACGAAGCACTCAAGTCCACGACTCGGCCACCGGTTCGCCTAGCCAAGCTACCGAACAGTCTGGTTAAGCGACCGAGCTACTGAGTCCGCTTCTGCACCGAGCTTCCGAGCCGAGGGGACGAGGAACCGACCCTCGTATATGGAGAAAAATCATTCCGAGGCAAAATCACCGTCAGATCTCTCCAAAATTCGTGTCAAGACACGATGGACGGTTCAGATCGCGCCACGCTCACAAAACGACAAAATAACGTTTTCTCGTGATCTGAACCCAACCCTCATGATTCACGCAATGATGGATGCCCCAGATCTGACCACGTGTACCTTCCGAGCTGCGTGCCACCGGTTCGCCTAGCCGAGCTACCGAACAGCCTGACTAAGTAGCCGAGCTGCCGAGCCGAAGGGCGTCGACGCTTCAAATCCAAGATGCTTTAAAACATCCAACTCCACACCTCGGCTAAAGGCACCAAGCTTCCGAACCGAGGGGACGAGGAATCGACCCTCGTATATGGAGAAAAATCCTTCCGAGGCAAAATCACCGTCGGATCTCTCCAAAATTCGTGTCAAGACACGATGGACGGTTCAGATCGCCCCATGCTCACAAAATGAAAAAATAACGTTTTCTCGTGATCTGAACCCAACCCTCGTGATTCACGCAATGATGGACACCCCAGATCTGACCACGTGTACCTTCCGAGCTGTGTGACACCGGTTCACCTATCCAAGCTACCGAACAGCCTGGCTAAGCAGCCGAGCTGCCGAGCCGAAGGGCGTCGACACGTCAAATCCAGGATGCTTTAAAACATCCAACTCCATACCTCGGCTAAAGGCACCAAGCTTCCGGACCGAGGGGACGAGGAACTGACCCTCGTATATGGAGAAAAATCCTTCCGAGGCGAAATCACCATCGGATCTCTCCAAAATTCGTGTCAAGACACGATGGACGGTTCAGATCGCGCCACGCTCACAAAACGACAAAATAACATTTTCTCGTGATCTGAACCCAACCCTCATGATTCACGCGATGATGGATGCCCCAGATCTGACCACGTGTACCTTACGAGCTGCGTGACACTGGTTCGCCTAGCCAAGCTACTGAACAGCCTGGCTAAGCAGCCGAGCTGCCGAGCCGAAGGGCGTCGACGCTTCAAATCCAGGATGCTTTAAAACATCCAAATCCATACCTCGGCTAAAGCCACCGAGCTTCCGAACCGAGGGGACGAGGAACCGACCCTCGTATATGGAGAAAAAATCTGCCGACCCTCCTCAGCCGTTGGATCTTGTCAAAAAGCAAGCTCGTCATGATGAACGACTCAGATCTTGCCACGTCCACTAAACGAAAAGATAGCATTTTTTGGGGATTCACGCTGAAATGGACGCTCAGGATCACGCTACATAGTTCAGCTGATTCCGAGCTAGGCGCCGAGCAGCCGAGCCGAGGGGACGAAGAACCGACCCTCGTATATGGAGAAAAAATCCGTCGATCCTCCTCAGCCGTTGGATCTTGTCAAAAAGCGCGCTCGTCATGATGGATGGCTCAGATCTTGCCACGTCCACTAAACGACAAGATAGCATTTTCTGGGGATTCACGCTGAAATGGACGCTCAGGATCGTGCCACGTAGTTCGGCTGATTCCGAGCTAGGCGCCGAGCAGCCGAGCCGAGGGGACGAGGAACCGACCCTCGTATATGAAGAAACTGTCTGCCGAGGAGCGCGGATAGTCTGATCGCCCAGGAAATCGCGCTCGGCGCTGATCAAAGGCCCAGATTGCGCCACGCCACAAATCGGTATTAAAAATTAGTTTTTATTTATTTTAATCATTTTATTTATTTAAAAATTGTGAAAAAATTTCTGAAAATTCGGGAAAATTAACTAGAAATTCTAGAAGATAATTATAAATTCGGGGGAATATTTTTGAACCCCTGAACGAACAATTATTGCCTAGAAAGTGTTGTTAAGGCCCCCGAACGACTGGTTAACACATCGCAAAATTAAATAAATAATCCGAAAAAATAGATAAAAACTGCCGGATATCCAGAGAAGCTTAAGAACAGCTTGCAGCTTGAAAAATCACGTCACTACCCCCTTCGAGATTCAAAACCCTCCATTTGGACTCCGATACAACTCCACTAGCCATTAAAACAGCTAAACTATTCCTCAAAGGCTGATCAAACTCAGTCTTTAGGAGTGGGGGGCTCGTGATATGGCTAAAAATGGGGTTAAATCGGAACCGTCCAAATTGGGCACGAATCTTGAAGCTCAGGGGTAAAACGGTAATTTCACTTACCAACGAGTCTGAAGCGGGTACTGGTTATCTTCCCCGAAGACCCACTTACCCGCAAACGGATCCACCTCAACTGGGTGCGGGTTTCAACCCGCAATGAACCCGGTCCAGAAGGGATAGAATCAGGGTTTCTGATTAAATCCTAATCAACGGCCCTGATTCATATCTATCCCTTCACTGGGGATTAGGGATTACATTCCTTATATAACCACAGGGGGATTACATTCCTAATCTGATCCCAGCGGCGCTTATAAATACCCCTCATCCATCTCCATTGAGAGGTAATCAATCTTTTGCCAGTTTTCACGCTCTATCTTAATCATCCCTGATTACTGACTTGAGCGTCGGAGGGTGCGTCGCCGGGAACAACCCCAGTGTCTGGCACTTTTTGCAGGTGTACGGCGGGAGTCAGCGTCAACCTCCGACGGAACAGGTCACAGGTTTTCTATTCAGTTTTCCTAAGAATCCACAAATACTATCTGTTTGCCCCCACACCAAATTTAGGGGCAACAGTTATGAATGAAGGTATGATTTAACATCGCACTTTATTTTCCTTAAGATTTCTTAGTTGTAATAATAATAGACATGGAACATTTCTACTGCTACTACGAATTTTCTGATCATTAAACCATTGTATCAATATTGTTATTTAATTAGGTGTGTTTGTGGGTAACACAGACAACAGTGAAGAAACTTCTGTTGTGAATGAAGGTATGAATTAATTCCGCATTTTATTTAACCAATACTATTTTTTCATTCTTCTGAACTATGTCATATTTATAAACAATTAACACACGAACAACCGGAAATAAACAAATCCCAAGAAGAGTTCGAACTATTATGAGGCACTGTAATTCTGCAAGAAATAATGTTGAGTCATTTCACTGTCGACAATTTCATCTACCACCTACAACAGCCAACAGGACTGCAATACAATTGGAAGAGTTTAGACGAAGACGACGAGAATATGCTAGAAATCGACGATTATTGATGTCTGAAGATCAATTAGCTGAACAAAGAGAGATGCATAGACAGTATCAAAGAAATCGGCTCTCCAATATGAATGCGCAACAATTGGCTGATGAAAGATTGAGAAATCAACAAAATATGCAAAGTCGAATATCAATAATGAACGAATAGCAAATAGCTGAACGTAGGGAGAGACTGCGCCAATATCGAAGGGATCGAAGAACTAATGGACACTCTACATTAAACGAAGGTATCAATTATCAAAACATTTTCCATAATTCACTTAATCTTCACATCCTGTCTTTACTCATAATTATTTTAATCTTATGAAGTAGTACGAAGGGTTGATGATAATGATCTGGATAGTGTTGCGTTGCAATTTACTAATACAAACATTAATGTAAATAATTCTGTTATGAATGAAGGTATGATTTAATACCACACTTTATTTTCCTGAAGATTTCTTAGTTGAAATAATAATTAACATGGAACATTTCTACCACTACTACGAATTTTCTGATCATTAAATCATTGTATCAATACTGTTATTTAATTAGGTGTGTTTGTGGGTAACACAGACAATAGTGAAGAAACTTCTGTTGTGAATGAAGGTATGAATTAATTCCGCATTTTATTTTACCAATACTGTTTTTTCATTCTTCTGAACTATGTCATATTTATAAACAATTAACACACGAACAACCGGAAATAAACAAATCCCAAGAAGAGTTCGAACTATTATGAGGCACTGTAATTCTGCAAGAAATAATGTTGACTCATTTCACTGTGGACAATTTCATCTACCACCTACAATAGCCAACAGGACTGCAATACAATTGGAAGAGTTTAGACGAAGACGACGAGAATATACTAGAAATCGACGATTATTGATGTCTGAAGATCAATTAACTGAACAAAGAGAGAGGCATAGACAGTATCAAAGAAATTGGCGCTCCAATATGAATGCGCAACAATTGGCTGATGAAAGATTGAGAAATCAACAAAATATGCAGAGTCGAATATCAGTATTGAACGAATAGCAAATAGCTGAACATAGGGAGAGACTGCGCCAATATCGAAGGGATCAAAGAACTAATGGACACTCTACATTAAATGAAGGTATCAATTATCAAAACATTTTCCATAATTCACTTAATCTTCACATCCTGTCTTTACTCATAATTATTTTAATCTTATGAAGTAGTACAAAGGGTTGATGATAATGATCTGGATAGTGTTGTGTTACAATTTACTAATACAGACATCAATGAAAATAATTATGTTGTGAATGAAGGTATGAATTAATTTCGCATTTTATTTTACCAATATTTTTTTTCCTTCTTCTAAACTATGTCATATTTTTAAACAAATAACATAGGAACAACCAGAAATAATCAAGTTCCAAGAAGAATTCGAACTATTATGCGGCACTATAATTCTGCAAGAAACCATGTTGACTCATTCCGCTGTCAACAATTTCATCTACCACCTACAAGAAGGTGCCCGCAGTGTGCGGGAAAATTATTTTTTCATGAATCAGCTGATTTGTGTTGTCAAAAAGGCAAAGTGCAATTGCCACAAATAAAAGTTCCTCCTGAATTGATGAGCATTTATCTTGATCAGTCCGAAGAAGGAAGAACTTTTAGACAACATATACGTACTAACAATCATATCTTCGCATTTACTTCCATCGGGGTAAATCTTGATGACAGATTTTCAAATAATAGAATGGGTGTTTACACTTTTCGTGCTCAGGATGCCATATATCATAAGATTGGTAGTCTTATTCCGCATAGTAATTCGAGACCTCGATATATGCAATTGTATATATATGATACCGAGCATGAACTTGATAATAGGTTAATGGAAAGTGATTTGATGAGTAGGCCAGTTGTGGAAAAGCTTCAACGAATTCTTCATGCACATAATCTATATATTCATAATTTACGGTATCTTTCACGATGCTCTAATCTCAACAATTGCAAATTAATACAATACCAAACCATGTAGGAAAATATCATTTGCCTACTTCTTTATTTGTTGTTAGATTCGTTGAAAATTTCTTCAAACCATGTAGGAAATTTCTTCGAACTCAATAATGCTCTAATATATTTGTTGTTAGATTCGTGAAAATGACACATCTGTTTTTCTTCGTGGTGGGCAATTGCTACAACAGTTTTTACTAGACAACTATGTTAAAATTGCCACACAAAGATTGCATTGGGTTCGCGATCATCAACATGAAATACGTGCTGAAATGTATCAGGGGTTACAGGATGCACAAGATGCAGGTGAAACAATTACAGGTAAATTATATATCCCGTACATGATTCGTATGATATGTAAAATATTTTCTATGTAAACCAACTTTCTAAATTTTCCACTATTGTTATATTTGATAGGAAATGTGGGTCGTAGAACTGTGCTACCTGCGTCATATATTGGAAGTCCCCGAGATATGTACCAGAGATATCAAAATGCAATGGCTTTGGTGTAAAAATATGGCAAACCTGATTTATTCATTACTATGACCTGCAATCCAACATGGATTGAAATTTCCAGTGAATTACTACCTGGGCAGCTTCCACAAGACAGACCAGATTTAACAACAAGAATCTTTCATTCTAAACTTGAAGAGTTTAAGAAAGATATATTTGATAGAGGCGTACTTGGGAGAGTAATTACACATGTACATGTCATTGATTTCAGAAGCGCGGATTGCCTCATGTGCACATTTTAGTCATTCTTGATGATAGAGATAAAATTATTTCTACAAATGATTACGATGGAATAGTAAGAGCAGAAATTCCAGACCGGGATGTGGAACCTGAACTATACGAAACTGTGTTGAGACATATGATTCATGGACCTTGCGGTCATTTTAATCCTAAATCAACTTGCATGAAAGATGGACAATGCAAAAAATAATATCCAAAGCAGTTTGCTCCGTCAACTTTGCAAGGAAAGAATTCATATCCCGTATATCGCCGACGAGATACTGGTCAATATATCTCTCGGAGGTAGAACTCTAATCAATTGATCGATAATAGATGGGTGGTTCCTTATAACCCATGGTTGTTGAAAAAATATATTTGCCATTCCAATGTTGAAATTTGTTCGAGTATAATTTCTGTAAAGTATATCTATAAATATGTTTACAAAGGACCCGATCGTGTGTCTTTTCAGATCCGACCAGTTGATGCCACAGATGAAATATCACAATATGTTGATGCCTGTTGGGTATGCCTGCAAGAAGCAGCCCGGAAAATCTTTGATTTTCCTATGACTCGAATGTATCCATCAGTTCTCCCAATGCAAATTCATTTGCCGAATCGGCAACAAGTTTTATATTATGCTCATCAGTCAATAGAAAACGTACTGCTGATGAACGAATGCAAAAAACGATGTTGACAGAGTTCTTTACAAAAAATAATGAAGACCCTAAAGCAAGACAATATTTGTATAGGGAGTTTCCAGAGCATTATAGGTATGAATTGTCGAAATACTTTAGGTAATTCACTAAATCTTCTTAGAATATATCTTTACTAGAAACGTTTTTGCTTTTAGTTATGAAAGAGACAAATGATAATATTTTTTTTGCTTTTTAATTATTGGTTGATAACATCTACGTATTTAGGTGGAAGAACAAAGAACAAAAATGGAGCAAGAGACAAAATAGTATTCGTCAAATCGGCAGGATATATGCCATTTCTCTTCGAGAAGGTGATCGATACTATTTAAGGATGTTGCTAAATCATGTTAGAGGTCCATTATCATTTGACCACCTGCTTACAGTAAATGAGATTAGATATCCAACATTTAAGCAAGTGGCTGAAGTGTTAGGTTTGTTGGAGAGTGATAATAGCATCAGCAGTTGTCTTTTAGAAGCATCTAATACTCATATGCCATCAGCTCTAAGAAGACTTTTTACGACACTATTGATATATTGCGAGCCAGTTGGACTAAGGCAACTCTGGGACCAATTCAAATCATATATATCCGAGGATTATTCATCTGCAAGCAACCTTAGTAAATTATGTGAAGTACGATTGCTGAAAGAGCTTAATGGTCTCTTAAACCAGTATGGCAAGAGCATTGGTGATTATGACTTACCTGCAATTAATATTGATGAAGAGGTTGATATCCCGCAATTGATAGAAGATGACAAGTCAATACCTATTTTAGATGAAGATTTATCCGAAATAGAAAAACTTAATGTGAAACAAAAGTATGCATTCAATCTTATCACAGAAGCAGCCGTTAATGGGGAGAGTAAAGTCTTTTTATTGATGGTCCTGGAAGTACTGGAAAGACATTTCTTTATCGCTGTATTTTATCTTTTTTGCGTCATAGAGGTTATATAGTATTAGCAACGGCATCCTCTAGAATAGCTTCTATAATGATGCCTGGAGGTCGTACAGCACACTCAAGATTCAAGATTCCTATAAAGTTATGTTCCACTTCGTCATGCATGATCTCTATCCAATCTGATGAGGCCAAACTTTTACGTCTCTCATATGCTATCATTTGGGATGAAGCAACAATGATTACAGCACACTCAAGATTCAAGATTCCTATAAAATTATGTTCCACTTCGTCATGCATGATCTCTATCCAATCTGATGAGGCCAAACTTTTACGTCTCTCAAATGCTATCATTTGGGATGAAGCAACAATGACCCATCGTCATGCTTTTGAGTCTTTAAACAGGTCAATGAAAGATATAATAGGAAATGAATTTCCATTTGGAGGAAAAGTTATGGTTTTAAGTGGAGATTTTCGACAAATTCTTCCAGTTGTGCAGTATGGTGCAAAAGCACAAACTATTGACTCATAATGTTAACTCTGCAATTTGGAATGATGTAATTGTTCTTCGGTTGACAGAAAATATGCTAGCCAAGGAGGATTCTGACTTTTCCAACTATCTCCTACACATTGGCGATGGAAATGAACCATATGTTAAGGGTGAAATGGTTAGCCAGTAGATATGGTTATTCTATGGGAAAGTGAAAACTCATTAAACAATTTTATCGACATAGTTTTCCCTTCGTTGAGCTCTAATGCACATGACAGGAAGTACATTACTGATAGAGCTATGCTTACTTTGACTAATCAATCTGTTGACCTAATTAATGATGGTATAATACGTTTATTTCCTGGTGATGAACAAACATATTTTTCATTTGACACAGTTGAGAATGATACACATAATTTATATCACCAGTTATATCTAAATTCTATTGCGCCTGGAGGACTTCCACCACATAAGTTGACACTTAATGTAGGTGCTCCAATCATGCTCCTGAGAAATATTGATCCAAAAATTGGTCTTTGCAATGGGACGAGATTAATTTGTAAAAGTTTTACTCCAAATTTAATCGATGCAGAAGTAGTGATTGATCATTGCTTTGGTACAAGAGTATTTATTCATTAGATCCCTCTTAAGCCTTTGGAAAATGCAAGGATGCCCTTTGCACTCATAAGGAAGCAATTCCCAGTACGAATTTGTTTCTCCTTGACAATCAACAAGTCGCAAGGACAAACAATTCTGTGTGTTGGTGTGTATCTTTTGGATCATGTATTCAATCATGGACAAGTATATGTTGCTCTTTCTAGGGGAGTTTCAAGATCTACTACGAAACTTTTAGTCAAGAATGGACATCTACCAAGTCGGCAAGGCATCTATACAAAAAAATGTTGTTTACAAGGATATATTGATGAAATGTCATGGGACTTCAAATTAAATGGTAAGTTAGTATTTATGTTTACATGATATTTTCAGTTTGACGCCTTAAAATATATATATATATATATATATATATATATATATATATATATATATATATATTGTTCAAGGAAAAATACGATATTTTATTATTACAATAAAGTATGACAATTTTTTTGCATTTCTTGAAACAAACTCAATATCATTCCCTATAGGTATGTTGTTAAGAAACTTATCAAAAGTCCCAATGTGGGATTGTATAAAATTATCTTCATCTTGTTTCTTCTTTCTTTTTTACGCTCCAGATAGATGCTTTGTAGGCATGACAAAAATTTAAAGAGTAAACAATTTTTTTTAATTAAGCCATAACCTATCAATTTTCAACTTACAAAAATATTAATCTATTAAGTTAAACCAAAATCTACAAAATTAGGCCCTTAAAACAAAAATCATTAAATAAAACATTAATTCGATACGATGTGACCCTAGCTTAAGACTTGCAAGTCGCAACTCGCAACAATCAATCAATCTATCAATTTGAAAACCCGGCTTCTATAGTTCTACTGTCAATTTGAAAGCTGTAACCCCTGTTTTCCCAAATCTGTATTTTTGTGTATTTTCCGTATTTAAAATTTCTGCAAATTATTTTTTTCGGTTTTCAAATTCTTTTGTCAAACTGTATTATTGGATCTTCTATTAAAACTTGTTTTCGATCAATAAATTTATTTGTAAATATTTTCTAACGATTTTTATATTGTAATATAATTCTTTTTTTTTGTTATCATTACTCTTGCTATTATTACCATTATTATTATTATTATTATTATTTCTTATTATTATTATTGTTATTAGTATTATGGTTATTATTGATATTTTTGACATTAAAAGTCAACTTTTATTTATTAATTATATGTGTAGTATTTCAAATGAATTCTATACTGTAATAGAAATTACATTTCATTATAAACAATATTTTTATTGTTATTTTATTGAAATTATAAACCCTATTTTTTTCTATTGGATTTCTATTAAAACCCAATTACATTTAACCCATTTACCTATACCCTAATCACATCCCCAGACCCATTAACCCACCTAACTACCCATAACCCGTTAGCCTCTTTACCCCTACCCACAACCCGAAACCCACTTCCACCCTATTAATACCCACCTTATTTTTACCCTGTTCTCTCCATCTACCCCCACGCACCTCTGCGCCGTCTTCAACCCATCCCTGTTGCTTCCGTTCTCCCTCCCTTGGTCCCTCCTGCACCGCGGCAACAATCGCCAAGCGCCGCCCTCCCTGACTCAGCACCCAGTCGACGCAGCGCGACCCCGACGCCCCCACCTCAACGTCAGCCCGCAGTACTTCCCCTTTCTCACCCTGCTGTCATTCTTCGACTGAACCACCGCGCACACAGAAACCCCCTCTCCTGCGCGACTGTGCCATTTCCCGATTGCCTGCAGCCACCTGTGGCAACCCCCAGATGCCCCCGTGCGCTGTACTACTCCCCCGCAGCGTCGCCTCGCCATCCCCCGGTGCTCTCCTTCGTCGCAGACCAAGTGGGCAGCAGAACAGCGTGCCGCTATTCTTCTCCGACAGCAACAACTCATGGCAACCGCGACAGCCCCGTTGCCACGTCGTGCCGTGCATCGTTCTCTTGTTGCTTGGGGTGCACGTGTATCGCCTATGCACGTGTGTTATTGGTTGGAGTGGTTCTCGTTCGTAGTTCGTGTTCGTATTTGGTTCGTGCGATCGTGAGTTTGGTTCGTGATTCGATCCGTTCGTTGGTTGGGAATCCGTTCCCGTTATTCTTAGTTTTCAGCATTTTCGTCATCGTATTTCAGGCAAGTAACTTGTACACCAATTCATTTGTTTGATACAAGTCAAAAAGTTCACATATAGTGAAGTTGGGTCTAAAGAAGACTCTTGTTTGTGATATGCTTGATGGGTTTTATCTCTATTGTGAAAACTTGACCATAGATGACTCACGACAATCTTGACATGAATTAACTTAGGATTTGCTCGTTCTTGATTTTGATCATGTATGTGAGACTTGTGCAAGAATTCGTGTTTTGGTTGAGACTTATGTGAAATACCTGGGGTGGACATGTTAGATACCCTAATTCATTATGTTTAGACACTTGGTAGACTCGATTTCATGTTTGGGTGTGTTTGGATCAATTTTCTTGAATCTATGTCGATTTTGTTTTGAAGGGAAAAATCTGTATTTTGACGCTGTTTTGTTTTGTTTGCTATTTTGGACTATTTTAAAGTCAGTATCTTGATTTCGGTATAAAACATGAGTTTTAGATAATTTCATCTATTTTCAAACCCATCTAACCTTTCTTGATTTTGAGTTCGTATGAGTGAGTTATGATTGTTTTACTACAGAGGTGTCGATCTTTTCCAGATTCTGTTTTGCAGTAATTTTGATGACAAACCATTTTAAATAACTATGCTACGTATATTATTTTGATATAAAACTTTGGTCACTCTTTCTATACCTATCTACGGATTACCCAGAATTTTGGTAGATTTTATTGATGGGTTTTATATGTCGTTTCATGCATGTTTACAAAAGTCATACTTGATGTATTTTGCTCGTTGTCATGAAAAGAATTGTGTTTTCACCCTGATTCCTTTTACTGTATGAAAAATATTTGTGAAATATGAAAGTTAATATATTTTGTCTATTTTCATCTCCCTTTGGCAGATTTGGATTTCGTTTCATTGGTTGCGAGATACTTCAGTTTTCGTATAGCAGTGTTGGGAATTCCAGATTTTCCAAAGTGTCAATGTGTTCTTATTTTTGATGACTAAACTAATTTTACTAGAATATTTTGAAACTTTATATTTTGATTTTAGACATATAGGGGAATACCCCAGATTTATCCTAAATTTATTTGAGAGGTTTTGATGCAGTTTTCCTGACCGAGAATTTGTTTTTCTGATTTCTAACTGAACATGTTTTCTGTTTTCAAATCTGTTTTGAGTTATGATGTTGTGAATTACTACATGACTTATTTATATTCGCTGGATTCGTGTGGGAGTCTATTTTCCAGATCCTTCGACGGATCCAGATTTGGATGTTTGTAGTAGCGGAAATCACTGTTTTAGTACAACACTATCTTACTATCCGGAATTAGAAAACTAGTTGTTTTACCCTGTTATGTGTTATCTTGTACCTGTACTTATTTATCTTGCTCCCTGAACCTGATGTATGTTTATACCCTGTTATTCTTGCTTTGTTTTGAGACACATACATGCATGCCCGATTATAATAATAAATGACCAAGTCGGGGTTTTAAGGGTAAGATCTAATAGTGGATAATTCAGAAACGTGTACTCGGAAGGGGGCCCGTGTTTTTCATTTTGATTCATGTGATACATGAATCTGTTGATGCATGGATCTGTTGATTCAAGTACCTGTTACCTATTGATGCATGATACCTGTTGGTTCATGTACCTGTTACCTGTTGATGCATGGATCTGTTGGTTCATGTACCTATTACCTGTTGATGCATGGACCTGTTAGTTCATGTACCTATTATTTGTTGATGCACGGACCTGCTGGTCGTGTACCTGTTGATTCATGAACCCGTTGATGCATGAATCGGATGATTCGTGTACCTGTTTGATTCATGAACCTATTTCCTATTTCTGTTCTGATCCCTGAGTACACTGCCCTCTATGGTCTACTATAAAATTTAAAGCGAAACTGTTTGTTGTAGCAACCATGTGTTATAATATGGGGTGCATGAAGTGCTACCTAGATGGTAATAATTACAAGACTTAATAAATGACACATGATACTTGAACATGATACTTGAATATGATACATGCTTGCTTGATACTTGACTACATGATACATGATATTTGATACTTGATACATGTTATATGATTACCTATTTACCTGTATACCTCTTACATGATACCTGTTACATGTTTATCTGTTTACTTGATTACTTGACACTTGATTCATACCATTTACACTTGTTCACTTTGCCATGCTGGTTGTTTATTTTGATATCTTGCTTATACCATGTTGCTAGTTAGTTTTCCCATGTGCTTGTATCCTACATTATAAGTGGCCCGTAACTTGCAATTGATGGGTACTTGTTTTTTTCTTTTCCTCTTTCCTGCATTCGTTGAATTACAGATTTTGGAGAACAGGTTCCAGATGGTATAGGTGACATGAAGTATTAGTGCTGGATCTTGTTATTATTATTTCTTGTAGTTTGCTTGAACAATAACTGTATTTATGTACTTGGATTTATTCTTGTATTTGGGCAATGTGACCCAGGATTATTTGTGTATTTCAGATCATGACTATTTGAGATTAATATATTTTATTTCAAGTATTCTTGTTGGTATTTGGTTCATATGTGCATGTGGTTGACTATTCTGGCTTCCGACTCTGATTATATTGTGATATGTTGTAAAAATTTCTGAACAGCTTATGGATGATGAAAATTATTCGCTGGGCCAATGTTACGTGCTCGTATTCCGTATTTTTGGGAAGCCGGGCGTGATAAAAGCGATTGGAATACTTGGGTTGCGTGGTTTGTACGGAGATTAGAGAAATGAGTAGTGGAGGATGGAGATTGGATTCGGGAGTCGGAATCGACAGTGTGACTGTCAGACGGGGCTGTCGTCGGAGATGGAGGAAACAAAGAGTGGATTGGGGGATTGGAATTAGGGATTAAGGATTTTAGGGTTTGGGAATTAGAAATAGAATTAGGGTGAAAATGAATAGAATGGAGATGGGATTGGAATTGCGATCGGATTCGAGTTGGAGCTAGAGGAAGAGTGTTCAAGTTCTGGTGTCGAGTTGAGTATTCAGGTGTGGGAGTTCGGGTGGGCCAGTGGGGATAAATAAATGGAGATTTTGTTAGGTTTCAATGGCAAACGCAGATTGAATACACAACGGAAAAGTTACAAAAATTATTGAAACTTAGCCATGGATCCAGGCGAAAAACCATAAATCGTGTTTAGGAATTATACCTTGTGGATGGATCTTCTGTCTCCAAGATATGTAGATCACATCACTGGAATGTTGCGGTGCCTCTAAGGTATCCACATGAACGGATCAAAACCAAGCTTTCCTCACGTCGTGGTGCTAGTTGTGGGATGGGACTGTTCCTCACGATCTGTCTCACAATTTTCATGACGGCTAGGATTTTCTCGTGTAACTCTTTTCCACAGATATGTATCATATATATAGCTGTAGAAAATTAACCCTAAGAGAGTAATGAGGTTGTTGGGCTCACAATCCGACATGGGTCAGTGTGTGTGCCTCTGAACTTTAGTCAGCCCATTTAATCTAATTAAATGTCCAACCGATGTTAGGTGTCCAAGTCTTACTTCGATTCCCAATTAAATTCATCTTATGGATTTAAATCCCAATTTCGATCCATTCTAAGTGTGTGACCCTGTAGGTTATTGTTACGTTGACAGTAATACTAAAATCATATTCTAGTATTACAAACAGTGAGAGGTATCTAGCAATACATCACAGCTACTCAAGTAACGGAAATGTCAGTGATTAGACATAACCTTTCCGTGACCAATGTTACCATGTAGTCCAGTCCCTTTGTCCAAATATCTTAATTGACCACAAAGCATAGAGCGTGTCACCCTTGTATAGTTCAATCTTTGGTTTCTTGGTCTCCGAGTAAACTTAGTAAAAACAAATGAGTTCGATATCTTATATTGACTCATTTGAGAATGGACATGCATTTTGTAGTCTCACTCAATCAAGGGGCCCATAGATATCGCTCCTATTATGTAAGAGGAACAAATCCTATCTAAGTCACTCACATCCCTCTGCATGATTTGTAGTATATCCTATAGTAATCACCTTATTACAGGCAACGTTTGACGACATTAAAACATATAACTTCTCATGTAGGGAACCATAGTGACTTCAAGTCAAAGGACTACATACACCGTGGTCATTGTGAGAACCGCTTATGACACTCACGTAACGATCCATGCAGCGTTCTCATAGTGGGTCAGTCCAGTACATTATTACTCTAAGATGTACCCATGTGAAGACTTGATATGTCATATCCATGACCTGTGAGATATGGTTATCAGTCTACACACATACTAGTCTCTATGCATTATTTTTACACTAATTTACAATAATACTTTCTAGGGACATTTAAGAATAGTGTTCTGATTATAACCAATCGGATCTCACAATCAAGTCATGCACTTGATATCCCATGGTATTGAACCTACTATTCTAAGGACTTTATTATGCTCATTTAATCACAATAAATAACACAATAAATGAAATGCCTCATATATGAAATAAATGTCATAATGCAATGTAAACTAGTAATGTCAATATACAACTAGCCTCTAGGGCATACACCAACAAATTTGCGGATAGATAAATTGATAAATAAATAAAGCAATACAAATAAGTAAATCTAAAGCTCGAAAAAGCACAAATAAATAAATCTCCCTATCCAAGAACTAATTTTTAAAAAATGGCCCAAAAATTTTAATTTGGGGGAACCTAAACATACTGTAATTTAACTTCACTCGTAATATATATATATATATATATATATATATATATATATATATATATATATATATATATATATATATATATATATATATATATATATATATATATATATATATATGGGGGGCCCTAAAAATGCAAAAAAATTGGGGCCCGAAGAGGCCGCCTCTTCGACCTCTACCTTGGGCCAGCCCTGGCAGCAAGAGAATTAGCAGCATAGTAGCAATCGAAGGATTTTACATTTGACTGTCGGGCATGCAATCGACTATGCGATGAGTGGTAGTCGACCGTCGCGTGTGTAGTCGACCAAACTTGGCTCCCTGTTTTAAGGACTTCTATTGTAGTCGACTGCACCTTTTGTACAGTCGACCACACATTTTGTGCAGTCGACCTCATCGAGCAGCTGGATGTTATTTGGGTTACGTGTTTGGATCCGATTGGGTTGTGTTTGTGTTTATCATTTTGGGTTTACTTGGGGGCTATAAATATTGCTGTAAATTTTGGGGATTGTGTAGCGATAACTGAAGCAACTTTAAGAGGGATCTTGTGCCGAGTGCTACCAAAGGTGAGAGAAAGGTTAGAGAAAGAAATTTGTGTATCTTTATATATTTCTCGAGTAAGAAGTATTGGTTATCTCTGCATATCGTTGTGTTCTTGTGTTTGTGAGATCTTGTGTTTGTGGCGAAATCTTGTTATTGGTGCATCTAGGTCGTGTGTTCCTTGCTGGGCACCACAAGTGGTATTAGAGCATAGGGTTTCGTGATGACCGATAGCATGTCGAATGTCAAGAGATTCGATGGAAGTAATTTTGCAATGAGGAAGATTCAGATGTTGGCATATCTCCATCAGAAAAATCTAGATGGTTCGTTATTTGATGAGAAACTGAAAGGTGCAGACAATGATGCGAAGATCTTGGCGACCTGGAATCATTTGAATCAGAAGGCCCTTTGGGCAATTTATTTAGCACTAAGTAGGAAAGCATTATTTCATATCTTGAAGGCAAAGACCACGAAGGAGGCTATGGATATTCTTATGGATATGTATGAAAAACTGCCGACATCGAATCAAATTCTTCACTTTTTTTACCTTGATGTTGGGAGAAAGGGGTTCAGTAGCGGAACATGTGAAAAATTACTACATGGTATATAACTAGATGGAAGCTAAGGATTGAAGTTTTCATAAAGAGGACATGCATTGTTTCTTTTATTTGTTCTACGTCACTACAAGAAAAACCCTTTTTCGCAACGAGGTTTTGGCAACGACGTTTTAGTCGTTGTGAAAATTAGTTACGGCAACGCGAAAGTCGTTGCTAAAAATAAAACAAAATTTTCCCGGGCCTTCACACATCCCCACCAGATTGTGTGTAAATTGGAAACGATAAATGTCGTTGCGCCAGATTGTGTGTAAATTGGAAACGACAAATGTCGTTGCGTATATTTTCTTATATCTACTGCAACGACAGTATTGTTGCCAAAAAAAATTACTTTTCTAGAATAAAACCATTTATCTTCTCCTTTAGCCTACATGGACCAACCAAAAACACAAAATCTCCAATATTTTTCATTTCTCCCTCCCTCTCTCTCTCAAATCCCAAAATTGAAAATCGTCTCTCTTTCCCTCAAAACCCAAAATCGGAAATCATCTCCCGCCGTCCCCGACCTCCACGTCGCCAACACCCCTGTATCCATTGTCCTCGACGCCATCGTCGTCTCTAGCCCCCGGCGCCCCCATTGCCATCGTCGCTCCCGTCGCCAAAACCCTAACTCCAACTTGTTGTCGCCATCGTCGTTGCATGCCCGAAGCCCCCGTCTCCTCTCCTCTCCTTTCCTCTTCATTTCCCGATCCCGACGCAGGAGCCCGACCTCTTTTTCCCTCCTCAACTTGTAAGCTCGAGCCTAAAGGTAATCTCCCATTCCAAGTATGTTGTATTTTCTTATAAAGTTCACTTAGTACTTGATATTGGTGGTATATGCTGATACTGGATGAGATGAAGTCTGGGTTCATGATGGCTTTGGTTACATGATCCGGATTGCGAATAAGAATAATGGCCACTAGGTATCTGACAAATGCCTCACTGGTTCAATGTTTTTTTTTAAAATGTTGATAGTGATGCAAATGATGTTGTAGTATAGTGGTAAAGTCTCTTAGCAAAGGAAAATAGTTTATTTTTTTTTTGAAAATTGTTACTTGTGTTGGTTCAGGGGCTTCACTAGAGCATTTTGACATTCCTTAAATCCGGATTTTGATTTTATAATGGAGTATGTAGTTATGCTTAAATGATGATGTCACAATTTCTATATGGTTGAAGTTTGTAGTCATATTTTTCTGTGGATATCTCAATACCTAACATTGAACTCTTTAAACTGTAGGATGATATGTTCTTCAAAATGCTGTTGTTGCTTCTGGATGCTCCATTCTTTTCATTACCAGAGTAAGCAACTGAACAATTGATCTCCTAACATTTGATGTTATTTGGGTTAATAGGTAACATTCTCATCGGATTCTTCTGGAAAATTTTCAGACTGGGTAAAGCAGTTGGTGCATCTTCTAGGAAAGTTGAAAGGGATGTGATAGACCATATGATTTTTTTTTTTGATCTGGTTCATCTTTTTCATTTGTTCCTTTTATTGGTGAGTTTTTCTTGCACTTGTTTGATTCATATTCATTGTATGAAACTAGGGATAATTTCCACTTTCAACTAATCAAATTGTTATATTGATATTTAAATTGTTCATTCTTTGGTATTCTAGATTTTTTTTAGTTTTCTAAATTATTTGGGGTCCAAAAATTATATTCTTTGTTTGCAATTTTGCTTGGGAGTTGGAGAAGTGGTACTTAAGAGTGTTCTCCTTGCTGTTCCATCTCAAACACTGGAAAGACACGTAATTTGGGTGAGGGCCAGTTTACTGTCCTTATGATTGTAAATCTCCTTTCTGCATACTGATCTAGTGTGGGCCTTCTATCATCACACACTAATTTATTATTGTTGCCAGATACTGACACTTCATGACACTCGTGAATATCCTCCCTTCCTCAATTTTGTAACTCAAACATAGAGAATGTGCATATAATTTTGATTACTTCTTGGACAAAAATATTTTCATATGCAATACATGTAAGACATTTGCTTCCACTAACTATAAACTTTATCTCTAAAGGGAAAAAGGATGTCTAACTAGTGAGAACTGTAGAGTATAATAGGTTTAGATTATGTTTTAATACAAAAAGTAAAATACATTAAATTACTCTGTTGAAAGTTGAAGAGGCAATTATATTTATTATACAAGTCAAATTGATTAATTTTTAATTCATATTTAAACATTATGTTAATAATACGAGGACCATGTGCATGTGCTCATGCATTTGGTTATACATTTTCATAGTCCTATATGTTGTTGGCAAGCTTACATTATTCTCCCTTTTCAAGTAATCAACAGAGATATAGTGTAGACACTGATTTTTCCATTCTTACAGTTACATTATGATCATCTGGTGCTTATCGACCATCTTATTTCAAAAGATACATGAGTTCAATGTGCACAATATCTTTTAAGGTATGTTATTTCTGTATCTCTATATAAATTCATGTTTCAGTATCAGCTACCGCCTACAGGTACAAATGACATGCTATTGTTTTGCGATTTCTCCTTCTCTAGTTTGTTGATAAAGAAATTGCACATATGTTGCATATGCACTTATATGATTAAATATCATGTAAAGGCAAGCATACCTTGGTAATCTGCTCTGCATGACTAAAACTATTTTTAAAGATCCGACGAATATACATAACAAAACTTCGAAATTCAGACATATACGAGTATTATCAAAGAAGGATGTGCTTTCCATAAAACTATAATTAAACATGTGCAGAAGTGTACAATCATAAAGGCTAGCCAGAAAGATGCTTTAAGATTAATGAAGGGCAAACACTCAATTAAAAGGAATAAAAGATTTTGTTGTTGGTGTTGTTGTCATCGTCGTCGTTGCACTCGAAAAGAAACTTAAGAATGAAGTTTCATCCAACTTATACACCCAACAGAAGGTATTAATAAAATATACAGAAGCTGGAGAAGTTATTTTTTAATTAATTTGATAAAGTGCCAGTAAATTATAGTATTTCTGGGCCACCAAAAGGCATAAAATAAGTTAATGTTCTTTAGGATTCATTTCATGTAAATAAAATGACTATTTGAAGCTTGAGTTCTGCTCATATCGAGACCAGGATAGTTCGTTCACATGGAAATTGATGGTAAGTCATTTATTCAATGGGCTTGTACTCTAGGAATGCAAGTGATTAGTGTTGAGGGTTTAAATGAGTTTCTACAGTACCAAATCCTGTATAGTTGTATTTAGCATAGCATCGCTCAATATATATAATTAATAAAACCAAGAATTGAAATTAAATAAGGGGAATTCGAAGAGGTTACGTGAAACTTAGCATCACATTTAACACAGTTCAAGTACAAGCCATAAAACATATAAAATTTAAGACTGAGAAGTATCTCCTGTTTTTTTTTGGCTAACATTATACACAAGTAAACTAAGCTGTTTCGAAAACATGAATTCTTATCTGTCTACATCCTTTGGATGCAGCTACTGCTATTGATACAATTGATAAAAACCCAGAGATTTGACACAAGGGAGAGGGCCTAAGTTAGTCTATTAAAGTTAGTGATATCTCATGTTTTGCTGAGTGTTCAAGCAAAATCTTTCAACGGGAAGAATGTACATAATTTCAATTACAAATAGTACTTATAACATCAAATAATTAATAATTAATAGGAGCCAGCCATTTGTATGCATAAAGCAAATGCCGAAATGTTTAAACTTTACAAATAAACATATGTAAGTAGTCATAAGTATACAACCTCCAGGTCAGAATTCTTCATGCAAATGCTAAAAATCTATGCATCAAGTCAATGGGAACAGATCATTACTAGATAGCTTTCACATTAGAACTATTCAGGAAATCCAACATCTCCTATGAATGCAGAAAAAGTAATTATGGGTATCATCTCTAAGGAATATACAACAACTGCATGGTTTTCATATCAAAATTTATCATGGAACATAAAAACCCATGTAGTTACAATACTGTCCAGTCTTGCAGTAGATGAACACTTTCAATTGAACTTACTGACTCACCTTCTTTAGAGGTATCAATAGATTAGATGACATGTTTCCATCATAGCCATCCAAAAACACCCGTATCTATGTTCATCTCAAAATGTAAAGAAAGTGGGAGAGCATTAGATTTATGGCACTGCATTAGGAAGTAAATTCTAGGCACAGGCATGGTACAGTATCTGGTAGTTGATATGCTGGATCCTGCATGCAATTATGGTGACTTAAAAGTATTCGGCAGTGCTTCTGTTGGGAATTGGAATGCGGTAATAAAGAGCTTCTACTTCAACTACAACTTGTGTGCTACTTTTTACTATCAAGGCAGAAATATATAGTCTACAGGTAACCAATAAAATTGCCTCCATATGCTTATGAGTGTTGTATAAAAATAGTACAATCTTTGTAGGTACAGAAAACAAATATTTTTTTTCAGCATACTTCCGGTTGGAATATATATACATGTTCTACACACGTATCAGGTATATGCTTCTTATTTATAGATAGCATTTTAGAATTTTTGGTTGTCAGTGTGTGTTGCTTCTTTGGCTAACTGTTTTGACATGTACACCTTAATCTATTTACTATCAAAGCCGTATATAGTAATATCATTCATCAGTTATGGTACGCCCTTACAGTGTAAATATAGCAGAGCTGGTTTTTCTCTCTGTGCCCTCAGGTATATTGTTGTGACTGGGTTAGGGATCTGGATAAGTTGAGAGGATCCCTAATAGAATGAAATGACATGCAATACATCTTCTTATTTCGTATGTTTACATCATGCAAGTTGATTCAGACTGAAGAAGAAAAGTATTTCTGGATTTCTGAAGTAACCCTGATCTCGAAACATGCCCTGAGACGCTTCTGCTTTTGCCATTGTACAACCTGCACTAATCAGGTAACTAAATTATTTGAATTCATGTACACTAAATTCATACTTGTTACTTTTCAGTTCTGTTACCATTTGCTCATTCACTAGGTGTAATGTACGCTTTTTTCCTTTGTTCTTCATTTATTTTCTCGTTGCATACTAATTGTTATCAATTTTCAATGTTACTTAAATATTTAAGCATATAGAGATAAAAAGTACTTACAATGATCAGGCTACACATTTACTTGCCCACAAAACTGACATTCCAACTCTAGTTATAGTAGTAAAGATTTATAGGCAACAAAGATTAAAGCGATCTAGCTGTTCTTTTAAAATCTAGTGAGTGGCACATTTTATATGTAAGATAATAGGAGGGTGCCACTGCCTTCCCATATGATTCATAAAATATGACTGCCTCTCTTCAAAATTCAAATAGGTATTCCCAAAAGCTTAAACATCAAAATTGTGGGACATTATAAACTTATTGATTTTTGGTGGCTTCTACAAAGTAACTAGAGAAAATTCTTTTGAATATCATATCTCACCATAAGGAATGTCTTTATTTTTCTATATTTTACGTTGTATGTATAATAGGACCCTCTGTTGCATTGCATCAAGATCCTCATCCACTGCAATGTCCTTCCAGATGTGTGAAGATGTTTTGAGATGTGTGCTTGGGGAGCAGTCTAGCAGTTATTATAGGTTCATCCTGTGCACACTCCAGAGATGTTTTATGGTTTCTCTGAGCATTTTTTCAAATAGAAAAATGTAATCAAGTTCAATCTGGAGTTGCCAATTTGTGTGGGATGAGTCAATTCTTGCACGAATTGCTACGAGTGGTGCAATTTGAAAAATCTTCATCACCCAGGAGGATTGGAAGTGTCCTTGAGGCAACAGATTTACACCGAAAAGGAGGCCGAGATCTAATCCAATGTTGGTAAATGTGTTGAACCAGATACTTTTTTGCTACTTGTATTTTCTGAGAATATTCATCCCAAAATATTCTTTTGTTCTAAGTTGATTCAGTTCTTTCAATCTTGCATCCAATTTTGTTGCAATGTTTAGATGTCAAGAGAATATTAGAAAACATGGTTAAGCTTATTATGCACAATGGAAATGATTATGAGATACTTAGATATCTTTTTGAGAAGTTGATGGTTGTAATATTTTGGGCATTGCTTCTTATATGTGACATAAATGTAATATGTTGGACAAGGTTAATATTATAGTTTTTGGAATGATGTTGGTTTTTAATGTTTTTGAAGTGTATGCTAGTTTGGATAGGGTTGATGCAATGACAATATATAATTCGTCTCGAAAAGAATTAAACTTTCGCAACGACAATTGGTAGCTTTAGCAACGATTATGGTTGTTACCAAAATACAAGTATTGCAAAGCAATTATAAAAATAATTGCAAAACAGTCGAGCTTTGTCAACGACAGTAGTCGTTGCCAAAATAGAAAATGTAAGACAACGACAATCATTTATTGCGAAAAATATATCTTTAGCAACGACATGAGTCGTTGCCAAATATATGGAGTATGTTTGGCAACGACAAAGGTTGTTGCGATTGATGTTATATGAAGTATCTTTAGCAACGACATGAGTCGTTGCCAAATATATGGAGTATGTTTGGCAACGACAAAGGTTGTTGCGATTGATTTTATACCATAGCACGGGTGGAATTAGGTATGGCAACGACAACATATATTGCAACGACAATGTCGTTGCGAAACAATCTATGTTTGGCAACGACAGCAAGTCGTAGTCAAAATCTTTAGCGACGCCCGTACGCGCAACGACCTTGCAACGACAAATGTCGTTGCCAAAAATATTTTTCGCAACGACAAACGAGTTTTAGCAACGACATTTGGCTTTGCGGAAAAGGGTTTTTCTTGTAGTGGTACGGTGGAACAGACTATTACAGAGACTATGATAGATTCAATAACTCTACAAGATGTTGTAAGCAATATCATAAACGAGGAGGTGAGAAGGAAGAGAACAAAGAGTCTTCATCATCATCTAGCTATCCCACACTTTTAGTTGAAAGGTGTGAGTGATCGAAGGAAAGTCGAAGAAGAAAGGATTAGAAAAGTGAGTCTTATAGTGTTTCTGAAGACACCGACAATGATGGTGGACATGAGTGTTGGTATTGCCACCAGAGGGGTTGCATGATGCGTAGTTGTAAGGTCTTATGAATAAGTTGCAAGAACCATCAAAGCAAGCCAATGTGGTGACCAATACAACAATACTGGATGACTGCTTATGTTTATCAGCATGGTGGAATTGGACAAGCGAGATTGATGCATTGATTCAGGTTCCTATTCTCATTGCACTTCAAGGAGGAAGGTGTTTGAGGACTATAGATAAGGTTCTTTCGGATTTGTGATCGTGGGTATCGATCAACGGTGTCTTGTAATTGAAACAGATTTGGAACCGTTCTCATAAAAGCCAGTAATGAAAGAGATGGCCTTACGGGAGATGAGGTTGTCCCAAACTTGAGAGAAAATCTTATCCTGATGGGAAGGATAGACAAATAAGGTTAGTCGACTACATTTGGTAGTGGAGAGTGGTGTATAACTGCAGGTTCAGGAAGTGTTAGTAAAAGGGAAGTGTGAGGGATCGATATATTTGCTACGAGATAAGGTTTGTCATTATACTGTAGTTGACTCTCATCTAGAATCGAGACGTAGGCTATGAGAGGTACGACCAAGATCTAAGACTAGTGGGCAGATGCAAAGGCTGCACATTTAGTGGGAGTTGATGGCCATGGTAAAAAGGATCCTAGAAGAGAGCAAAATGTTATTGCGGTGAGGGTTTGTTATGATATGGTATAAACTTTGAGTCTTGCATTTGATTTTGAGAGCATTGGTATTGATATGTAGGATGATATTGATGAGTATGGCCGAGTTGGTGATTTAGAAGAGTAGTGTTTTGCAGTCTGCGAATATTGTGATGGTGTTGTCCGCCTTGGCCTTAAATGGTTTTGAGCCATGTCTGGTGTTAGCGGAGATTCTACGAGTTAGGGAGTCTTGTGACACCGGATCCGGCACGGTGGAAAGATGAGAGTATTTCTCCATTGTTCATGCCCTATGCGATAGATGGTGGAAGTGGCGGAGGCAGTAATGGCTAGGGGGAGCAGCTGCTCCCCCCGGATTTCTCCAGCCCCTCCAAATAGCCGAAGGCATTAAAACCATGCTCCCCCTCACTTAGCCCATACCGCTCCCCTCATTGGCCCAAGCCCATGCTCCTCTTCTTCCCAGTTCCCCCGATCGGCTCCCTCTTCTTTCTTATTTTCTTTCTTTCTTTCCATGCTTTGAAACCCTAGCTCTCAGTCTCTCTCCCTCACTAGAGTGCTTTCAAAACATTCAACTCAGTTTCCCGCTGCATTCAAACCCATCTCTCCAACTTCTTTTTACACACTTCCTCTTCGTTGTCTCTACCTTCATCCAAACCTTCGACTCGAAATGGTTCTTCTTCCCTCATTCAAACAGCCCATGTCTTTTCAGATTCGAATTCGAATTCGGAGTCTCCTACAAAGGCAACCCATTTTTGGATTGGTTTTTTGAAAGAATTTGAAGATGGGTTTTTCTTTGTTTCTGATATGGGTTTTGTGCCTGTAGGAAAAGGGTGTTGGTTCGTTGACGAATGAGGAGCTTGGGAGGGGGACATGGACTCTTCTTCACACGATTGCAGGCTAGGTGTTTGTTCATTTGCCTCTATGGTGATTAGCTCAAATGCATGTGTCTTGCATGTGAGTTTAAAGTTATTTCGTCGTACAAGCTGCAGTTGTGTAAAAAAAGGGGGTTGTAAGTCTTGATAAATGAGAGAAGTCTCTTCGGGATTTGAAAAGCCTTGGCATTTAGATTGTAGTTTTTAAGGATTATTCACTCATCACATTTATATAGCCTTGTTTGGAGATGCTCGATATAGTGGTTCACTTACCACTATTTATTTAGCCTTCTCGGGTTTGGCTTGATAGTTGATACCATGCTTGTGCTCTATTTATATTCATTATTTTAAGTACTAGGAAAAATGACACATGCCATGTAATACCCCGATTTCTTTTATATACATATAAAGATTATTTAATTCTACATATGATATGCATGTGTAATATTGTTTCTTAAGCCCAAATTTTTTTTTACAAAATAATTGGTTTGGCCCAACAAATTTAGCCCATGGATTTAAACCCCTTCTATTATATTTTTTTGTAATGTGTAGCATATTATTTTGCCGGGTTTTAATGTACAATTTGTAGGGTGTAGTTGGAGTATGCACGTGCATTTGTATACACGTGCATTGAACACAACCCTTGGCCGGATTGTGGGTGTGTGGGTCAGATCATGGGTAGTTGTTTTTGGGATGTGGGTAGTTTCTCAAACTTCCGCATAGATCTCAGCCTTTGATCTCTCAACTTCCGAATGCATCTCATCCCTCCATTTCACCTATATTCTAGTATAAATACCCCCTCCTATTCCCTATCTCTTTTACACTAAAATTTCCTAAGTTTTCAAGAGAGTATCTGTGAGTTGTGTGGGAGCTTTTCTGTGGAGGCAAGCAGCATTGCTGGAGATTTCGGTGTGGGACAAAGGAGCAAGGAGTGCAGTACGGTGTTGAAGGACTTTGCGGGATTTCGTTATTTCTCCATATAAGGTGGGTGTTTCTCAGGACTTCTAATGTAGGAATAATGCTATAATTATCGTGATTGATATTATGTTATAAAAAGTAATTTGAATGCTGTAGAAATTGCTTGAACATGCTAAGAATGTTGAGACGAGACTGTCGGTACGGTCGACTGCCATGTGAGCCAGTCGACTGGTACGAGACGTTATTTTTATAACATGCTGATAAACATGTGTGTGAATAGCCATGATGGTGTGATTATTAAATGTGTATGATTTCCCTACGACACACATGATGGAGGGAAGATAAATGAGAAGAACTAATAGTGATAAATATCTGAAGTTGTCGGCGCAGTCGACTGACTTGGTGTTAAGTCGACTGGTGCTTCATTTCTGAATATGACTGTTTGAAAGTTCCCTGAATAAAAATATTTCATTTATATAGACCTATTATGACTGTAAGAAAGTATGAGCAATGTGAATGCATGTTTAGAGTAGTTTTCTCTAAAAGAGCATGTTAATAACTGAGAAAATTGTGCTGTGAATGCTACTGAACGAGAGGAACTTTGCTTATGAAACATGAATTGATGCATACTGTTAATTGATATCATGATGCAAGTACACGTAAGAACTGTAAATAAATTCCCTAATTGAAATGGATCTGTCCAGTCGACCGAATGCATATAGTAAGTCGACTGATCTGGACTTAGAAATTATGCTGTTTGAAATCTCCAGGACAGACGACTGATTAATGAACTCTCGACTGTTATGTGGATAATATTGTGAATATGGAAGGTTGCGGGACAGGCGACTGGTTGAGTGCAACAGTCGACTATCCCGAGCTTTTATGAGGAACCTGTATGTGACTGTATAAGTCGACTGGCGTTCTTCCAAGTCGACTGTACAGAGTGGACTTTTGATAATTTGATTCATGTTATTTACTGTTGGTAATGATGAACTTTATGCTTTTAAATCAATGGATTCTGTTTATGGTTGTATGAATTATGTGAAAGGAATCATAGATGAGAATTGAGAATTGAATGAATAATTATGAAAGGCTAAATCATGATGAGAAAGTCTGTGGGACTCAAAAATGAAATCATGAGCTGATGGCGCTCAATTGGATATTGTGAATTTGAAATTGAACGAAAGAGTAGCTAAGTCTCCCCGGCAGTGAAATGAAATGATATTGAGAAATAGACCAGGTTGGTCATGTGAAATGAAATGATAAGTCCGGTTGATGGAGAGGCTAACTCTAGAGCTTGATTTTATTCATGATTCTAATGTAACTTAAATACATAGTGTGGAGGTGATGAAGGTGAGAGAAAAACATGAGTATGAGAGCTAGGGTACGGTGTGGGTGTGTGAGCCGCAGAATGCATGCTTGATGCGTCAAAGACATGGCGCGGGCACAACTCAGTAATGATCGGACTCTAGTCACGCTTGTGGGATGTTTTGGTGACTGCAAGAGGAGTGTGTTCAGGGAGGAGGCTGAATTGTTGCAGAATGCATGCTTGACGAGTCAAGACATGGCGCGAAATTCTACTCCAGGGGCCAGGATACATGCTTGTACTCATAGAATCATCTAGGATACTCACTGGAATTACAGAAGTAGAGTAAGTCATGGCGGGGGATTGAACCCTACAAAAAGGAAGAACGATTAAGAGGCTTGCCCTCGAACCTATGTAGTATAGGATGCATAGAATTCGAACAAGTGTGCATTAGTGTCATGTGAAAATTAAATAAATTGCATTAAGGATTAAGTGCACAATCACGACACGACATCTCTAAAAGTTTCCCCTTTGATTTTATATGCTTATTATGAACAAGATTGTTGATTTGTTAAGAAATGAGATTCATTATACTGTTTCTGGCATAGAGAGGATGGCCATGTATAATTATCGTCGGTTGAATAAACTGACGTACCCACAGTTTTGTATGCAGGATAAATTACATGTAAAGAGGAATGGATGCATAAAGATCTCATTATGTTGTTATTCATTTATGTAAATGTTGTATATTTTGCTTCCGCTGTGTAAATTTAAATGTGAGATGTTGTAACTCTGATGTAAAAAGAAAAGTTTGAATTTCCTTGTAAAATTGTACTCAAGAAAAGCGAAAAGATCCTGAAGAACATCTCGAACTCAGTAATTTTGGGATTCGGGGCGTTACATGCCATGTCAGTTAGTTCATTTTCAGTCAAGTCAAATTGGACAAAGTATGTGATTTCTGCAATTTCTTTTTGTTCTTTTTCTGTATTCTGATCAACCAACAAGACAGCAAAAGCGAGATGTCAAAGAGTTGGTAAGCTGTTAACTTGTGCATTTATTGTATTCTTTATCTAGCATTAACAAGTATGAATGATCATGAGTTGCTTAAAGTTGAACTTTATCATTACTATCAGGTTGCTAATGTGTTCCTTTTCTAGAATAGTAAGTATCAGCACTTAATTGATAACTTTTGTTTTCTTGATTGAACATGGTTGGATAGTAGAGTTTACTCTGAATTGTGTTTGTTAAATTTCTGGAGCTTTACATACATTGGAAGAATTTTTATGGTTTCGGAGCTTTACATACATAAATTGAAGTCGCATAGGGGGGTTTTGTAATATAACAATTATGATTTCGCTTCCACTGGATGAAAATCCTGGCTCCGCCACTGGATGGTGGGGTAGGTCCTTCATGAGGCTATTAGGAGTGTCGGTGCCCTCCATGTGGTGGAGGGACGTGGGTGCTCTTCATGTGAATAAAGGGCACTCAGCCTTCTATGAGAAGTGGGATATTGTCAGAGATATTGCAAGAAAAAGATACAATTTATTTGGAGATTGTGTATCTGGTCCAAGTGGGATATTGTTAGGATTTGTGGACTCAAACATACAAGCAAAAGAGTTTGAAGTAGAAAAATAAGGCATGAAACAGCAAGAGAAACAGCAGTGGAGCACCACGAGAAGCAGCAACTGTCACCCCACGAATTCCAAACACATGTAATTCGTAGCAAAACATGATTTTTTACTTCAACTTCGTACAAATTTACAAGGAATTTAAAACTTTTTCATTTACAACATTTTTCTTTACAATAACAAAGCGGAAACGAATAAGTACAATACAACATATGATAATGGAAGATTTTCAATCTTATGTCAACCCATCACAGTGACTTCAAGTCCATGCCAAATCCAATCCTCCAACTAGGAAATCATGGGCACGTCAGTTGCATACAACTGATGCAATGCAATAATACAGCGATTTCACCATCTTAACCATTGCAAAATTGAATGCAGAAATAGAAAATTGATTATCCTAATTATGTCATTGTATGATATGAACTTAATGCCTAATGCAGACATTTACACTTACGATGACACTAGTGCATACTTGTTCAGGTTCTATGCATCTCATACTACATAGGTCCGAGGGCAAGCCCTTAACGTACTCCACAATATAGGATTTAATCTCTCGCTATGTAACCTACTACTATGACTACTACGAGATTTAGATACTTGGCAAGTTTTGGCTTTCGCCCGGAATACTTGAGATCAATCCCACTCCGCAGATCATTCTATGGCATATTTCATCCATTGTCCCAGAATACTGGGGATCATCTTACTTCGCAGGTCATCCTGAATTCCTCATTAAACAAATATCTTATGAGCGTCTCTTTCGTTCCGGAATACTGGGGATCAATCCCACTCTGTAGACCATTCTGGGGCCTATTTCATTCATCGTCCCGAATACTGGGGATTGTCTCACTCCGCAGATCTGTAATACCCCGTATTTCTGATATATATATATATATATATATATATATATATATATATATATATATATGATTTGAATATATATTGAATTTGGGGGTTGTCCTATAGATGGTTTCATAAAAATCCGGTTGTTAAGAAAAAAGGGGGCCCATGGGTTGGTTGTATGCTGCTGTTGGATTTGTTAAGGGATGGCTTCCCTGACGTGGAAGGATTTGTGTGGGCCAATGTGTTAATGGTTTGGATTTGGTATTGAAATATGGATTTGACTTGGTAATATATAAAAGTGAAGTGTACAAGAGTACACGGTAATTGGAAGGGGATTTGGAAATATAGTCCCACATGGAAAATATACAAAAAATAATTTGAGTATAAATATAATTGCCTATGATCAAGAGTCACCTAATTGGTTAACCACATTTTGAAAGGCAGCCTGTGGTGGGCAGTTGTACTACATAGTATCTAATTTGTCTTCTAAAAATAATAAAAATTGTCTGAGTATTGGGGCGGGGCGTTACAAATGGAAACAACATCTTTTACAAAAATCACAAATCCCCAATTTAAATCCTCATAACTCAAATCCACAAAACCTGGTCCTCTAAACCATTAATCATTCACAAAATTCTCAACTCAATCTCAACTATTCTCTATAGTTGATTCATGAACAAAACAAATTTATCCTCATCATGGTCAAGTTGTTTTTATCCAACTCACCAATAATCCAAAAATCTCATCTTTAATTTAATTAATGCATAACATCTGTCAAACTCAATCAAATCAATAATCCAAAAGAAAAGTCTACTCACAATTTATATTAGGTTCTCCAACAAATCTGAAATCATTTACATGCAAATATCTAGGGTTCTTCTCTAGATCCAATTTTTCATCCAATCCATAATATGCATAATCATGTTCAACCCTAAACATGCTTTCTAGCAATACAATTCAATATCCCAGATCCAATAAACATTCATAGATCAAACAATCAAATTGTACCAAATCACATACATAAACAAATCAACAAAACAATACAATTAAAATACACAAAACAAACAAACATGTCACTCACATAGTTGGAGAGATCAAGCGAACATCACGAAGCAAAATGAAGAATCCCCTCTTTGCAAAGAATCCAAGATCTCCTCTTCAATCACCAAGAAAATAAAAATATAATAAAACTTATGTTGTGCAGCGAATGACGGCTGCACACCCTCTTTTATACAGGCCGGGATTGAAAGGAATAGGGTTTTGAAACATTTTTGCGAAAGAATCTATTCAAAATATAACTTTACATATATAACCCATTTCTTAGTTAAAATAGGTTAACTAAATCAAAACCAAATCAAATAATTTTATCACTGAGTTGTCTAGCAATCCAGTATAGCACAGTAAATAAGAAAAATTTGGATTTACAACTCAGGGTGGCGATTTTGCACAAAAGCCCTCCTTTTTGTAATATTTGCAAATACATCATAAATTATTAATAAAAATCCAGAAAAATCAGAAATACTATCTAAGAGCATCCACAGTCGTTTGCTATAATTTCCATTTTCTCATAATTTGAGAAAAATTTGAGAAATGACCCTCTGCAATCGTTTGCTATTTTCTCAAAAAATAGCAAACGGTGCACAGTGACTTCTCATATATGAGAAGTGGAGAAGCGAATATAGAAAAATAGAGGACGGAACATGATGCATCGTTCCAAAGATAAAATTATTTTTTATTGTAATCGGACGGAAATAGTTGTCTCGTCCCGTAAATTTTTTTATTTTTTATTTTTTTTTAAATGGGTCGGACGATACAAGATGTATCGTCCTTCCCATTTTCTAAAAAAAATAAAGGCATTAACCTCCAACGGGACATGATGTCCCGTTTGATCACAAATTGTGATCGGCCGGGACATGATGTCCCGTCCGAGGTGATCACAAAATAAAGGCATTTTTTTCCCCTCCCTTAATCGATTAAGATTGAAACCCATGACTATGTGGACCAAGTACTAATGCTTCCATTTGTTTGGTATAGATTCACTTATGCAGGCATATCAGATCTCTCCAAATCAAAAACAAAGAATTGGATTCACTTATGCAGCCAATATGGACGGGACATCATGTCCCGTTCCAACTTTTTTTTTTTTTTTTTAAATAATTCTTTTCGGACGAGACACCATGTCTCGGCCCGCTTAAAAAAAATTTGTACCGACGTTACATCATGTATCGTCGCAGGAGGTTTTCGAAATTGTTTTAAAGGGACGATACAAGGTGTTTCGTCTTACTCATTTTTTTTAAGTGACGATACATCTTGTATCGTCCCAAAAAAAATAAGAAAATTTTAAGAAATGACCATTGCAGACGATGCAATCTGTTCTATTCCTATTCTTTTCATTTTGCCAAAATATAGCAACTGCCATTGTGGATGCTCTAATGATACATATTATATTTTCCAATTAAAATATTTGACTTTTACTTTCCAGAAAAACATTTGCACAAGATTCTACATAAATTCCATATTTGCAAAAACACCATATTTGTATAAATCTTTACCAAATCAACTCTAAATAAAGTTTAAATATACTTTAATTTAAATGATGACCATGGAAAGCACAAAAATCAGTAAAAATGAATTTTCATGATTTGTTTCAGATCCGAACGGCTTTTTGCATAAAAGCCCCTCTCTTTCGAGATATTTATAAAAATAGTTTCTCTACTCAGAAAAATCCAAAAATTTAGTATATACTCCATTATAAGTAGGAGAATTTCTTTAAAATATAAAATTTGATATTTACACCAAAAATATTTCCACGTGTTTCGCACGTGTAAAAAGATAAACCTTCAGAAAATATTTATTAAATCTCCAGAAAATCATTTTAATTCATTTTCAAATCTTTAAAATGATATTTGAAAATACGGGGTTCTACATCACTCCCTCCTTATAAGAGTTCTGTCCTCAGAACTACTGCTAATGGGGTCCAAACAAATACACCAACAAGGAATGCAATATCTCATAAATGGAAACATAATTTATGAAATACAGTCGCACAAGAGAACACATTCCAAAAAAAGAAATACAAACATACCGAAGGAACACAATCATACAAAGAGTTCAGAAAAACAACATTCTGCTGCGCAACTCTGATAACTTGCCATCGGAAGCCATGCCGCAACAACCTCTGAACTCCTGCATCCAACTCTGACCTTCCACATCTACTTCATCCTTCCGAGAATCAATGGCCACTCCCTCCTTAGAAAGGACATGACTAAGGAAAGCCACCTTAAGACCCTGCCTGGAAATACCTTAAGCTCCACATCTAAGACTAACAAGAATTTGGGCGACACAAATGCATGCAAGAAAACATTATCAAATAAAACTTTTGTTTTTATTCCATTAATCCAAACAAATCTTGTTACATGAAGAAAAATACTCAATCTTCAATTATTCTCAAAATAAAAGTTTTACTTAATACAAAAGAATGAATTTCAAAATTCTTGCACACACGGATCACATTCCTGAGTTACCCGCATCCTCCTCAGTCAATGCGAACACCGCATCCTGGAGCCCTCATACTCACGTTTACTCTTGTTTCATCATATCTCCAACTAGTGCATGTCCTTAAGTTAAATTATAGTTACTACGACTTAGAGCTAGCTTACCCACCGGACTGAAACCAAAACACTGAGAATGTTAGCCCACACTGGCTACTTTTCAAATTTTATTTATCTCATACCTAATTATTGATCATTAACTTGAACTTACCTGGAATGCATATATTTTGTTAGGAACACTGCATAGAGTTTTTTTTAACTTCAGCATCACTTTTAGATGCTTGTAATAGTTATGCCATGACATGATCATATAGGTTTTATAGAGCTTACTCTAATCTCATAACCACTATGAGCATGTATAAATACAATGGTAACCGAAGTGCAGGTGTGAAGGTATCTATAATACTAATAATCTAAATATTTGTTTGTCTAAGACCCAATTTCCAATTAAAATACCACTTATTATTATTATTTCAACCAAAATGAAATACATGAAGTTCTCAAAACTCTAATCCAAGCTAATCATTTACTTTTATCTCCACTTTGTCTCCCCATTGCACCTTTATAAAAACAATACAAAATGGAAGAAACAAATTTACTTTAGCTGTCTTTCTTGAGTGGAGAGTTTGCACCCTTCACTGGTAAACTGCAGTCATCCTAATCCTATATATCTAAACATACACTAAAAGTTCTTATATGTTATATTATCCATGGTTTCTAATAACCAGTGAAGGGAACACTTCACGATAAAATTTTCTCTTGTAGTAAAGAAATTAATTTTGCATATTTGCCAAGTTATTTTAGGTTGCTGGTCAGCTTACCTGCCCTGGGGTGGTTTGGAAGCCCAAATTAAGGGCACCAAATAATCAATCTCTCACTTGAATACACCTTAAATCAAAACAAAAAAAAACTCATCAAATAAATCACTAAATTAAATTTTTTTAAACCCAAAAATAAAACAATCATACCTCTCTGAACTGAGATCCTATGCACACTCAAAATTCGAGTCAGCAAAAAACTGAGTAATCCCCTACACACACAAAATTAAAAACTAGAATAATAATTCGGTTAATGAGGTGAAATTTGAGTCGTCGCATCGCATATAGAGGCTCTCGATTCGGTGGAGGGGAGTCGCCGATACGGAGTTGCTTGATATTTGCGATCGATTTGGTGGTAGGGAGTCACTGATACGGAATCAGCAGCGGATCAGATATCGGCGACGACCTCTTGATTGGATTCGACATTAGATTTAGATTTGGATTTGTTTTGAGATTTTCAAAATTTTGAAATTTCAAATTTTCAAAATTTTAGAATTTTTAATTTTTTTAATTTTTAAAATTTTTTATTTTAATTTTTTTTAATTTTTTTTATTTTTTAAATTTTTGAAATTTTAATTTTTTTTAAATTTTTTAAAATTTTAAATTTTTTTTATTTTTTAAATATTTTAAAATATTTTTGACTTTTTAAAATTTAAAATTTTTCTTATAAGTTTTTGATTTTTTTGATTTTTTTGATTTTTTTGAATAACTTTTAATGTTTTAAAATTTAAATTTTTTTAGTTTTTTAGTTTTTTTATTTTTTAGTTTTTAAAATTTTTAAAATTTTTATTTTCTTAATTTTTTGAATTGGAGAGAGAGAGAGAGAGAGAGAGAGAGAGAATTAAATAAATAAAGGAGTTGTTTTGGATGGGAGATTTGAATTGAGTTTTGGGAGAAAACTTTTTTTTGGGGGGGAGGGGGGGTGTGAATGTGTTTTGTGAGGTTAGATTTGAGCCTTTGATTTTGGGGAATTGAATGAGAGCCGCTTGATAGCTTTCTTTGTGTTTTATTATATAGATACAAACTAAAAGACTATATTTTTTAGGAGTGATTACATAAATAAATTTCATAAAAGATAACCAATTTCATGTGTTCAATATATAAAATTCCTACTACATTACTTTAGATAGAAATATATTAAATATACACACACTAATTCAATTATCTACCACACAATTATAATTAAGCATGCACTAATAAAATTTCTAGAAAAGCTACTTCACACACACATGAGAATTTCATTATCTATCTACATATTTCTAACATGCACAATTACTACCATATTAGAAGATAATGAAAACACCCACCTCAAAAGAGACCTCCTAATGGTTGAACTCCTTAGTAAAATGCTCCAAAAGGTCTCCCTCTCCAAAAACGCAAGCCTCCCTCTCTCTTAAGTCTCCTTCCTGGAAGTAACTAACAGCAACAGCACACTTTTGACTCTCTGTTTTTTTTTTCTTTTGTTTTTTTTGTCTATTCATTTGGGGTTACGATAGGGGTATTTATATGGGAAATAAATAGTGGTTAAAGAAACTACCCACACTCCTAAATAAACTCCCCACTAATCCACTCACACACCCACTCATCCACTCTTTCAATTCTAACCAAGAATGCGCAGCCGGTTTGGATTTTTTGTATACAATGCACCTGTGCAAGTATGCACGTGTGCACGTATTTTGTCCACTTTTCATTCCACCCATATTTTATTATTTTATTTCATTTCAAACCCTCTTCTTTAATAATTAATTACATTATTTTTCTTTTAAAAAAATTTAGTATAATTTGCTTAAATTAAATCTTAATGAAATTTTAGTGCACAACATTTGTAATAGGAAATAACGTAATTTGCACGTGTTTAGAAGGAAAAGCACGTGCAAAATACATGTGAAATTTTTTTTGAAAAGAAAATATTTTAGGATTGTTACAGCAACATAGCACCAAGCGGAGGATTTGACAGTCGACTGTGCATGAGTGGTAGTCGACTGTTGCATGCGCAATCGACCACACTTGGCTCTGTTTTGAGGACTTATATTGCAGTCGACTGCACCTCCTGTGCAGTCGACCTAATGAGTAGCTGACTATTATTTGGGTTGGAGGTTTGAATCTGAATTGTATGTATTTGTGTTTAACTTTTAGGGTTTACTTGGGCCTATAAATTTAGATGTAAATCATAAGGTTTGTATAACCATAACTGAAACAACTTTAAGAGAGATCTTGTGCCGTGTGCTACCAAAGATGAGAGAGATTAAAGAAATATTTCCTTATATTGTATATTTCTTGAGTAAGAAGTATTGGTTATCTTTGCATAACGTTGTGTTCCTGTCTTTGTGACATCTTGCGTTTGTGCTGGAATCTCGTTATTGGTGCATCTAGGTATTGTGGGTGTTGCTGGGCACAACACTTAATATATTTTTGTTCATGTGGAGCAACACAATCCTTATATTTCATGTGCTCAGATTGTTTTATTACAAAATATTATATATCAATGAAGTTAAACTGTAGTATATGTTCTTGTTTACATGCATGGAATTCTACAGGTTGGAGCTAGGGTGCCCGGATCAGCTGCAAAAATATCTCAAGCTGAAGCGACAAAGGCGTGGTTCATTCTAGCTTTGGTCAGCACAGTGGCTTGAAACTTCTTTTTGTTAGGATCTGTAGCCAACATGATAGTTTGTGAACAAGCCCGTCGCACACAATCTTTTGGGTACAATCTCCTATTCTTTAGCCATTTGCGCTTTGGGGTTCTGTTGCAGCTAATTTCGGTGTGGGAGCAAACAGGTGATATGTAGATTCTTCTAGAAACAATAAAAGCAAACCTACTTACTTCTTGCCGGTGTTGACCATTTCTCGATGTTGTTGTTGACTTGCAAAATGTTCGAAACACCGCAATTGTTCCCGGCGACGAACCCTCCAACGCTTAAGTCAGTAATCAAGAAGATTATGAAAGAGCTTTTTGTGGAGAAAATATTGATTACCTTTTTTATGGTGGGGGTAGAGGGATATTTATAGTCGCCTTTGGAAACAATTTAGAGATATTATTTATCTCTACTTCCCGGTGTTTTTGAATAAGAAACAGAGCTTAAATCGTTTCATGATAAGAGATTTGGTTTAAACCGTCTCTTAGAGATAATCTTGAATTTGTTCATAATGGACGGTCACCCCGACCCAGAAAGACAGATCCATTTTTGGGTTATTAGGCTTGGAAAAGACCCAGTTCCCATTTTCGAACCCGCTTGTAATGGGAATTACAATTTTACCCCAAGGAGCTTTGAAATTCGTGCCTGATTTGAATGGATCCGATTTAGTTCTATTTTTAGCCATATCACAAGCCCCCCATTCCCGAAGACTGAGTTTCAGAGCCTTTGAGGAGTAGTTTGCGCATTTTTAATGGCTCTTAGAATTTATCAGCGTTCTCGAGGATGTTTAGAGCTTGCATGGAGTGTAACGGTGCTTTCCTGACTTCGTAAAATACTTAGAAACATTTTAAGAATTTTTTTAAATTTTTTTTACTTTTTCCAGATTTTTCTAATTTTTTTCCTAATTTTTAATCATTATTTGAATTTTTATTCTATTTTTGAATTTTAATAATTGAATTTTGATTTATTAATTAATTATTCTAATTTAATAATTGTTTTCCAGAATTTTAAAAGTATTTTTCCAAATTAATAATTAGTTAGAATTTCTAATTAATGTTTTTAAAATTTTAACTATAATTTTTGATTTTTTTAAATAATTAATTCAATTTAATAATTATATAAATTAATTAATTAAAAGAAATTACTTCGACTTAATCACGACCGATGATCACAATCGAGCACGAATCGGGAGGTAGGGTTTTTCTCCCATTTTAGGTTCGGGGGCACGTTTGCTGGGTTCCTAACACCAAGCGATGTGGACGGCTTGGCTAAGCACCGCGTGTGCATTGACCATTGAACAGTCAATGGTTTTCATGATTTCACGCTTGGGGATGCGTTTACTCAGCCCCTGCCACCGTACGTTGTGGGTGGTTCGGCAAGGCGACATGTGCCCTATTGACCGTTGACCAAGCAACGATTTTTCGTGATTTCCCGCTCGGGGATGTGTTTTCTCGGTGCCTGCCACCGAACGTTGGAGGTGGTTCGGTGAGGCAACACGTGTCCCGTTGATCAGTCAACGTTTTTTTGGGATTTCACACTCGGGATGCGTTTGCTCGGCGCCTGCCACCAAACGCTAAAGGTGGTTTTGCGAGGCAACACATGTCCTGTTAACCGTTGACAAGTCAACAATTTTTCGTGATTTCATGCTCGGGGATGGTTTGCTCTATGCCTACCACCGAACTTTGGAGGTGGTTCGGCGAGGCAACACATTTTCCATTGACTGTCGACCATTGACCAGTCAACGATTTTTCGTGATTTCACGCTCGGGGACGCGTTTGCTCAGTGCCTGACACCAAACATTGGAGGTGGTTCGACGAGGCGACATGTGGCCTATTGACCATTGACCATTGATCAGTCAACTATTTTTCGTGATTTCACGCTCAGGGAAACATTTGCTCGACGCCTGCCACCGAACGCTAGAGGTGGTTCGGCGAGGCGACACATATCTTGTTGACCGTGGACTGTTGACCAGTTAATGGTTTTTCTTGATTTCATGCTCGGGAACGTGTTTGCTCGGTGCCTGCCACCAAATGTTGGCAAGGGTTTGGCAAGGCAACACGTGTCCCGTTGAACATTGACCAGTCAACAGTTTTTCGTGATTTCATGCTCAGGGATGCGTTTGCTCGAAACCTACCACCCAACGCTGGAGGTGGTTCAGCTGGGCGACACGTGTTTTGTTGACCGTTGATCGTTGACCAGTCAATGATTTTGTGTGATTTCACTATCAGGGACACGTTTGCTTGGCGCCTACCACCGAATGTTGGAGGTGGTTCGGCGAGACGACAAGTGTTCCATTAACCGTTGACCGTGGAGCAGCAATGATTTTGCGTGATTTGCGATTGGGGACACGTTTGCTCGGTGCCTACCACCGAACTTTGGAGGTGGTTCAGCTAGATGACACGTGTCACGTTGACCGTTAACCTACAATGATTTTGCGTGATTTCATGATCGGGGACACGTTCGCTGGGCGGCTGCCACCGAACTTTGGAGGTGGTTCGGTGAGACGACACGTGTCCCATTGACCATTGACCATTGACTATTGACCAGTCAATGATTTTGCTTGATTTCACGATGGGGAACACGTTTGCTAGGCACCTGCCACCGAACGTTGGAGGTGGTTCAGCGAAGTGACACGTGTCCCGTTGATCATTGACCGTTGACCAGTTAATAATTTTGTGTGATATCATGATCGGGGACATGTTTGCTCGGTGCCTGCCACCGAACGTTGGAGGTGGTTCGGTGAGGCAACACTATCCCGTTAACCGTTGGCTGTTGACCATTGACCAGTCAACGAGTTTTCTTCATTTGATTTTCCTGACTTCTGGACTTCCTTTGTCGTTCCTCCTTCAGTTACCGTTGAGGCTTTTGGGCATTCCCAATAGTTTGGGCCTCACAGACTTGGGGAGCTTATGCGTCGCCTTGATTCTATAAGTTCTCCACAACCCCCCCCCCCCCTATTCTTCTCATTTCCCTTCTCTGAAAAAATATTCTCTGTTGAGCCAAATTGCTAGCGGTCGCGGCGGTGTTTCCTTTTTCCGGCGAACTTTCCGACCGTAGTTGTCACATCCAAGGTAACAATATATATGTATGGAAAAAAGGGGTATGAGCAACTTGCTCATTTAGTAAATAAATAATTGATGATGTGGCATACATGTGATTGGAAAATTCCTAAAAGGGTTAGTTGTCCAATGTATCACATGCATGCCACATAATCAATTGCTCATTTACATAATGAGCAAGTTGCTCATATCCTTTTTACCCTATATATATATATATATATATATATATATATATATATATATATATATATATATATATATATTCGGAACGGTGCACCTGGTTTGATTATTTAAAATAGTTTTGGAGGTCCAGCAAATTAATTGAAGTAGCAAATATATTATATGAGGAAGTAGTATATCTACATTTAAGCTCAACCATCGCCTTCTTGATCATTAGCAGGAACTTACCTGGAATGCTTATAGTTTATTTGAAATACTGTATGGAGTTTTTTTTAACTTCAGCATCACTTTTAGATACTTGTAATAATTATGCAAGGAAATTATTATATAGGTTCTATAGAGCTTACTCTAATCCTGCAACCACTATGAGCATGTCTAAATACAATGGTAACGCAAGTGCAGGTGTGAAGGTATCTACAATACCAATAATCTAAATATTTGTTTGTCTGAGACTCAGTTTGTAATTGAAATACCTCTTGTTACTATTTCAACCAAAATGAAATACATGAAGTTCTCAAAACTTTAATCTAAGCTAATCATTTCTTTTATCTCCACTTTGTCTTCCCATTGCACCTTTATAAAAAAAAATCAAAATGGATAAATAACAAATTTACTTTAGCTGTCTTTCTTGAGTGGAGAGTTAGTACCCTTCACTGGTAAACTCCAGTCATACCAATCCTATATATCCAGACATACACTAAAAGTTTTTATATGTTATATTATCCATGGTTTCGAATAACCAGTGAAGGGAACAATTCACTATAGTATTTTTTCTTGTAGTAAAGAAATTAATGTTACATGTTTGGCAAGTTATTTTAGGTTGCTGGTCAGCTTACCTGTCCTGCTATGGTTTGGAAGTCTAAATTGAGGCCACCAAATAATACATCTCTCACTTGCGTACACCTTAAATCAAAGCCAATAAAAAACTCATCAAATAAATCACAAAATTAAAAAATTTTAAACCCAAAAATAAAACAATCATACCTCTCTCAACTTAGATCCCATGCACACACAAAATTTGAGTTAGAAAAAACTGAGTAATCCCCTCCACACACAAAATTAAATATTAGAATGAGAATTCAGTTAATGAGATGAAATTAGAGTCGTCGCATCGCATATAGAGGCTTTCGATTCAGTGGATGGGAGTCCCCGATACGGAATCAGCAGCGGATCAGATATCGGCGACGACCTCTTGATTGTGGTTCGATATTGGATTTGGATTTGGATTTGCTTTGAGATTTTCAAATTTACAAAATTTTCAAAATTTGAAAAGTTCAAAATTTTTTAATTTTTAAAATTTTTTAATTTTTAAAATTTTTTAATTTTTAAAATTTTTAAAATTTTTAAAAAAGTTAAAATTTTTTTTTATTTGTAAAAAGTTTAAAAAATTTTAACTTTTATTTTTTTTTGTATTTTTTAAAGTTTTAAAAATTTTAAATTTTTAAATTTTTTGTTTTTTAAAAAATATTTTTTTATAATTTTTTATTTTTTTGATTTTTTTGAATTATTTTTAAAGTTTTAAATTTTTTAGTTTTTAAGTTTTAAAAATTTAAAATTTTTATTTTCTTAATTTTTTGAATAGGAGAGAGAGAGAGAAAGAAAGAAAATTAAATAAATAAAGGAGTTGTTTTGGGTAGGGGATTTAAATTTGAGTTTCGGAGGAAAACTTTTGGGAGGGAAAATGTGTTTTGTGAGGTTAGATCTGGGCCTTTGATTTTGGGGAAATTGAAGGAGAGCCGCTTGATAGCATTCTTTGTGTTTTATTATATAGATTATTTCATCAAGGATGTCTAGGGTGTCATCGGGAGGCGAGATTGTCCCTTCGGGTCGTGACGAAAGTCAACAGCTGATTCTTTCCCCAAGGGTAAACAAGGGGAAGAGGGTTGCAGAGTCGGTTGTCGTCGAGACAATAATGGAGAATCCGAGGGGTTCAAGGGGGGCTCGGTAGGCTTCCAAGCCCTCTGTCGAGCCTTGGTGGGGTTCGAGACTACTCGCCTGACCTCTTATCGAGAGTGGTGTATGGTATGACGCCTTTGTATGAGGAGAACAACTCGTGAAAGCACTCTGAGGTTGATAACATATCCTCGATCCTTTTGGAGGAGGATTTGGCTACTGTTCGGGAGTGTTTCATGATCCCAAGGGAGTTCGACCTCATTCTGCCAGGTTCAGGAGTTAGAGCATGCACGCCTTCTTTATCTGACACTTGTTTCTTTCCGTTTGACGCTTTTCAAGCGGATCTTCATCTCCCCCTTTCTCCATTCATTGTCGAAGTTCTCAGGTGGTATGGTCTGAGTCCGATTCCGTTTATGCCCAACATGTGGAGACACGTTAACGGCTTCGTGCTGCAGTGCAAAGCAGCGGGGATAGAGCCCTATTTGACTATTCTTAGGGGGCTTTACAGGATCTATCGGAAGAGCAAGACGGAGTACATATATTATCTCTCTCCATGTCGGGGTATGAAATTGCTTGATAAACACGACTCGATCAAATTTTGGAGGGAGAAATATTTTCTTGTTCGAGGTCGTGAGAAGTGGGTGATTCCCACAAGTTGGAGAGAGGAAGTGCCGAAGAGAGAGAAGAGTGAACCATTTTTGGGTCCTGAAGATGAAGAGATGGTAAGGAAGCTCCTAAGTCGGCCTCCTCTAAGTTGAAAAGATGTAATGGAGGAGTCTCTCTTCGGGGGGGGGGGGGGGGGGGGGTCTCAGCCGATCGACCCTAGTATGCATCTGCTTGTTTGTTCATTTTAAGTACCACATTTCTATCATTCTTTTCTCCTTCCCCCTTTTTTCTGTGTTGTTAATCTCTTTGTGTCCCGTTCCGCAGGCACTGCATGCATGGATTTCAAGGCGATGATTTCCAAGCGTTCGAGGCTCAGTGGCAAAACCCCTGAGGAGAAGAAGAGGAAGCGAACGGCTTCCAAGCCCATGCCAACTAAGGTCACGAGGGGTCCAGCATCTGAATCCCCCATGGTGGATCTAGAATCCCCACCTACTACTTCTCCTGCCCGGCCACCGCATGGGGGGGGGGGTTACTTTACAGCTCTTGTGCTCAAGGTGCCACGACTTACCCCGATGGCGGAGACGATTCTGATCAAGAAGCAGAAGAAGCTCTTCGCCCCGACTGGCGAGTAATGCAGCACGACGGATTTCTCGGGGACTCGGCCATGTGCATGCAGGTGATCCAATACCTTGCAACGCCGACGGATAGGGCTTCAATGGATGTTGGATCGGTGGGAGACGATGCCTTGGAGATATCCAGGTCCAACATGGCAGTGAGTTT
This sequence comes from Hemerocallis citrina, assembly GCA_017893485.1. Classification (NCBI taxonomy): domain Eukaryota; kingdom Viridiplantae; phylum Streptophyta; class Magnoliopsida; order Asparagales; family Asphodelaceae; genus Hemerocallis; species Hemerocallis citrina. Next base: position 229,503 of record JACEHZ010000560.1, on the reverse strand, counting down.
TTGCACTTGTCTTTCTTTGAATTAGTTTTTGCCCTCTTTTCGTCCCTTTTTTTTGAGATAACACTTGAGTGTGTTTTTTTATAGATCACTTGCCACTTCAGTCATCTGCTGAAGCGGGTAGCGGATTAGGAGGAGTTAAAAGCAGCAGTGACAGGGACCGAGCAGAGAGGGCGAAGACTACTAAAGCGTTGGAGGAAGCGACCAGATGCTCAGAGGTTCAGGTGACACAGGTTTCGCTGCTTGAGTCGGCCTTGGCGAAGGCCAAGGAGCAGATAGCCCAGGAGCAGAAGAGTGCAGACTAGGAGAGAGGTCTTGCGGCCGAAGAGAAGGAGAGGGCTGCGAAAGAGAAGGAGGATGCAGTGAAGGAGGCGAACAACGAAGCGGAGGGGTTCCTTCGCACAAACATGGAGCAATCTTATGTCAGGGCCCTGAAGCACGTCAGAGCTCGCATCCTGGGCTTCGATCGTTCTGGGTATTCTCTATATGACCCCACTGAGCACGATTCGGACGAGGAGAAGAGCGAGGAAGAAGAGGATGAGGAGGGAGAGCAGACAGTTGTAGCGGAACCCATGTCCGCTTTAGCAGTTATTCCCGAGGTGGTTGAAGGGAGTGCTCGCGAGTCTACTCCTCCTGTGGATCAGTCGACCAAGTTGGACTCTTGACTCATCTTGTATATGATTGATTCTTTTTGGTTTTTTTCATTTTTGCTGCTGTATCAATGCCTAATAGCGGACTAGCCACCGCTTATTGCATCTATACTTAGCAATGGAATGTGTCTTTGTTTTCTGTCTTGCATGGCTTTGGAGTTCCGTAATTTTTTTTTTCTTGTGTCCTGTAGCTTTGATGATTTCCCATAGAGTGATCTACCCTACTTTTCTTTGGCCGACAAGTCGTTGTGCCCCACATACATGTTCCTCAGGACGGCGGGGTGTCCCAACTTCTTACCAAGCTCCGTCTTACCAAATTGAGACTTGTTCAATCTTGGGAAAGACTCTCAAAAGCTGAGGCGGAAGTCACCCACCTGAGAAGAGTATTGTCCTGACGGGATATCGAAGTGAGACTTAATAACAATGTCTAGCAACGAGTGCCCCCTATTAGTGTGGAAGATCATCCTTTGGGGGAAGCAATTACTACAGTGTATATAGAGTAAAAGGGATATGAGCAACTTGCCCATTTAATAAATAAGCAAATGATGAGGTGCATGCATGTGATACATTGAGTATCTAACCACTTTTAGGATTTCTCAATCACATGCATGCCACCTCATCACTTGCTCATTTACTAAATGAGCAAATTGTACATACCCTTTTTCCATATATATATATATATATATATATATATATATATATATTGTCTGTATTCGTGCATATGATTGCAGTGTTTTGTTTGATTTTACTGTTTTTGGTGTGCGGTTAGGTTTGTGGGGCGGTTCATGAGGATGATTGTGTTCTAGATGATGCACGAGAATGAGGAAAACCGATAATAGTATATACACTAGTTTTGGTACAGTGCAAATGCAGTACATCATTGTATGATACTACAATGGGTATAACTTGCGTACACTCGATCAAACCTCTCATATCTCATCCAAGAACTCAAATAAGAGCTAAAAAGTTCAGCCAACCATTGTAGCCTAAAACCAATGGCTAAGACCAGGGTTTTCTCACAAAACCACCCTAGTCTACACCCTAACCCCTATCCCTACTACCCTAACCCCCCCCCCCCCCTTCCCCTTTCTTTCCTCACTATTTTCCCATTAAAACCCTCTCATTTCTCCTCCCAAGTTCTAAAAGTTTCAGAACACAAACCCAAGAAAAAAAAAAGAGAAGGAAAGAAAAGAAGAAGGATTGAAGAGGAGCTCTCTTGAAGTGGATTCTTGGAAGAGTAAAGCTCAAGACCATCATCTAATCTCTAATCAATTCAGGGTGGGGAGTTTCTCTAAACTTTTCTTGTTATTTCTTGTTAATTCTAGCATGCATGTGAAGTAGTAGGAGTTTAAAATGATTGTTTAAGAGATTGGAAGTTGAATCTGAAACAAGAACCAGGAATCTTGATCTGCATGTCACATTCTAGAATTTTCTGAGAACAAACCACAAAGATGATGATGATGAAATTTTCACAGATTGTTCTCCTACATGTCTAGATGATTTATGAATTATTTCGGATTTTTCTGAGGTTGTTTACTATTTTAATAAAATCTGTTTTTGGAATAGTGTCGTAAGGCAGAAGCAGAAATTGGTTACTGTGTTATCTGAGATTGAGGGATTTCTCATAATTAATTGAAACATGATCTTATTCTGAAATGTTTACCATGATTTCTGATATGTATCTAGACTATATTGAAAAATCAAGAAATTAATTAGATGAAGTTATATGCACATTCAAAATTAGTCTATCAACAGTAGTTAGAACTGTGACTGAAAAACATTATAATCTTATTGCTTATTTGAAACATGAAGAACTCAGTGTATACTTGGAATTTGGACATGAAACCTTTCGCATGTTGTTCATTATAATGTCTAGTTTCTTTACTGTAAATTTGGTGACTATTGGATGAGTATATGATTTATGATGGATTTTATAGCATGTACTATGCTGAATTTAATCAGATTAGACACCCTGTAGAGATGACACAATTGAGGTTCTGTAAGAGCAAATTTTGAGGAAGTGTTTCCTTAGAGAATTGTAGTAGACATCTAGACATTTCTAACAAGACCTATTTAAGGTGATTCCTGTGAGTGGATGATTTGATATGATTTTTACAGTACTGGACAGAGACCAGGATTTGAGTTGAGTGCTCTGTTTTAGAAAGACTTAGTGTGTGATTTGGCACACCTGAGAGTAATTTATGTTTTAGGGTGATCAAAGGGCATATTTTGGATTGGTGATCAACTAGGGAATTGTAGAGGACACCCACACCTTTCTATAGAACCTGAGTTTGTAGCATTGTAATAGGTGAGTAGTGGTTTAGGCTTCCGGTAAGGTGCAGCTAGTGTACAAGAAGTATATAGGCTGAGGCTTGAGAGACCATATTTAGGACCCAGGTGATAGAATCTGAGGTTATGATCAACTAGGAAGTTGTAGCTTAGGTCGTTTCCTTTCCAGATTGGGCTTGTACACCGAAATCCAAGTTGTATCGAGGGAGTTATGATCTTTTTAAGTTTTGGGCAGAAACGCCGTAGTTGCTTAGTCTTGGGTTTTCACTAAGTATTGAGAGGACCTTTTCCCTATGTACCATTAGAGTTGATGACTCGTTATTTGGGGATGTTTGGTATCTATTGCTGGTTTTGTTTGAATCCCATGGTGGATTTTGTGACTCGAGTTAGTCACTAGAGTAGAGTGATGCCCTACGTCTGTCGATCCTAAGTTATGAACTTCCACTAAAGTGTAGGACATCCAAGCCATGCCGTCAAATTAAAGCTCATTGCCCAATAAGGGCTAAACACATAAGTTCATTGTCCGGGTAGTGGTGAACGCACACATTCATTGCCCGGTTAGGGGTGAATGCAGGCCATGGTGCTGTACAAACTCCAAGCTAGGGAAAGTGGTGAACCGAACTGGTATCGCCAGGGCCAAAGGTCGATAGGCAAGTTTTTAGAAGCAATCTTATTTTACCCAAAGTGTTACAAGAGGATGGGATTAGAGTGATGCATTAGAGGTTTTGTAACTTGCATTAGTACTAGCAAACCATAGTCGGGTGTTGTACTTTCCTATCGTAGGGATACATTTCCGGTACTCAGGATTGAGTCAACGGTCTCGTATCTCGATCTGTTAATTCCCAAAGATTGCCGGAGTAAGGAACGGGAGGGGGACTCCTATCAGATAGGGGGATTTGACCCTCGAGTCCGTCATGTTACTATGCACGTGGTTTACTTTATACATAAGGTCATTGCTCGGTTAGGGGTGAACACACAAGTTCATTGCCCGGGTAGGGGTGAACGCACAAATTACACGGTCTTGCTACCAAATTTAACGTGACTTTCTGAGTGAGGTCCGTGTGCGGGTACTAAGTGGAAAACACGACCACCACTTAGGTACTGCAGTGGCGGAACTAGACCGACCAACTGCAACCTCCTTAGGCACGAATAATCTATTGGGAATAGGTTAAGTACAAGTGTAAGGTGCACATCGAGGGTTTGAATTCCTAAACTATGGAGAAAGACAGCTAGACTTGGGGGTGTATGTAGTATGGGATGCATTCGTTCTCCAAAGTCTTGCTTGCATTAAAATTAGGCATGTGATTTGTTGCATCTAGTCATTGGATCAATGCATACCACTGCACTAGAACCCGAATCTATTAAACCCTTGTTTGGAACATCACTTTTCTTTTGCATAAATTATGGTTGTGACTGTAGTTTAGAGAATCGCTGTTACTATCAGTTTTGCGTCAATTGAAGTACTGACGTTCGCCACCTTGTAGGTATTCGGAGCTGATTTACAGGTACTGCAGAACTCGAGTTGATCCAAGCATCCAAGGGACATATGCAAGTGTTATTATATTGTTATAAATCTTGTAATTCTTATTTGGATATTGTAACACTTATAAATGTAACATTTATATGGAATAAAAGTTTTAAATTTTCCTGTATTTTCTGTGATTGTGGCTATTTTGAAGTTCGACTCCTGGAGTAGGGTCTCAGATTTCCAGTATGAGGATTTGGGGCGCTACAGAAAGTTGGTATCAGAGCAGACTTCAAATATTAGTCCAACATAGTAGGTAAATTAGACTTGGATGTGTTGCGAGAGTTGGGTTTAGTCAGATAGTTGATGATTATATTTCATAATGTTGCTTTTACAACTTATGGTTTATAATTTTTTCTGTATCTAGACTGATTCCCATATTTTCTCCTGCAGATGCCGAGCTTGGGCAATGGACACTCGAATGGGTGGGCCGATGGACATGTACCTACACCCCTGCTCCCACCTCTACCCTCACATTCCACGGCCATAGTACAAGCTATCACTATGTTGTCCCAGGAGCTAGCTGCCTACAAATGGAGCCACGGGCAGCTAGAGGATAGCTTCGAGAACCTCACACGAGCGTTGTTAACCACCGAGAGGAGAGTTGCCAAGCTGGAAAGGGCCAAGAGGAAATGGAAGACGGGGGTAGTACTTCTGAAGCACCGATACGAGGAGAGACTGGGTCAGCTGCAGAGCAGATATCTGGCACTGAAGACTCAGGTCTGCGATATGCAGGATCTATTAGACCGGATGACTGTTGGGGATAGCTCCGAGGGTGGTGACTCTCCAGGGGCAGGAGAACAGTGACCTCCCTTAGTGATCTAGGATTATTTTTAATGTGTATAGATGACAACCTTTCTGAATAGCTAGGCTAACATGCTATTGTTTTGATTGGTGTAGTATGAACCATGTGATGATGATGTGATTGTGTGATGGCAAATCACCTGTAAACCCCCTTTTTGAAATGAATGGAACTAGTATGTATTTCTGACCAGTGCTAGTGTGTTATGGGTTTTGCATTACGATTGCTGGTTGATGATGTCTGTATTAGCTTTCAGATGGCAGGAAGGACCAGAAGCAACTGGAGCGACCAGACTGAAGCCAAAGGCAGTGGAGCCAACGGTACTGGCCTTGATGTAAGGGAAGAATTTGCTCGGGTGTATCAGATGATTAGAGCATTTATGGAGGCTAGCAGGAACCAAGCGCCGCCACAAAGAACACCAGGAGTTGCTGTTAATGCTGATTCGGTGAAGATGGTGGAATCATTTAGGAGGATGAAACCGCCAGTCTTCGAAGGACAGGTCGATCCCACAGCTGTTGACGACTGGATACGTCAGGTGGAGATGGTATTTGAGGTGCTGATGACTCCAGAGGATAGCAAGGTACGTCTAGCCACGATCTTGCTGGAGAAGGATGCTGGAGTTTGGTGGCAGTCCGTGAAGTGTGGTCTTGGAGAAGGACAGATCACTTGGATAGATTTCCTTAAGGAATTCCGACAGCACTATTTTTCCTTGGATGTGCTGGAAGAGAAAGCAATGGAATTCCACAACTTGAAGCAAGGAAATATGTCCGTCAGAGAATATGAGACGAAGTTTTCTCAGCTATTGAGGTATGCACTGGAGATGGTCCAGGAAGAAGCAAAGAAGGCCCAAAGGTTTAAGCAAGGGCTTAGGCCTGGATTGAGGTCGAGGATGGTTCCATTGGGCATTTGCTGGTTCGACAAGCTAGTGAGACGAGCTGCGGCGACAGAGGAAGACATGAATCAGAATCAAGGAAGGATGGAGTTTTGGAACAAAGGGAAGAGATCCACCCCAGCATCGAAGTTCAAGAAGCAGGGAAAAAGTTCAAGAAGCAGGGCAAAAGTCAGAAGTTCCAAAAAATCAGTACCAAGACTGGAGAATTCAAGCCCGGAAGTTGCTTTCAATGTGGAGAGCAAGGACACTTTTATGGATTGATGCCCCAGGAAGAATGCACTGAAATGTTTCCAGTGTGAACTAGAAGGGCATATCAAGTCAAATTGTCTCCAAATTTCAAGGAACAGCCACAGGGCAGGGCCGGGAGCAATCGACAAGGGGAAGAAGCCTATGCGTTAAGGATGGGTGTTTGCCTTGACCAAGAAGGATGCTGAAGAATATGGAAGGGTAATTACTGGTATGTAAGGAAATAATGTAATGAAGTTCTAAGTTGAATTTTGGTTTTTGGAAGTTGATGAAGGATGAACTGTTGTAACAGGACATATACCCGTCAATTCCTTTGAGTTTCATTCTTGCGAACTATATAAATGGAATTTTGGCTGCAGTCTTGTTTGAGAGTGGATTGACTCATTCTTTCATGTCAAAATCTTTTTCGAGAAAATTAAGATGCACAAGAGGCAATTCTGGATTTAGCTTTGATGGTGGCTACACCATCAGGGGAAACCCTTACTACAGATCTGTGCTAAAGGGGATGTAAACTCCAGATTAACAGAGAAACCCTAAGTATCGATTTGTTGGAATTGGGTTTTGCTGGAACAAATATCATTATTGGTATGGATTGGATGTCGAGGCACAAGGCAAGCAACAACTGCAAGGAGAAGGAGGTAGTCATCTCAGCCGAAGGAGTGGAACTTGTATTCCACATGGAGAAGAGATCGAAGGCAATGACTATCGCAGCTGCTAGTGAGTTGCGGGTACCTGAAGAGGTGAACAAGATACCAGTGGTGAGAAATTTTTCACTCGTATTCTTGGAGGATTTACCTGGAATTCCCCCACACCGGGATGTTGAGTTTAGCATCACAGTTCAGCTAGGTAGTGCTCCAGTATCCAAAGCACCCTATCGAATGGCGCCAGTAGAGTAGAATGAGGTCAAGAAGCAGATTGAGGAATTCTTGCAGAAGGGATTTATCAGACCAAGTGCATCACCGTGGGGAGCCCCAGTATTGCTTGTTAAGAAGAAGGACGGGTCATCCAGGATGTGTATTGATTATCGGGAATTGAATAAGGTCACTATTCGGAACAAGTACCCAATTCCCTGGATCGACGATTTGTTCGATCAGCTTCAGGGAGCAGCAGTATTTTTCAAGATTGATCTATGGTCCGGATATCATCAAGTGCGAGTCAAGGAAGAGGATGTACCTATGACAGCTTTTCGGACTCGCCATGGACACTATGAATTCTTGGTAATGCCGTTTGGAGTGACTAATGCTCCAGCAATCTTCATATACTTGATGAACAGAATTCTACGTCCGTTCATTGACTCATTTGTCGTGGTCTTCATCAACGACATTTTGGTATATTCAAGGACGAAAGAGGATCATGCTGAAATCTGACATCAGTCTTGAGCAAGCTACAAAAGCATCAGTTGTATGCCAAATTATCCAAGTGTGAGTTCTGGAAATCGGAAGTTGCATTCCTAGGCGATATCCTTTCTAAGGAAGGAGTGGCAACGGATCCTTAGAAGATAGAAGTAGTCAAGGAATGATCACAGCCAAAGACGGTGAAAGAAGTAAGGAGTTTTCTGGGTATGACTGGGTATTACCGGAAGTTTATCCAGAATTATGCAGGGATAGCTGTACCCCTTACAGCCTTGACCAAGAAGAATCAAAGGTTCGACTGGACAGAGAAGTGTGAAGAGAGTTTCTAGGAACTGAAGAACCATTTGATCTCTACACAAATATTGGTTTTACCCCAGGAGGATTGCTACAGCCTTTACCCATTCCAGAATGGAAATGGGTGAACATCAGTATGGATTACCCAGGAGCCCTAAAGGAAATGACTCGATATGGGTGATTGTGGATCGATTGACAAAGTCAGCACATTTTCACTCAGTAAAGACAACCTGGTCAGTCGAGAAGCTGGCCGAGATCTACATCGAGAACATAGTAAAGCTACATGAAGTGCCAGTGTCGATAGTATCCGACCGAGATGCAAGATTTACATCTCGATTCTAGCAAAGTCTACAGTCAGCATTGGGAACTAGAACAGACTTCAGCATAGCTTTTTACCCACAGACTGATGGACAAATAGAGAGAGTCAACATGATTCTTGAAGACATGTTAAAGGCATGCATTTTGGACTTCGGAGGAAGTTGGGAGAAATACCTAGCCTTGGTAGAGTTTGCTTACAATAACAGCTATCAAGCAAGCATTAGCATGGCCCCATATGAAGCTGTGTATGGCAAAAGATGCAGAATGCCAGTTTGTTGGTTCGAGGTAGGAGAGCAGCAGATGTATGAGCCAGAAATCATACAGCAAACGTCGGAACAGATCGATTTTATTCAGAAGAGGCTACAAGGAGCACAAAGCAGGCAGAAGAGCTATGCAGACAACCACCGAAGAGAGTTGGAATTTAAGGAAGGTGACTCCGTGTTTCTTAAGGTGTCGCTGACAAAAGAATTATCAGATTCGGAAAGGGCAGGAAGTTAGCTCCGAGATACATTGTACCATACAAGATTCTGAAGATGATTGGCAGGATGGCTTACAAGTTGGAGCTACCGGCCGAGTTATCTCAAGTACATGACGTGTTCCACGTTCTTATGCTACGGAAGTATGTGCCGGATTCAAGCCATCAGTTGCCAGAGGTTCCGAAAGATTTACAGATTAATCTTTCTTACAGAGAGCAACCAGTCAGGATACTTGATCATCAAAACAAGGTACTCAGAAACAAGGTCATCCCAATGGTCAAGGTTCTTTGGAAGAACCAGTTCGAGGAAGAAGCCACGTGGGAGCCGGAGAGCCGAATGAAGGCCTTGTATCTGGATTTGTTTTAGATTTTTTCTGTTTTTTCTTTTCTCCAACAAGGGACGTTCTGTGGACTGAACGATTCTCAGGAGGGAGTAATGTAATATCCCGGATTGTACAATATATATATATATATATATATATATATATATATATATATATATATATATATATATATATATATATATATATATATATATATTGTCTATATGCATTCATAAGATTGTAGTGTTTTGTTTGATTTTACTGTTGTTGGTGTGCGGTTAGATTTGCAGGGCGGTTCATGAGGATGGTTGCGTTCTAAATGATGCACGAGAATGAGGAGGACCGATACTAGTATATACACTAGTTTTGGTACAGTGCATATGCAATATATCATTGTATGATACTACAACTGGTATTCCTTACGTACACTCGATCAAACCTCTCATCTCTCATCCAAGAACTCAAATAAGAGCTAAAAAGTTCAGCCAACCATTGTACCCTAAAACCAATGGCTAAGACCATGCGTTTCTCACAAAACCACCCTAGTCTACACCCTAACCCCTATCCCTACTACCCTAACCCCCCCCCTTCCCCTTTCTTTCCTCACTATTTTCCCATTAAAACCCTCTCATTTCTCCTCCCAAGTTCTAAAAGTTTCAGAACACAAACCCAAGAAAAAAAAAGAGAAGGAGAGAAAAGAAGAAGGATTGAAGAGGAGCTCTCTTGGAGTGGATTCTTGAAAGAGTAAAGCTCAAGACCATCATCTAATCTCTAATCAATTCAGGGTGGGGAGTTCCTCTAAACTTTTCTTGTTATTTCTTGTTAATTCTAGCATGTATGTGAAGTAGTAGGAGTTTAAAATGATTGTTTAAGAGATTGGAAGTTGAATATGAAACTAGAATCAGGAATCTTGATCTGCATGTCACATTCTAGAATTTTCTGAGAACAAACCACAAAGAATTTGATGATGAAATTTTCACAGATTGTTCCCCTACATGTCTAGATGATTTATGAATTATTTCGGATTTTTCTGTGGTTGTTTACTATTTTAATAAAATCTGTTTTTGGAATAGTGTCGTAAGGCAGAAGCAGAAATTGGTTACTGTGTTATCTGAGATTGAGGGATTTCTCATAATTAATTGAAGCATGATCTTATTCTAAAATGTTTACCATGATTTCTGATATGTATCTAGGCTATATTGAAAAATCAAGAAATTAATTAGATGAAGTTATATGCACATTCAAAATTAGTCTATCAACAGTAGTTAGAACTGTGACTGAAAAACATTATGATCTTATTGCTTATTTGAAACATGAAGAACTCAGTGTATACTTGGAATTTGGACATTAAACCTTTTGCATGTTGTTCATTTTGATGTCTAGTTTCTTTACTGTAAATTTGATGACTATTGGATGAAGATATGATTTATGATGGATTTTATAGCATGTACCGTGTTGAATTCGGTCAGATTAGACACCCTGTAGAAATGACACAATTGAGGCTCTGTAAGAGCAAATTTTGAGGAAGCGTTTCCTTAGAGAATTATAGTAGACATCTAGAAATTTCTAACAAGACATATTTGAGGTGATTCCTGTGAGTGGATGATTTGATATGATTTTTACAATACTGGACAGAGACCATGATTTGAGCTGAGTGCTCTGTTTGAGAAAGACTTAGTGTGTGATTTGGCACACCTGAGAGTAATGTATGTTTTAGAATGATCAAATGACATATTTTGGATTGGTGACCAACCAGGGAATTGTAGAGGACACCCACACCTTCCCATAGAATCTGGGTTTGTAGCATTCTGATGAGTGAGAAGAATTTTAGGCTACTGGTAAGGTGCAGCCAGTGTACAAGAAGTATACAGGCTGAGGCTTGAGGGCCATTTTGAGGACCTAGATGATAGAATCTAAGGTTAGGATCAACTAGGAAGTTGTAGCCTAGGTCTTGACCTTTCCAGATTGGTCTTGTACACCCAAATCGGAGTTGTATCGAGGGAGTTATAATCTTTTTAAGTTTCGAGTAGAAACGCCGTAGTTGCTTAGTCTTGGGTTTTGACTAAGTATTGAGAGGACCTTTCCCATGTGTACCATTAGAGTTGATGACTCGCTATTTGGGGACGTTTGGTATCTATTGCTGGTTTTGTTTGACTCCCATGGTGGATTTTGTGACTCGAGTTAGTCACTAGAGTAGGGTGATGCCCTACGTCTATCAACCCTAAGTTATGAACTTTTACCGAAGCGTAGGACGTCCAAGCCATGCCATTAAATTAAAGCTCCTTGCCCGATTAGGGCTAAACACATAAGTGCATTGCCCGGGTAGGGGTGAACACACACATTCATTGCCCGATTAGGGGTGAATGCAGGCCATGGTGCTGGACACACTCCAAGCTAGGGAAAGTGGCGAACCGAACTGGTATCGCCAGGACCAGAGGTCGATAGGCTAGTTTTCAGCTGCAATCTTATTTTACCCAAAGTGTTAGAAGAGGCTTGGATTAGAGTGATGCGTTAGAGGTTTTGTAACTTGCATTAGTACTAGCAGCCATAGCCGGGTGTTATACTTTCCTGTCGTAGGGATACATTTCCGGTACTCATGATTGAGTCCACGGTCTTGTATCTCGATCTGTAATTCCCAAAGATTGTCGGAGTAAGGAACGGGAGGGGGACTCCTGTCGGATAGGGGGATTTGACCCTCGAATCCGTCAAGTTCCTATGCACGTGGTTTACTTTATACATAAGTTCATTTCCTAGTTAGGGGTGAACACACAAGTTCATTTCCCGGATAGGGGTGAACACACAAATTACACGGTCTTGGTACCGAATTTAATGCAGTTTTCTGAGTGAGGTCCGTGCGCAGGTTCTGAGTGGAAAACACGACCACCACTTAGGCATTGCAGTGGAAGACCTAGACCGACCAACTGCAACCTCCTTGGGCACGGATAATCTATTGGGAACAGGTTGAGTACAAGAGTAGGATGCATGGCGAGGGTTTGAATCCCTAAACTATGGAGAATGGCGGCTAGATTTGGGGGTGTATGTAGTATGGGATGCATTCGTTCTCCAAAGTCTTGTTTGCATTAGAATTAGGTATGTGATTTGTTGCATCTAGTCGTAGGATCATGGCATACCACTACACTAGAATCCGAATCTATTAAACCCATATTTGGCACATCACTTTTCTTTTGCATAAATTATGGTTGTGATTGTAGTTTAGAGAATCGCTGTTATTACCAGTTTTGCATCAGTCGAAGTACTGACGTTTCCCACCTTGTAGGTATCCGGAGCCGATTTACAGGTATTGCAGAACTCGAGTTGATCCAAGCATCCAACGGACATATGCAAGTGTTATTATATTGTTGTAAATCTTGTAATTCTTATTTGGATATTGTAACACTTGTAAATGTAACATTTATATGGAATAAAAGTTTTAAATTTCCCTGTATTTTCTATGATTGTGGCTATTTTGAAGTTTGACTCTTGGAGTAGGGTCTCAGATTTCCAGTATGGGGATTTGGGGCGCTACATTTACTCGCAGCTCCCATGGACAGATATAAGCTGAAGATCGTAGTGCTTGAGAGGAGCTTAGAGGTGGCTTATCTCAGGAGAACAATCCTTGAGTTTTCTGCGGAGAGTGTGCCTCGTCTGAAGTTTAAAATGAGGGAGGATTCTCTTAGAAGAAGGATAGTGGAATTAGAGAATGAAATTCATCGGTTGAAATGACTTCTTGAGGGGAGTAATGCCTGGAGCACTTCTTGCTCTCATGAAGAACATTCCCCGAGAAGATCATTTCATGAGTTAGTGCTACATTTGCCTGAAGTGCCGCGAAACCCGGGGGGAGTTCCGAGCAAAATAGCTAGTTCATCTAGCGAGGCATCAGTTGGTGGGGTGGCAAGAATAGTGGGCCCCGAAGGTACGACCCGGCTCACGGGTCTGGAGCTTTCTTCGGAGGGCTCGGGAGAACGGAATAGTGCCCTGCTGCTAGTTGTAAGCCATAGGCCACGTGTATCTCTCAAAATGAGCGTCCCTCTTCCTAGAAGAAGCTAGGGAGATTTTTGCAATTTTGTAGAAGCTTGTATCTCTATAAAGCTTATAACCAGGCTCTTTTTATGAAATACAATTTTGCTTAGTTTTTTATCAATGTTTCTGTGAATCGTGTCTCGTTTGTTTTTTCGTTTAATGGTTTCGACAGTAGTGGGAGTAATTCCGAATGGTGAGCTACTTCACTGTAACCCCTGTTTCTCCAAACCCGTATTTTAGGTATATTTTTCTATATTTAAAACTTTTGTACATTAATTTTTCTGCTTTCAAATTCTTTGTTAAAATGTATTATTAAATCTTCTGTTAAAACCAATTTTTAATAAATAGTTTATTTATAACTAGTTCCCAATGATATTATTTTTTATAATACAAATATTTTTATTATGCTTTGGATTATTATGTTTATTATGATTTTTGTATTATTAATATTATTTTTGTTAATGCTCATTATGATTATTGTTATTTTTGTTATTTGTGTTATTTTATCTTTCTCTTGATTGTTAATTTAAAAATCTATTTCTATTGTTATTTGTATTTGTAGTATTTCAAATAATTTCTATCTTGTAGATCAATATATATTTTGATATATAATCCTACTTTTATCTATTACTTTATCTATTCGATTAGATCTTTTATTTAAATCCTATTGTTGATCCCTAATAGATTTACCAAAGCTAAATTAAACCCAATCATATTTGAAATCCTATGCCATTAATCCATATCAATACCCATTAAACAATCCTACTACTACTCCTAATTACCCACAACCCAATTACCCATTAACCCTGATCCCCTTATATATATATCCCTAACCTCAAACCCTAACCCTAACATCTAAACCATACACCCTAGCATCCGGCCTACCCCCCCTCTCTCTCTCTCTCCCTTGGCAGTGCCGTGCACACCCGAGCCCATCCCCCAGGCCGAGACCCCCCTCCCTTTGGCCGCACTCTATCCACTCATCCATCCGACCTCCTACACCACCATATACCACTCTAGTCTCTCTCCCTTGGTGTTTTCTTGTGGCCGCAAGCCACTGTTGTCATCATCCCTCTTGGATCATCTCTCTTTTGGTGGAGTTTGTTCGTGTGGAGATTTTCGCTCAAGTTTGCTTGGATTCATTAGTTCGTGGATTTTCGTTCGTGGGTTTTGCTCGTTGTCGGGAATCCATTCCCGTTACTCTTGATTTTTGCCGTTCTTCATCTTCGGTTAAGGCAAGTAACTTGTACTCAAATTTCTTTGTTTGATACAAGTCAAAATTACCACCTATAGTGTAATTGGGTTCTAGAGACAACTCGGGTGTGTGTTATCTTTGATGGGTTTTGTCTCTATTGTGAAAACTTGACCATAGTTGTCTCATGACAAAATATGGACATAAATTAAATTAGTTTTTGCTCGTTCTTGATTTGATCATGTATGTGAGACTTCTTGTGAGAATTTGGGTATTTGTTGAGAACTATGTGATAGGCTTGATTTAGATATGTTAATAACCCTAATTCATGATGTTTGGACATATGGTAGACTAGATTTCATGTTTGGTTGTGTTTGGATCAAGTTTCGTTTGAATGATGTTGATTTTGGTTTTTAAGGAAAATTTGTATTTTTGTCGATGTTTTGTTTTGAATTGTATTTTAAACCATATTAAAGTCAAAATCTTAATTTCAGTATAAAACATGAATTTTAGATTTCGTCTATTTTCAAAACCCTCTGAATTTGCTCGATTTCGTTTTCGTATGAGTGACTTATGACTGTTTTACTACAGAGGTGTATTATGTTTCCAGATTTCGTTTCTCGACGATTTTGTTGATTAAATTATTTTGTTACTTATGCTACACATATTATTTTGATCTGAAACTTTAGTCAGTTTTTCTATACCTATCTAGGGATTACCCATAATTTTGGTAGATTTTATTGATGAGTTTTATATGTCGTTTCATGCATGTTTACAAAAGTCATACTTACTGTATTTTGCTCGCAGTCTTGTAAAGAATTGTGTTTTCACCCTGATTCTTTTTACTGTGTGGAAAATATTTGTGAAATATGAAAGTTAGTTTGTTTTATCTATTTTCATCTCCCTTTAGCGGATTTGGATTTTGCTTCACGTCTTGCGAGATATTTCTGTTTTCGTACAGCAGTGCTGGGAATTCCAGATTGGCCAAAGTATCGTTTTTTGATGTTTCTTATTTTTGATGGCTGAACTAATTTTACTGGAATATTATAAAACTTTATATTTTGATTCTAGACATATAGGGGAACACCCCAGATTTTTCTTGGATTTATTTGAGAAGTTTTAATGCTGTTTTCTGACTGTGAATTTGATTTTCTGATTTCTGGCTGAACGTGTTTTCTGTATTCAAATCAGTTTTGAGCTATGTTTTTGTAAATTAATATATGACTTAATTATACTCACTGGATTCGGTTGGGAGTCTAGTTTCTATACGTTTCGGCGGATTCAGATTTGCATATGGATAACACTGGGAATTTCAGTTTTACTGCAGTGCGGTCTTGCTGTCCTGAACTTGAGATTTGGTTATTTTGTTCCTTTATGAGTTATCTTGCACCCGTACATGTTTATCTTACAACTTGAACTTGTCACATGATCATGCCATGTTATTCTTGATATATTTTGTACAACTACATGCTTGTTTGACAATAATAATAAATAACCAAGCCGGGGTTTAAGGGAAAGATCTAATAGTGGATAATTCAGAAACATGTACTCGGAAGGGGGCCGTGTTTCCCATATTTGGAATTTGTTATATGATTTGGATTATTTAGAATTTGGTATATGATTTGGTTAATTTGAAATTTGGTATATGATTTAGATTACTTGTCCATGAGTACACTGTCCTCTATGGTCCACTATGAAATCTAAAACGAAATTGAATTGACTGAAGCAACCATGTAGTAAAAGGATGGATGCATGAAGTGCTACCTAGTTAGTAATTAACACAAGACTTATAAGAACATGACATCTGTATTTATATCTGTATCTGAAATCTGAATCTGAATCTGTTATATGTATCTGGCTATCTATTATCTGATCATCTGATTACCTGTTATCTATTTGATATTATCACTTGACACTTTTATTTGACACTATCTGAATATCTGTCTGCATGCTATTTGACTTTTGACACTTCACACATGTTAGTATACCATGCTAGTTGATTCTGCTATACCATGTTTTGCCGCTAAATTCGGTGTGGGGGCAAACAGATGAATTTGTGAGTTCTTGGGGAAACTGAATAGGAGAACCTGCGTACCTGTTCCGTCGGGCCCCGTTCGTCGTTCCCGCCGTGCACCTGCAAAAAGTGCGAGACACCGGGGTTGTTCCCGGCGACGCACCCTCCGACGCTCAAGTCAGTAATCTAAGAAGACTATGAATGAGCACGAAAACTGGTGAAGGGTTGATTACCTCTTAATGGAGATGGATGGGGGGTATTTATAGGCGTCTTAGGGAACGGATTAGGAATGTAATCCCCCTGATTTGATAAGGAATGTCCTCCATAATCAGATGAGGAAGGTAATCTGACAATATATATTCCCTGTAATCAGATAAGGAATTTAATCCCTAATCCCCCGTGAAAAGATAGACGTCCATCAGGGCCGTTGATCGTATTTAATCAGGAACCCTGACTCTATCTTGATGGATTGGGTACGCAGCGGGTCGAGACCCGCACCCTCTTGGTGGTGGATCCATTCGCGGATTATTGGGCCCTAGGAGGGCAGATCCAATATCCGTTTTGGTCCTTTTGTGGGTGAAATTACCGTTTTACCCTCAGGTCTCGAGATTCGCGCCCGATTTGGACGGTTCCGATTAAACCCCATTTTTAGCCATATCACGAGCCCCCCACTCCTAAAGGCTGAGCTTGATCGGCCTTTGAGGAGTAGTTTAGCAGTTTTTTAATGGCTGGTGGAGTTGTATCGGGGCCCAAACGGAAGGTTTTGAATCTTGAAGGAGGTAGTTTGGTAATTTTTCAAGCGGATTGAACTCTGAGTCGCTCCTGAACTCTGATGGTCATGTGGTATTCTTGCAGGGATATCTTATTAACTTCGCAAAGTGTCAATTCGTCATTCGGTGGTCTTGTATACTTGGAGCACGCTTTAGACCCCCCTAGAGTTCGCTGGCGAAGGGGCCGAGGTCCATATGCGGTTCGGCGAGCTTTTCCAGAGAGGGAAGTGAGTTCAGCAGGACTGCGAGCGTCAGGAGCGAGTTCGGCGGTCCGCCGAACTTGTCTTTCCCCTATAAGAGGGTCGGTGCCGCGAACGCTCGGCAGCGGTGCCGAACCGGTTTTTTCCCTATAAGAGGGTCGGTGCCGCGAACGCTCGGCAGCGATGCCGAACCGGTTTTTTCCCTATAAGAGGGTCGGTGCCACGAACGCTCGGCAGCGGTGCCGAACCGGTTTTTTCCCTATAAGAGGGTCGGTGCCACGAACGCTCGGCAGCGGTGCCGAACCTGTTTTTTCCATATAACAGGGTCGGTGCCACGAACGCTCGGCAGCGGTGCCGAACCGGTTTTTTCCCTATAAGAGGGTCGGTGCCACGAACGCTCGGCAGCGGTGCCGAACCTGTTTTTTTCCATATAACAGGGTCGGTGCCACGAACGCTCGGCAGCGGTGCCGAACGTGACTTTTTCCCTATAACAGGGTCGGTGTCACGAATGCTCGGCAGTGGGTGCCGAGCGTGACTTTTTCCCCTATAACAGGGTCGGTGTCACGAATGCTCGGCAGTGGGTGCCGAGCGTGACTTTTTCCCCTATAACAGGGTCGGTGTCACGAATGCTCGGCAGTGGGTGCCGAGCGTGACTTTTTCCCCTATAACAGGGTCGGTGTCACGAATGCTCGGCAGTGGGTGCCGAGCGTGACTTTTTCCCCTATAACAGGGTCGGTGTCACGAATGCTCGGCTTTAGGAGGACTTCTATCAAAACGGTCTGTTCCAGACCTTGAAGGGAGGAGGAGGCTAACTTGGATAAGGCATCGGCCTGAGCATTTTCTTCTCGAGGGATCCTTTGGATGAGAGCCTCGTCGAACAGCGCCATGAGGCTCTTTACTTTGGACAAGTATTTAGCCATTCTATCGTCGCGGGCTTCATACTCGCCGAGGACCTGGTTAACAATCAACTGGGAGTCGCTGAAAATCTGTAGCCGATGTGCCCCAGCATTTCGGGCCATTCGAAGCCTGGCTATTAGTGCTTCATATTCGGCCTCGTTGTTCGAGGCTTTGAAATTTATCCGGAGTGAGTATTGGAGGATGAAGCCATCTGGTCCTGCCAGGATGACTCCTGCCCCGCTACCCTCATTACAAGAGGACCCGTCAACATAGACCGACCAGACGGGGGGTCCCTTTGCTGCTTGGCCAGACTCGGGGATTGTAGTCTCAACTATGAATTCGGCCAGTGCCTGTGCCTTGATTGCAGTCCGAGGCTGATAAGTTATATCGTGCTGGCTCAGCTCGATCGACCACTTCATGAGGCGACCAGAAGTCTCGGGTTTGTGAAGAATCTGTTTCAGTGGCTGGTCGGTAAGGACGACCACCGAATGAGACTGAAAGTAGGGTCTAAGTTTTCTCGCGGCCATTACCAGGGCATACGCCATTTTCTCAATTTTCGGGTACCGAAGTTCGGCATCCCGGAGCACCTTGCTGACGTAGTATATGGGCTTCTGAGCCCTTTCTTCTTCTCTGACTAAGACCGTACTGAGCGTCTGTTCGGAAGCCGCGAGGTAGAGGTAGAGCGGTTCGCCGGGTACTGGTTTGCTAAGGAGAGGGGGATTGACGAGGTAGGCTTTAAGCTGGTCAAAGGAGTCTTGTTGCTGCTGCCCCCACTCGAATCCTTTAGCCCCCCTGAGGGCTTTGAAGAACGGGAGGCACTTCTCCCCGGACTTCGACAGGAAGCGCCCTATGGCGGCTAAGCGACCAGTCAGCCTCTGAACTTCTTTGACATTCCTAGGGGGGGCCATGTCCAGTATGGCCTTGATCTTCTCCGGATTCGCCTCTATTCCTCGTTGGCTAACCATAAAGCCGAGGAACTTGCCTGATGAGACACCGAACGCACATTTGTTCGGGTTGAGTCTCATATTGTTCCTTCTTAAAACATCAAATGCTTCTTGGAGGTCGGTCACATGATCAACACCTCGGATGCTTTTCACCAGCATGTCATCGACATACACTTCCATGTTTCTGCCGATCTGAGCCTGAAAAACTTTGTTGACGAGGCGCTGGTATGTTGCCCCTGCGTTCTTTAGGCCGAATGGCATGACCCTGTAGCAATAAAGGCCTTGGTCGGTTACAAAAGACGTCTTTGGGATATCCGGCGGGAACATCCTTATCTAATTGTAGCCCGAGAAAGCGTCCATGAAGCTTAGAAGCTCATGTCCCGAGGTTGCGTCAATCAGAGTGTCGATGCTCGGTAGAGGGAAGGGATCTTTGGGACAGGCTTTGTTGAGGTCGGTGAAATCAATGCAAATTCTCCATGTTCCGTTGGACTTCTTCACCATTACTACGTTCGATAACCATTCAGGGTAGTTTACCTCCTGTATGAATCGGGCCTTCAGCAATTTATCTACCTCTTCTTTAATAGCGAGCTGTCGCTCGGGGGCGAACTTACGCCTCTTCTGCTGAACCGGTTTGGACCCCGGATCAACACTCAAGCGGTGGACTAAGAGTTCTTCGGAGATACCGGGCATGTCAGCTGCGGACCATGCGAAGAGGTCTTGATTGTCTCGGATGCATTCCACAATATCTGAGTATAGGGCGGACGGGAGGGCCTTGCTTACGAAGAACTTGCGGGTCGGCTCTTGTTCGGAGAAGAGCACCTCCTCCAGTTCGTCCGCTGGCTCGGAGGTCGGTCTTGTGGAATCTTGGGGAATTTCCAGGGTCTCTAAAGAGAGGACGGGCCCAAGGGTCGAAGTCATGTAGCATTTCCGGGCCTGCTCCTGATTTCCCCTTACTTCTCCGACCCCGGATCGGGTGGGAAATTTCATCTTCAGATGATATGCCGAGGGAACTGCTTCCAGAGCCGCGAGGCCGGGCCTGCCCAAAATGACGTTGTAGGCAGCGGGAACATCCACTACCATGAAGTCCATTGGCTCCGTTCTGGTGGTAGGGGTCTGTCCGGCAGTTACATCGAGGGTGATCACCCCTTCTATAGTTACCGGAACCCCTGTGAACCCATGGAGAGTGTAACCGGCGGGTTTGAGTCTGTCTCTGGAGAGCTTTAGGCCTTTGAAAGCGGAGAGGAATAGGATGTTGACGGAGCTGCCGTTGTCGACTAAGATCCTCTCCACTTTGAAATTTGCCATGTGGAGGCTGATGACGAGAGCGTCACAATGCGGGATACGGACTCCCTCGAGATCTTCGTCGGAGAAGGTAACTGGCACTCCGAGGCCCTTGGGAGGAGGCGTGGTTCGGACTGAATTGACCTCTCTGATAAACGCTCTTCGGGAGGAGTTCGAGGAGCCTCCCATCGGACCCCCATGGATGAGGTGGAGGACTCGCTCTTCCTCGAAGTCTGGCGTCTCTTCTCTTTTCGGACGCTTGTTAGCCCCCCGAGGCGGGAGAGGGAGCTCGGCTCGGTCCTTTTTTACAAACTTCGTCAGCTGTCCCCTCTGGATAAGGGCTTCGATCTCGTTCCTCAGAGCACGGCAGTCGTTGGTGTCATGCCCGTGGTCCCGGTGATAGCGGCACCATTTCTCTTTATCTCTTCTCTTGGCGGGAGTATTCATTTTGGGAGCTGGAGGCAAGACCCCGTCTTTTTCGACCTCCATGAAGATGGCCGAGAGGTTAGCGTTGAGGGGAGTGAACTTCTCAAATCTAGGGGGAGGTCGGCGCTGGCCGGCATTATCCTTCTGGAGCTTCTTGGCTCCTTCTTCTTCTGCCCCCTTCCTTTTAAGCCCGGAGGCGGGCACTTCCCAGTTGGGGGGTTGCTCGGCCTCTTCGGCCCGAATGTACTTTTCGGTGCGAAGAAGAAGGTCGGAAAAGTCATGTGGGGGTTTCTTGGCAAGGGAGGAGCGGAGGTTGGAATTGAGAATGTTGGATTGGAATGCTGCGGTAGCGACCGATTGGTCGAGGGAGGCAATAGTTCTAGCTTCGGCTGTGAACCTCTTCACGTAGTCCCTCAGTTTTTCCCCCTTTTGCTGACGGAGGTGCAATAGTGAGATACTGGTTTTCTCGGTCCTTCGGCTGCTGACAAAGTGGGTGATGAAGAGGGTTTCGAACTGTTCAAAGGAGAATATCGATGCCGGGGCGAGACGAGAGTACCATTCTCGAGCCGGACCTTTGAGTGTCGCGGGGAATGTTTTGCAGAGGAGGGCATCGGAAGCTTGGTGGAGGAGCATCAAAGTCTTAAAGCCTTCGATGTGATCAACTGGATCGGTCTCGCCGGTGTAATTTTCGAATTGGGGAGGTTTGAAACCGAACGGTACAGGGGCATCCACTATGGTTCGGGAGAACGGGGGCCGGCTAGGACGTAGGGTCCTCCCCCTGAGTTCCTCTTCTCGGTTTATCTGACCCAGGAGCTTTTCCACTTCGTTGAGACGGCGGTCCATGATGTCATCCCTCCGACGGTAATTCGCCGGACCACGGGACTCGTCTTCGTATGAGGGGGAGCGAGGGCTGCGGCGGCGGTCACTTCGGGAGCGACGAGGACTCAGGGTGCGCCGGGAGTTGGTTGGTGCAGGACGAGGAGAGGGGGACCGTTGGCGAGGGCTTCGGACCGGAGGAGGGGATGGGGCCCTCGGCCCATTGGGATTTTGACGGAGGTTGAGGGCCTGTTGTACCATTGCTTGGAACTGCTGGAACTCGGCACGGGTGATGGGTGCCTCATTGTCCCTAGGCTGCTGCCGACCTGCGGGAGAATGCCTTCTTCGGTGATAATCGGGAGAGTCCTTTCTTCCTCTTCGGATGGGGGACCTCCTGTGCTCTCGGTGACGGGGGGATCGCTCTTGCTGGCGGGAGACTTCCCCCCGAGCCCGCTTTTCATCCAGATGGCGACGAAGGTCATCATCTTCCGGGCGTTTGGGAGGGGCATTGTGGCGACCGGAGGCCCGGGGGTGATGGGAGGCCATGGAAGCACTGGAGGCATTGTGGATGGAGATGTTCTCTTGGTGAAGGGGCTGTTTCTGGGGGTTAGGCCCCTTTGGATCAGGAGGTGGAGGGTTCCGTTGGAGCGGCTCTT
Source organism: Hemerocallis citrina (assembly GCA_017893485.1). Taxonomy (NCBI): domain Eukaryota; kingdom Viridiplantae; phylum Streptophyta; class Magnoliopsida; order Asparagales; family Asphodelaceae; genus Hemerocallis; species Hemerocallis citrina. Next base: position 207,124 of record JACEHZ010000560.1, on the reverse strand, counting down.
CTATGGTAGGAGGGAGTTGCCCTTGTTGCTGAGCGGGATCAGGAAGGACTTCTTGCTGGTCAGGGTTGGGCGCTCGGTTGGTGCCCCTAGATCTGACTTTGCGAGGCGGCATGGCAGGAGAAAACCTGTTCACCGGGAAGGGGAGAGGTCTCTATTCGTTTGTTTCCCACAGATGGCGCCAATCTGTTGCCGCTAAATTCGGTGTGGGGGCAAACAAATGAATTTGTGAGTTCTTGGGGAAACTGAATAGGAGAACCTGCGTACCTGTTCCGTCGGGCCCCGTTCGTCGTTCCCGCCGTGCACCTGCAAAAAGTGCGAGACACCGGGGTTGTTCCCGGCGACGCACCCTCCGACGCTCAAGTCAGTAATCTAAGAAGACTATGAATGAGCACGAAAACTGGTGAAGGGTTGATTACCTCTTAATGGAGATGGATGGGGGGTATTTATAGGCGTCTTAGGGAACGGATTAGGAATGTAATCCCCGTGATTTGATAAGGAATGTCCTCCATAATCAGATGAGGAAGGTAATCTGACAATATATATTCCCTGTAATCAGATAAGGAATTTAATCCCTAATCCCCCGTGAAAAGATAGACGTCCATCAGGGCCGTTGATCGTATTTAATCAGGAACCCTGACTCTATCTTGATGGATTGGGTACGCAGCGGGTCGAGACCCGCACCCTCTTGGTGGTGGATCCATTCGCGAATTATTGGGCCCTAGGAGGGCAGATCCAATATCCGTTTTGGTCTTTTTGTGGGTGAAATTACCGTTTTACCCTCAGGTCTCGAGATTCGCGCCCGATTTGGACGGTTCCGATTAAACCCCATTTTTAGCCATATCACCATGCTAGGTCTGTTTCTACTATTATTTATAAGTGGCCCGTAACTTGCAATTGACGGGTACTTGTTTTCATTTTTCTTCTCCTACAAATTCACTAATTGCAGATCAGGATGGTCAGCTGCCCGATGGAGTATGTGATCTAAAGTTCTAGTTGGCTGGAGCTTTTGCTATCTTCATTTATTTCCTGTTACTCATTTTGAACATTGTATCTGTTACTTGTATTCTTTGTGTTTGGGCAGTATGACCCGAGATTTTGACTTATTCAGATCATGACTATTTGAGATATATATATATATTTGGTTTCAAGTATTATTGTTGGTATTTGGTTCATATGTGCATGTGGTTGACTTTTCTGGCTTTCGACTTTGATTATATTGTGATATGTTGTAAAGATTCTTGAATAGCTTATGGATGATGAAAATCATTCGCTGGGCCAATGTTACGTGCTCGTATTCCGTATTTTTGGGAAGCGCGGCGTGACCTTCACACTTGCTCGTTTGCAAGTGGCTAAAGTGGTATTGAACCAAGTGCTAGACTCCAAACTTGTCGTTTTAGAGTTTCAACAGTTGTGGGAGCAATTCCGAATGGTGAGTTACTCTGCACTTGCTCATTTGCAAGTGGCTAAAGTGGCATCGAACCAAGTGTTGGACTCCGAACTTGTCGTTTAAGAGTTTCAACAGTTTTGGGAGCAATTTCGAATGATGAGCTACCTTGCTCTTGCTCGTTTGCAAGTGGCTAAAGTGGCATCGAACAAAGTTTTTGATTCTAAACTTGTCATCTAAGTTATGTACTCCGTACCTGGGTACATACGCTTTAGACTAGAACAGTGGCTTTTGACAACAGTTTTTCCAGAAAAATAAAGTAAGTTTTTATAAAGGAGAAACTAAGTGGCTGCTTCTAAGTTGCGAGCCTTCATTACATACTTTTGGCCGCGTTGCAAGCATCGTCCTAATTGAAAGAATAAGAAGAAACAAAAAATAAGGGAAGCTAACTTTCTTGGAATTTCATTAAGTGTTCGATGTTCCAGGTTCTTGGCACCCTATTGCCCCAGGGCGAACAACTTTGGAGATCTTGTACGGCCCCTGCCAATTTGGGGCTAGTTTTCCTTTCTTGTTGGGGAAGGAGATTTCTAGCATTCTAAGAACTAGGTCTCCTTCTTTTTGGTTTGTGGGGTGGACTTTTTCTTATAGGACTGCTTGATTCGGCGGTGGTAGATCTGCTGGCGAATGGACGCTCTTTCTCGGATCTCATCAATGAGGTCGAGGTTGCCCCGGAGGTCGTTGGGATTCTGTTCTTCACTGAAGGCAAGTAAGCGAGAAGAAGGTAGGCCAACTTTGAGAGGTATGAGGGCTTCGGAGCCATATGTCAAGTTGAAGGGAGATTCTCCTGTTGGGGTTCGCTTGGTAGTGCGATAGCTCCAGAGCACATTGGGAAGCTAGTCAACCCACATTCCTTTGGTGGATTTTGTCTAGTCTCTTCTTGAGGTTGGTAAGGATTTGCCTGTTGGCATTTTCAGCTTGACCGTTGGACTGCAGGTGGGATACCGAGGAGAATAGTTGTTGGATGTCGAGGTCCGTATAGAAGTTGCAGAAGGTTACCCCTGTGAATTGAGTCCCGTTATTAGTCACCAGGACCTGAGGGATGCCGAACTGACAAACTATGTTCTTCCAAAAGAACTGTTGGACCCTACTTCCTGTGATCGTCGAGGGCTCAGCCTCTATCCATTTGGAGAAGTGATTGATCGCCACAATAAGGAATTTCTTCTGGCCTGACACTGGGGGGAAAGGCCGACACAAGTCCAGCCCCCACTTGGCGAAGGGGATCGAACTGGACATGGAAGAGAGCTCGGCTTGTGGAGTCCACCGGATGGATGAGAACCTTTGACAGGGAGTGCATTGTCAAACATACTGTTGGTGTCTCTTAAGAGCATGGGCTAGAAGTAGCCATGATTCAGAATTTTGTGAGCGAGGGGTCTTGCTCCCAATGGGCGCCTCTAACCCCTTCATGAGCCACTCTGAGGGCGAACAGGGATTTTTCATGGGAGAGGGACCGCAAGTAGGGTCTGCCATCCACCTGGGTGTAGGAGCGCTTGTACATGACCCCCTCAATGAGCATATATCGCTCGGCTCTTGTTCTAACGTTTTTAGCTTCTCTAGGGTCTAGGGGAGGATTCCATTTTTGTGGAATTCGAACAGAGGCTTCATTCAGTTCTCCCCGTGTGCTGGAGGAGGTATCACCATAAGCTCGAAATATTCTTCTTCAATGTTGTGTCTTAAGAGGACCTCAATCAGGATGGTTCGATCAAGGCCATGGAGGGAAGAGGAGGCCAATTTTGATAGGGCATCTGCTTGCCCGTTTTGTTCATGAGGGATACAAATGACTTCTGCCTCCTGGAAGGTGGCTAGCAGCTCCTTTACCTTGGATAGATATTTAACCATTCGGTCATCTCGGGCCTCGTACTCTCCTGAAACTTGGTTTACCAATAACTGGGAATCACCAAATATCTTGACGTATCGAGCTTTACGGGCTAGGAATAGACCGGCAATGAGGGCTTCATACTCCGCTTCATTGTTAGATGCTTGGAAGTTGATACAGAGTGAGTATCAGAGAATGAAGTCGTCTGGTCCGGCTAGGATGACCCCCGCTGTCACGCCATGCTTCCCAAAAAGAGAATACGGAATATGGATATGTGACTAAATACAGCGAATGATTTTCATCATCCTTAAGCTGTCAGGATCTTTACAAAATTTTACAGGAATAATCAGAGCAGGAAGCAAGAGAAGTTAACCACGCATGTATATATGAATCAATATACCAACAGGAATTTACTTGAAATAAAATTTAATAATCACAAATAAACCAGATCTCAACAAGTCATTAATCCTGGGTCACATTGCCCAATACAAATAATCCAAGTAACCAAGTACAATTATTCAAAACAAGCAATAGAAAATAATAATAATAGTAGTAAGAACTCCAACAACTAGAATCTCATATCGCCTACTCTATCAGGCACCTGATCTCCAAAATCTGCAATTTAATAAATTGCAGGAAGAGTAAAAAGAAAACAAAACACCCGTCCATGCAAGTTACGGGCCTCTTGTAATGTAGGCACAAGTACATGGAAAAGATAAAAAAAATAGCATGAAATAGACATGGCAACAAAATAGAACAACTAACATGAATCATGAATAGAATCTAGTAATAACAGGTGTATATAACATGTAATAGGTAACAGGTATCATGCAAGCAGGTAAACATGTAGCAGATATCAAGTATCATGCAAGCAGGTAAACAGGTAATAGATGAACTGGTAAACAGGTATACAAGTAAATAGGTATACATGTGTAATGTCATGTCATATCTTGTATTTATTACTATCTAGGTAGCACTTCATGCGTCTTAGGTTTTTACCACATGGTTGCTACATTCAAACATGTTACGCTTAGATTTTGTAGTGGAGGCTATAGGGCCATGTACTCAGGGATCAGGAAAAACATGAACAGGTAGAACCTAGTGGTCCTCTTCTGAGTATACTTTCCTATAAGAAAGTGTGCAGTCAGGTAATCAGATAAACAGGAATAGGTAGAACCTAGTGGTCATCTTCCGAGTACACCTTCCTATAGGGATGCGTGCAGTCGGGTAATCAGGAAAACAGGAGCGTGTATCATGTAGTCATGAACACGTTACGGGTGGGAAACACGGGCTCCCTTCTAAGTACACATTTCTATATTTTCCACCACTAGATCTTTCCCATAACCCCGGCTTGGTTATTTATTATGATCAAACAGACATGTATGTGTCACAAAGGGGGCAAGAATAACATGGTATAAACAGGTAACAGGTTCAGGTTGAAAGATAAACATGTACAGATAAAAGACAACACATGAAAGGATAGATCAACGAAAATTCTAGTTCAGGACAGCAAGACAGTATTGCACTAAATCTGAAATTTCTGTTTCTACAAATATATAAATCTAGATCCGTTGGAGAATCTGGGAAATAGAATTCCGGCTGAATCCATCAAATATATATAATTCATATGGTGTTTCACAAAATCAAGACTCAAAACAGGTTTGTATCCAGAAAACATATTTAGCCAGAAATCAGAAGTTTGTATTCATAAATATGAAAACAGCATAAAAACTTACTAATTAAATCCATGAAAAACTTGGGGTATTCTCTAATATGTTTAGTAACAGAAAATAAAGTTTCATAATTTTCCAGCATAGATAGAATAGTCAAATAAAATCAAAAAATAGCAAGATACAGCAGTTTTCTAAATCTTGAATCATAAACACAGCAGTACTAGAACAGCAATATCTCACAAAATATAACTCGAAATCCAGATCCGTCAAAAGGAGATAAAATAGATACAGTAGGCTACAATTTATATTCACAAAATTTTTATAGACAGCAAATAGAATAAGGTCGAAATTATATTTCTTTACTGCACAGCATGAAAATTCTGTAAGTATATTAGTTGTTTGCAAGTATAGAATAGTTTGTAAAAGTTGTTAACTAAATCCACAAAAGTTAGGGGTTAATCCTAATCAGGTCTAGTTATACTTAGAAAAATATTGGATCAAAATATTATCTTTAACATCAGTAGAAAAATAAATAGTCCTACAGAATTCATACAAAACTGGATCTGGAATTTTAAATACATCTATAGTAAAATAGTCATAACTCACAACTCATAAATCAAAACTGAGATCTGATAGAAATTATGGAAAGTAGACAGAATTCTCTATAATTCATATTCACAAATAATTTTCATATACTGATCTTAATAGGGTCTAAATTACTGAACAAAAACGGGGAACCAGCAAAACAGAAAATATTCTTTAAGCACAAAATCAATTAGTTCATACGAAACTCATCCAAAACATAACCAAACATGAAATATGGTGTACTAGATGTCCAAGCAACAGGGTATAGGATATTTAAAAAGTCTACAACAAGTATACTACAACTAACACAACCGAGCACACGACATCATACGTTCAACATGCATGTATACAACAAGAAGTGGTCATCCCTAAGTTATTTTAGGTCATGTGTGTAATGAGGCAACTACGGGCGGGTCAACACAATAGAGACAAGATATATCAGGGGTTTCACACAAGAATTGTTTCTAGAACATAACTACACTACAGACAGTATTTAGTACTTGTATTACACAATAAAAGACAAGATATATTAGGGGTTTCACACAAGAATTGTCTCTAGAACACAACTACACTACAGACAGTATTTAGTACTTGTATTACACAATAAAAAGAATACAAGTTACTTGCCTTACAACTGACGACGGAAACGAAGCAAGAGCAAGAATAATGGGAATGGTTTCCGTGCACGAACTCAACAAACGAACGACGAACCCAAATACGACTCACGAACAACAAATTACGAAACAAACAAACACAAAAACACCCAACGAATAATCACGAACACACTAACACGTGCAACTCTCATGCACATACAACAAGGAGAGAGTGAGAGAGACGGTGGACAGTGGGGTCCGCAGCGGTGCGACGTCGGAGGGACACAGCACCGGGAGTGCTTTGTCGTTTCTGGCATCACTGAAGGCGACAGGGCAGGGAGCTCAGGGGCGCACGGGGGAGCAGGGCAGCACCGAGGGAGAGCTCGTGATGCTGTTGATGTCGGCTGTTGCAGGCGGGAGAGAAGAAGGGAAGGAGGTAGGAAATGAGGGCACGGGAGCGATATGGTCGGCAGAGAGAAATAGAGCGGGAGAGTAGGGAGATGCAGGGGGTTGGGCGAACGGGGAGGCTAAGGTTGGGTATATATATAGGTGGGTAAATATAAATATCGATTTAGGGTTAAGGGTGACGACTGACGAGTTAGGTGAAGGCAAACGGGTATCGGTTGTAGAAGGGGTTTAAATGGTTAGTGGTTATTTGGTTTGGCGACAAAAATGGGTATTGGGTCTTATAATAGATCCAATAGGGTATGAATAGGATTAGGGTTTAATTAAATAGAATATAGTGTTTTGGGTATGAATAAATCAAAATAAAAAGAAATATAGTGATCCAAAAAAATAATGAGATGGACACAAAATGGAAAAATAAGGCACAAAAAATAAAATTTGAATAATGAGGATCAAAATACAAGCTCGATCAACCAGAGATAAAATAATAGGGGACAACTGAATCAAGAAGTTCAAATAAAGGCGAAAAATCAAATAGATGAATATATAAAGAAAATGAAGATCCAACCAAGGTAAAAAAGAGATACAAGATGAATAAATACACAAAAAGAAAAAAATACATCCAAAAATACAGAAAATAGAAAACAGGGGTTACACACGCTCCGCTCCCCTCAACACATGAGGATCCGTTGACATAAACACTCTAAAATAGGGGTTCTTTGCCCTCTTCGCGAGGGTTAGGGATATTGCTTTCCACAATAAATATTGCTATGGCTTTTGTCATAATAACTGTCCTCCGCTGATAGCTTATGTCGTGCTGACTCAGCTCGATGGACCACTTCATGATACGCACTGAGCTCTATGACCTATGCAATACCTACTTGAGGGGTTGGTCGGTGAGAACGACCATTGAATGGGCTTGGAAGTACGGGAGGAGCTTGCAAGCGGCCGTAATCAGGGCGTAGGCCATCTTTTCTATCTTTGAATAGCAGAGTTCGGTGTCCCAGAGGACTTTACTCACATAGTAGATTGGCCTCTGGACTTTGTCTTCTTCCATTACCAAGAGGGCACTGAGGGTTTGATCTGATGTGGCGAGGCAGAGGTAGAGGACTTCCCCTGGTCTGGGCTTGCTCAGGAGGGGGGATTGACTATGTATGCCTTGAGTTGGTCAAAGGATTCCTGCTGTGATTGTCCCCACTCAAAGCCTTTATCCCCTCTTAGAGCCTTGAAGAACGGGAGATACTTTTACCCTGATTTGGATAGAAAGCGCCTTACAGCAGCGAGACGCTCTGTGAGTCTTTATACTTCCTTGACAGTGGATGGGGGAGCCATGTTCAATATAGCTTGGATCTTTTCTAAATTGGCTTCAATGCCCCTCTGACTGACCACAAACCCCAGGAATTTGCCAGATGACACCCTAAAGGCGCATTTAGACAGGTTGAGCCTCATGTTGTGCTTCCGCAAGACATCGAACGCTTCTTAAAGATCGATCACATGTTCTGGCTTTCTGAGGCTCTTTACCAATATATCGTCCACATAAACTTCCATATTCCTTCCGATCTGTTCCTTGAAGACCTTGTTAATGAGGCGCTCATAAGGTTCTTCGGTGTTCTTTAACCCGAAGGGCATTACGCGGTAGCAATAAAGGACTTGATAAGTTGTGAAAGAGGTTTTCAGAATGTTTGGAGGGAACAAACAGACCTAATTGTACCGGCAAAAGCATCCATACAGCTTAAGAGCTTATGACCGGAAGTGGCGTCGATTATTGAGAACTACAACGGGGTCGAAATGCATTTTGTTCTTTGTATTCAATAAGTATTGCATGACCGAATAATTCAAGGAGGGGCGCACTGTGGGGAGGGTCCTTTTGGGCATCGATGCTAGAGAGGGAAACGGGTCTTTTGGACACGCCTTATTTAGGTATGTGAAGTCGATGCAAATTCTCCACTTTCCGTTGGCCTTTTTGACAATTACAACGTTGGAGAGCCATTCAGGATAACTGGACTCTTGGATGAACCGGGCCGCAAGGAGTTTATCTACTTCCTCTTTAATGGCTTGTTGTCGGTCCGGGGCAAATTTGTGACATCTGCTAGACGAGCTTAGCTTCAGGGGCTATGGTTAGGTGATGCATGAGTAAATCTTCTGAGATACCAGGCATGTCGGCAGCGGTCCACGCGAACAGGTCTTGATTCCCCCTTTTGCATTGAACAATGTCTACTTTGACTTGGTGAGGGTAGACTTTGCTCACTTGGAACATCCTGGTCGGGTCTCCTTCTCGAAAAGGAACTTCTGCTAACTCATCTACTAGCTCTGAGACGGCTTGGTTCCCCCTTAGGGGAGCTCTAGGGTTTCGAGGGAGAGGACCGGATACCCCACCGAAGTCATATAGCATTTTCGAGCAGTCTCTTGGCTTTCCTTAACTTCACCCACCCCCGTTGAGGTTGGGAATTTCATCTTCAGGTGGAAGGCTTAGGTTACGGTGTGAAGCGCAGCTAGGCCTGGTCGGCCAAGGATGGCATTGTATGCAGCCTTTACTTCGACAACCATGAAATCCATTGGCTCTGTTTGGGTTGTTGGGGCATTGCCAGTGGTTACATCAAGAGTGATGACTCCCTCGATAGTCACTGGCACCCCAAAGAATCTGTGGAGGGTGTAGCCAGCAAGTTTGAGACGATCTCGAGACAGCTTAAGGCCTTGAAAGGCCTCCAGGAAGAGGATATTGACGGAGCTACCATTGTTGACTAGGATTTGGCGCACTTCGTGGTTGGCCATGTGGAGACTAACTACGAGCGCATCACAATGGAGCGTTCGGACGCCTTCTAGGTCTCTGTCTAAAAAGGTCACGGGGACTCTGAATCCCTTGAGTGGAGGGTGGTTCTGCACTAAGTTAACTTCTCGGATGATGGCTTTTCGAGAGGAGTTCGACTCCCCCCACATTGGGCCTCCATGGATGTGGTGGATGATCGCTTCTGGTTCGGAGTCCTGGGACTCGGCAGGTCTTTCAGCTCCTTTGTTGGCTCCCCGAAGTGGGGGAGGATCAATTTTATCCTTTCTAACAAACTTGGCCAGTTGCCATTTCTGAATGAGGGCTTCGATCTCCTCATTAGGGGCCCGAAAATCGTCTATTTCGTGGATGTGTTCCCTATGAAAATGACACCATTTATCTCTGTTCCTCTTCTTACCAGGGCTATCCATTTTTGGGGGAGGTTAGAGCAGTCCTTCCTTGCCGACCTCCATAAGGATAGCCGAGACACCGGCATTGAGAAGGGTGAACTTTTCAAAATGAGGAGGAGGGCGACGCTGGCCGCTGTTGTCTTTCTGAAGTTTCTTGGTACCTTCTTCATCCGCACTCTTCCGTTTGTTCCCGGATAGGGGCTCCTTCTAGTCATGGGGATGGAGGGTTTCTTCAGCCCGGATGTACTTCTCACTCCTCAGTAGGAGCTCTGAGAAGTCCCAGGGAGGATTCTTGGCGAGGGATGCCTTCAGGTCGGCATGGTTGGTGTTGTGTCAAAACGCTGAGGCCACTGACTGGTCGAGAGAAGCGATAGACCGAGCTTTAGTGGTAAAGCGTCAAACATAGTCCCTCAAATGTTTGCTCTTCCTTTGACTGATTGCTAGCAAAGATGCACTCATTTTCTAGGCTCGACGGCTACTGACAAAGTGGGTGAGGAAGAGAACCTCAAACTGGTCGAACGAGAAGATGGAGACAGGGGACAGACGGGAGTACCATTCTCTTGCACGTGGTCGGGAGGGTCTTGCAGAGGAGCGCATCTAAGGTTTGGTGAATCATCATGAAAGTTTTGAAACTCTCGATATTATCGGCTGGGTCTGACTCCTCGTTGTAAGATTCAAAGTGGGGGGGGGCTTGAGGGTCTCAGGGACCGGAGCTTCCATGATGGCGCTGGAGAAGGGGGGTTTGCTTGGGCCAAAATTATCTGTCTGTTGTTCTTCTTCGCGGTTGATTCTATCCAAATGCCTTTCCATCTCTCCTGCATGGGGGTTGATACGGGGAGGGCTAGGTGCATGTAGGTCACTGCTCGGAACGATGTTAAGGGCTCGCAGGATGTCATCTTTGAATTTTTGGAATTCTGCCTGAGTGAATGGTGCCCTCCGCCCTGGCGGACTCTTGGTGCTGATCGGCTCATTAGGGTGAGACTCCTTCGCTGATGACGAGGAGGGGACCCTCTTTGAATCTTGTGGGAGGGAGACCTTCTGGGTCTCAGCCTTTGGGGAGAACGACCCCTCTGGCACTTCTGGTGCTCTGGATGAGGGATCTCTTCGCGGGCTCGCCTCTCATTCAAGCTAGTACGGAGGTCGACTCCTTGTTAACGGTTGATGATGACTTGATGGAGGTCTCTTGAATCCTGAGGACTATGTGAGGCTGTTGAGTCGGTGGAAGCGTTGTGTAAGGCTGTCTAGTAATACAGACCCGTTTTTGGGTTATTGAGCTTGGAAAATACCCAGTTACCATTTTCGGACTTGTTTGTGGTGGGAATTACCGTTTTACCCCTGAGAGCTTTGAGATTCGTGCCTGATTTGAACGGTCCCAATTTAGTTCTATTTTTAGCCATATCAGGTCCCATCTACACTAATTATCACTGCAATTGGCTAGCTAATCATTTCTAAATAATAAAAAATGCAATATGTCGAAGAAATAAGAGAGCTACCTCCCAACTCTAGAGTATGAGTTATATTCATTTGGTTCTGACCTCATGCATAAATGGGCTGCAGAATAGATGTGCAGTATAATTGTTGGAATTTAGCATTAGTTTGGTCATATTCTCAAGCATTGTTGTGTTTAATTACAATCTATCTGAAAATTTTACGGAATAGTACATGAGCAGTTAGTTTTTTGTTAAGGAGTCATGCTTGAGCTGCAGGATCTGAAATACTTGTGGTCATGGGATGGCCAGGACCTCTACTAGGTAAGAATGCCTTCTTCTGGTTTCTCTCAGTATATCGTAATTAATTAAATGGTTTGCTAGTTAATAGAATTTCCTAAAGTTTGGAGGGCCATTGCTCATTTCCTTGATTGCAAGAGAAAGAAGATACATGTCTACTAAATAGTAATGTCTGCTACCAACATGCCATCACTCATGTCCTAGATATTCCTAGATAACTACAACTTTTAGAGAAAGAGTGGTGTTCTAGGATGGGGAACAATGATCTGCTCCAAAAATAAAAAAGAGTAATGCTACATCCACTACCAATTCCACTATATTTCTCTTCACATCCTTAGGTGGCACACTCCAATGGATGGGAGAAGAGAGAGTAGGTGGGGGAACTCTCCAATAGGAGTGTTCCACATAAGGTAGTGAAGAAAATAGTAGTGGAATTGGTAGTAGATGAAGCATTACTTAATAAAAAAAGGGATTGACAACAATGCTAGAATAGCATGCACGAGTAGACCAAGACTTCAAAGTTGTGGTAAGGATTGAGGGTTTAGATTTTTTATACTGACAGGTACACTACACAAAAAAGGGACTACACCGGCATATCTATGCTGGCGTTTGCATTGGCACGTCAAGGTAGCCCCCCCTGAATTCAAAAAACATCAAACACCCATCTCTACCCCGGTGTTTTAATAAAACATCATGGTTGTGGAGTTCTACCCCGGTGTTTTCACGTGAAAACACCGGAGTTTGATAGGTTTTAAAATTCCCAACTCTCTCCAAAATTCATTGTTCCCCTCCACTTCACTATCAACCAAATCCCAACCCAAATTTCGATCCACCGGCCGTGCCCCCCCCCCCCCCCCCACATCACTGCCGTGCCTCACGTCGCTACCCCCCCGTCACCGTCGTGCCTCCCGTTCCCTCCACTCTTTCCCAAATCGAACCCAATATCAAACCCTAATCCAAAATTTTGACTCCCCTCGACGATACTCTACCGTCGACGTCCCCCCCCCCCCCCCGGCCCCGCAGCCGTCTCCCAGCTCCTCCGTCGTACTCCTATCGCCGTCCCCCATCGCTATCTTCGCCATCCTTTCGGTTTTGTTCCTCCTCTTTAATTTATTAGTTTAATTGATTTGTGATTTCGGGTTTTATTAATTTTCGTTGTCTGTTTTCACTTATGGTGGTTACTTTGAAATGTTGGTCGCTCATAAAATCTTCAAATGTTTGTGTTCCGGAAATCTCCATTGTCATTCATTGTAAACGTTCAGAGTTCTGGTGCTAATTCATATCTATTATTCTTGAATTAGTTAGTTATTTAATAGAATTGAAAAGAAGTTTCTAAATTTAGTAATGAGATCTTGCAACAAAGATATTTAAAGAGTTTTGTCATGAGCCACTGGATGTGAAATTTGAAATTATATATATACCTATATTCTCTTAGATAGTATAATAGGAACAACCAAAAAACTAAATTAAAAGGACATAAAAAAAATAAAAAAAAACAACAAAAATTATTTTATTGTGCATTATATGGCTCTTCTATGAAATGAATTTAGTAGTTTAGTAGAAATTAAATATTAAAAACTGACTTTTGAAATAATTAAAAATATATAAGCTTATACTAATGGTTGCATAAGGTATGTTATTCGCATGGTAGACAACTTGCTGTTAGATCCCGCTGCCAAACAGTGGTTAAATCTGGTAATAATAAACATGTTATCTCTTATGAGCAACGAACATTTCAGAGTAACCACCATAAGTGATAATGTCAACCCAAGATGAGTTATTTTTTGTTGTTTTTATCAAATTGATAAGGTGTGTATCAAGATGAGTTAGTTTAGTACATTTGAGAAATAGAGTATTTTGGTGAACTGACGTCTTTGTTTACAACTAATTTCGGAGGGACTAAAGACTTGAAGAAAGCCAAAGTGGGCATGTTTCTCATAACTGTCCTTTTTCATTGTTACTTATTAACACTTTGTATTTATGTTAATGCCATTACTTCTTTTTGGTAGATCCAAACTGTAATTCCTTGAAAGACTTCTTTGCAGGAAAATTTTAGTAAGACATACATCACAGTTTAACTACATTAAATTGGTTCAGAAGCTACTTATTATTGGGGTTTTAGTATATCCTCACTCTTGTCCTATCTCTCAGGGACGTCTCTTTTACCTTTTCAGGTATGGTATTTGTGATTCATGTCTAGTATTATCAAAATCTATATTCTTAATGGCATTGCGCTAGTTTTATCAAAATAATTCTTGATATATCTCTCTGGATAAACCTGTTCTCGTATGTACTTTGTATTTTTATTTAGCCTAATTGCATTATCTTGGCGATATCACCAGCTAATGATGCAATAAAGCTTGCTGGAGAAGTTGATCCTATAGGTAAAACATATGAAATATACTCTATACAACGATGTGTTTTTTTCTCTCCATCATATAATATTTGTGTAGTAGCTTCAATAATGATATCAGCCATGTGACTATGGTACTTGTCTTCTGCAGTCGATGTTAGCACTACTATACATATGTGAAATTAACTCACTTTTATCACATAATAATATCACTTTATCTTAAAATCTATTATACCATAATGAGATTCTTTTCTTCTTCTTTTTTAGGTGAAAGGATTTCTGGCGTTTTGACAAAGCTGGCTCTGCTATGGACAAGGGAACAAATGCTTTTGATGTAAGTCAATATTTCATCCTAATTTGGTTGTGAAAACGGAACTACGGTAGAAGAAGATATAATATCTTCGCTTATGTTTATGACTTGTATTTTTCCTTTTTTTTGTCAGTCCTCTGTTATGTATTTGTCATACATATTGTTGGTGGATGCTAACATATCTTGTTTTCTATTAAAGGTTCTGGATGTTAATTTAAGTTTAATTTGTGTATGTTAATTTAAGTTAGAAACAAAGCTAGACTGCACATACAGTATGTTAATTTAAGTTAGAAATTATAGGTTTAATTTCTGTTATTTCTGCTTTTGACGAATTTTCTTTTATGTTCAATTGTTTATCAATCCATGTAGGGTGCTTTGCTTTCTCAATTACAGTCAATAAATGACGTAAATGAAATTAGAGACAGGTGAGTTGTGGTGTACCTATTTATGATTTTCATCATTATATTGAATTCCTTTTTAGACATATGTATGAGATAAACCCTCATCGTTTTATTGCAGTTTGTCACTTTTATGCACATCTAGTTCATTGCCCTTCAATTCTGATTGTAATAAGTTCATTCTTATCATATAGATGCTGCATATACTTTTATGGCCTACTTAGGATAGTTGTACTATATGGTTATGATTGATCCCTAAAATCTTAACACAATGAATCTTCTTGCTTTATGGCAGTTGTTGCATCTTTTTCGTATGAGGAGAAGAGAAGGACTGGAAAATAAAACAAAGCAGCGGGAGCATCGGCAACAAAGGAGAGAGAAACAGAGAATACTTAGGATACTTGCACTATATGTTGGTGTTTATATATATATATATATATATATAGAATGTTGATTGTATGTGCATGAATATTAGATATTATTTTTGTCTATATTATCGATATATATTTAAATATTCATTTGAATTTATTATTTGTTACTAAATGTTTGTGTGTTATTGTTTGTAATTATAATGTGTAGGTTTATTAAAAAAACAAAAACCAAAAAACAAAAAAAACTAAAAACAAAAACTATCATGTCGTTTTTCTTTCCAAAAAATGTCGGGGTAGGTAGATTTTTAATTCAGAAATAAATTTAAATAATTAAAATTTATAAAAAAAATTGAAAATAGGTCTACATCGGCTTTTTTACAAACACAAGGGGTAGACTTTGTTGGATGTATAAGTATATATTCTTAATATAATAGAATAATATTATGTGTATTGTTCTATGGGGCAACACGTGCTTTGCACGTGTTATGTATTGATTATTGGAACGGGTTGAGTGGGCATAAAGCCCAATACCCTAAACCCAGATTAATCTCATATATATGCTGGTCTAGAGGTAGTGCCCTGTGATATTCCAATTACTGATAAGCAGGGTTGTCACGACCCGCTTCCCAAAAAGGAATACGTAATACGGTACTCGACAAAGTCCAACGAATGGTTTTCACCATTCATGAGCTGTAAGGATCTTTTCAACAATACATAAGAATAAACAAGAAACAAGCAGGGAATAATCAACCACGCATGCATGAATCAAATTTCTAAATTAACTGAATTTACTTGAAACAAAATACTTAATCTCAAATATACCAGATCTGGAAATAATAAGTAATAAGTTCTTGAACAAAAATGCACAATACAAGATCCAAGTAGCAATAAATACAATTTATTCAAAATAGGAAATAACTCAAGCAGGAACTCTAGCCAAGCCTAGAATACTCGGTCACTTGCTCCTTCGGGCAGTTGATCACCGAAATCTGCAAATTTGAAAATTTGCAGGAAAAGGAAAACAGGAAACAATACGCCCGTTAGTGCAAGTTATGGACCGCATGTAGTGCAGACAACAAGTACAGAAAACAGATAAACAAGATACAGAGTAGCAACTAGAACATAATCAATTTAATTTGGAAAACATAATGATGCCGCAAATTTATGAATCTGAAACTTTAGGCACAGCCATACTAAAACAATGATAAATCACAAAATACAACTCGGAATTCAAATCCGTCAAAAGGGTTGTAAAAATGACATAGTAGGCTACATTTCATATTCACAAATATTGAATCAAAAGTTAATGAAATCAGGTTGGAAACAAAGTTCTTTACTGAACAACATGCAGTTTGGAAATATATTGATTGGTTTCACAAGCATGGAATAAGTTATAAAAGTCATTAAACAATTCCACAAAAATTAGGGGTTGATCTAGTCATGTCTAGACATACCCAGAAAAATATTAAGTCCAAATTTTACTTGTAACATCAGTTTTAAAATAATAGATTGTGTAACGATCTTGTAATTCAGAATCTGGAAATTATGACACAGCTGCAGTAATATAGTGATAACTCACACATCAAAAATCGAAATTGAGATCCATCAAAATTTATGAAAAATAGACATCAAGGTGTAACCCCTGTTTTCGATTATACGGATTTCTATGTATTCTTGTATTTCAAATTCCGTATAAATCCTTCCAATGCATTTAAATCATTTTGAATCTCATATTGAAACCCAAATTTATATTCCAAGTTAGAATTTGTCTCTCTTCTTTTATTTATCTCATTTGGAGCCCATTGGTTTTGATACATGTTATGTTATTTAATTAAAACCCAACAATTCCTATTGAATTTATTATATTCATTTGAAGCCCAATAATCAAGCCCAATTTCATATTTTGATCTTAACTATTTATTTAATTAATCCGGTCCCAGAAATTTAGCCCAACATCCTGATTATTTTATTTAAATATTTTAAGCCCAAATTCAAGCCCACTAACCCAGAACCCATTACCCCTTTATTGTACAGAATCAAATCTATACACACACCCTATACGATTTCTTCACTTTTTCCCCCACTCTGCTCAATCCCCGTAACTACACCCCTCAAACTCTAACTAACCCCTGATTATCTCTTAATCACTGACTAAACCCCCACTCTCCACTCTTCCCTGTTAACGTTATAATCTCTCCATCTCTCTCTCTGTTCTCCAACAAAATAGAAGAAAACCAACAAACCAAGCCAAAACAGAACAAACCCAAACAAAACGAACCCATCTCCTTCCTCTCATCTCACTGCATCGCTCACCCTCAACGCGCCGCCCGCTGCTGCCCCACCCTCGCCAGTGCCATCAGTCGAGCCATCCCCGTCACTCAATCGCCGCGTCGCCATCACCACCAGAGAACCCATCCCCTGCCCAGTCGGAGCTCTGCCTCCACTCGCGCCCATCTCCATCTTCCTTCGCTCAAACCGCCGAGCTCTTCGTCGTCGACTCCATCGAAGCCCCCAACCTCCAGCCTCGACTTCTCCTCTCGCCCAGCCTCAGTCGTCGAATTCCCTCGACATACCTCCAGTCGCCTCGTCTTCCGCTCGTCCTCTACCTCCCGCAGTCAGCTCCTCTCCAGTCGTCCGCTCCCGTCGCCGCTCTCCCTACAGTCGCGCCCTCACGCCATCGCCGTCACCTCGGAGCTTCGCCCAGTCGCCGCGTCGCCGATCGCTCCGACTCCGAGCGCCACCCCGCTCGCCCTCGTCGATCGCAGCCGAGCACTCCCCTTCGCCGCTCGAGCCAGCCGCCTTCTCCTCGTCTTCGCTCGTGTCGAGCATCGCTCGAGAGTCCCCCGCTGCCGGCGCCCTCAGTCGCAGACCCTATCGAAACTCTTCGTGCTCGCCTCCGCCGGCATCCCCGAAGCCCCCTCAGTCGCGTCGCCTCCCTGAGCGCGCTGCCGAAGACGCCGCTGTCTCCCGCTCGCTCTCTCCCTCTCTCTGTGTGGATTGAATAAGGCGAAGAAGAAGGAGAAGGAGAACAGTTGGATTGTTGCTGTTGATTTTGTTGGTGTTGGGATTGTTGTTACTGTTGGTGTGGTGGAATAGAAGAGAAGTGGTGTTGGTGCTATTTGTTATTGGGTAGTTGGTTGCTGTTTGGGGATTTTGCTGATTTGGAATTGTTGCAGTGGAGTTGTTTTGGAAGGTGTTGCTGTATTGAAATTTGTGAAGGAGTTGGCTCATGTTTGGAGTTGTTGAAGGGAGTTGGATCACTTTATTGCTGTTGGATTATTGGTTGTTATTGCTATTTGGAGGTTGCTATTTTAGGAGTTGCTGCTTTGGCGTGGCTGCCACAAATTATCTCGCACATGTTCGACTGCCCGGGATACTGATCCCGTTATTCTGTCTTCAATTTTATCGTCGTCAACTAACAGGCAAGTCCACTTGAACTGTTTTATTTATTCTAGTTCAAGCTTATTGATCTCCTGCAAGTAGTTCCATTTTAACTATCTTAATTTGCTTTGTGTCCCGTCTGTTGGGAGTATCGAGGGTTTACACGAGCTAACCCGACGTACTCTTGACTTCCTTTATTATCCTTTGACTCAAACCCAAACCTGGACATGCATATGATATAAATAATTAAATTATACATGAGAAAAACATACCATGATTAAATACATGCTGTTTACATGAGAACTTGAGACTGGAACTTGATTATTAACTTGACTTGTTTACTGGAAAAATTTACATTACTTGCTGTACATTAGTCATGACACATGCATGATACAATAACTCGATAATTTCCCCACTTGATGAATATTTATGTGATACTGCCTTGTCTGTCTTGTACTGAGGTTTCGACCCAGTTTTATCAGGAACCAGTTAAATAATATAAAGAGAGTTATTGTTTTAGATTTACTAGTTCTTGTTTATTATCGTGTAATATACCATGTTGCTGCATTATCACCATTCACTTGACATTATTATAACCACTCGCATGTACATATATGACTTAATAAAATACTAAAACAAGCCGGGGTTTTTAAGGGTTGACCTAGTAGTGGACAGTCTCAGAAAATGTACTCGGTAGGGCCCTCTTGTTACATGGACTTGTTATATAGAAGGAGGAGAATACGTGTGGAGACGTGAACTTGTTATCCTGTTATCTTGTTGTCGTGATATGCCGAGTACACGCTCTGTAGACCCCACCACGAAGTCTAAAACGAACACTGTTGTGCGTGCATGGAACCTGTAGTATGGGATGCAGTAGTACGTGCACTAGTTAGGAGAAACAACTTGATAATAGAACTAGTTGACATGTATATACACTTGATAAAGACCCTTGCTATTAGTCCATTATTGCCTTGCAAACTTGATCTTGATTCATATTCTTTCATGAAAGCTGTTCCCTTACTCTCTGCTTTTCACTACTTGCTGTCCGTACTTGCTCTAAGGACAAATTTTTCCTTCTTTTTAGATAATCAAGCACAGGTGCATAAAGAGAATTTCTAGGAGGCATTGATGAGCAGATCTTCTACAATTGGAACAGGAGTCTCTCGAGTTATTTGGTAAGTCCTTGTATTCCAGAATTGGTTATTGAATTTCATTCTCGTTTATGTGATTATTATGTTTCCTGCGTGGTTGTGATTAATTTTTCTTATATTGTTGAGTTAATACTGGTACAGCTTATGGATGATATGAGTTGGCATACTTATATCATTCGCTGGGCCTCAGTTACGTGCCTGTGTTCCTGTATTCCGGGAAGCGGGGCGTGACACAAGGCCTATGAACATATTCACAAAATAATTCATTTTACTGACCTTAACAGGGTCTAACTTGCTGTACCAAATCAGGGCAGCAGCAAGGAGAAATTTCTTTCATGCATTTAATCAAACAATTCATGTACAATAGATCCAAATTAGAGTATGATGTAAACCATAATATATTAGATACTCAAATCAACATGGCATGGGTATTAACAAATCCACAACGAGATAACATATCTAGCACATCAGTCATGTAACAAAAATCTACAACATACAATAGATCACGAACAAGGACATATGCATCAAGAAGTCTATCTATATGTAATTTATTTTCATGTAGTGTGTGTGTGTGTGTGTGTGTGTGTGTGTGTGTGTGTGTGACAACTTCCTGTGATTGATCATGACTACGAATGGATCAAACGAATGAGATCAAATTCATGAGGGTGGACACAAAAGTGAAACCTAGACCACATGCAGTATTTGAACTTGTATAAAGAACAAAAATAATATACAAGCTACTTGCCTTGGTGAAGATGACGAATCCAACGGAAAACAATAACGGGAATGGATCCCGGGCAACGAACACAACCAACAACCACGAACAACAGAAAGCTTGCGGGATTGAAGATCGACGGCGACTTGGACGGCGGGACGGGAAGTCGACGACGGGAGGGCGGTGGTGGCGCAACGGGGATCGACGGCGAGGAAGAGGTTGCGGGATAGGGGTTGTGGGTTGAGGAGATGGAGGGTGATCGGGTGGAGGCCTGCGGGATGAGGGAGGTCGACGTGGGGGCGCAACACAGGGCTTGCGACGGTGGCGGTCGGGGAGTGCGTGACTACCGGAAGGGCGTGACGGGCGGTTGGGAGGCCGGCGGGGGAGTTGGGCGACGGGCACAGTGAGAGAGGGAGAGAAGGTGAGTTGGAGAGAGAGAGGGTGTAGTTTTTAGGAGATAGTGACTGTAGGGAAAAGAGAAACAAATTTAGTTGTGATTTAATGAGAATTTGGTAAGTTAGGATTTGAGGAATCAAGGGGGAGATAATGGCGGAGAGATCTGCTTGTTAGACAGATAGAGGTGAACGTAAGGAGATATTTGAGGGAGACTGGGTAAAAGAGGGTATTGGGTAGTGGGTTTAGGATCCAATAGGGCGAATGATAGGATTTTGGGTCAAAATAGGGTAGATTGGGTTAGAAATCAGATCCAAAAGGTGGAAATCAAATAATAGACAATTAGGCCATGAAATATAAGATTTAGAATCAGACAAATCATCCAGAGATAATTAATTTACAGACGAAATTAAATCAGAAGATTGAAGTCACAGAATCGAATTGACGGAACTGAAAAATAGTTTATTAAGAACGAAGAAAAGATTACACAGCTCAGAAAAGACAAAAAAATACAACCAAAAATAAATACTCAGGAAAAATAAATACATACAAAAATACAATAAAGGGAACACAGGGGTTACAAAGGTATAATATCTTAAGAGGCTTTGAGATATAAACCCTAACCTTAATTACTCATTTTGATATAACAATCTTAAGATATTAAATTACCGCCACCGTCTCCGACCAGAGCTACCACCGCCACCGTCTCCGACCAGAACCGCCACCGCCACCGTCGTCGGTGCCGTCGCAGGCCGAAGGCATACCCCATCGCTAGTGAGCCCCCTTCCTTTCTCCTTCGCTTCTTTCCCGAACGCGAGCGAACACATCAATTAGATCTAATTGAGGAGATCTGATTATTCATTGGTGCGAATCGGCGTTTGGTGTTTGGGATTTAGAAGCAGATCGCTGTGTGCGCTTGGGTTCTATTGGAAAGTTGATTGTTATTCTGTGTTTGGAGCAAGGTCGGGATCTGCCACAGTGGTGTAGATCTGGACTTCTTCTTTTGTTGATTGGTTCTTTTCTTGCCATTTGGTGTTTTGAAAAGCTACGGGATCTGCTGCTGTGTGCATCAAATTCAGATCCAACCATTCATTGATCCCTGATCTTCATAAAGATTTGGTCCACTCTAAACATTAATTATTTTTTTGTTTTATTGTCTACTAAGCAGTTTTACAGAAAAACCCATCTCTTTACTGAAATTACTAATTATTCAGAAAGAACCCTCTATTTTTTGGAATTTATTGTTTATTCCTTTGCGATGTAAAAACATAATCGTCAGTATGAGGTTCCTAAATGAGGGATTCAGTAGTCCTAAATTTAATAGTTGGAAGAGGAAAACCCAATACGGGATGAAATTCATGAAAATTTTCTATACATGTCAAACAACATATGATGAATGTGTTGAAGATGTTGATGATGCAACTTGGGTAACTGATGAAGACTTGTGTGGAGAATTTCTGTTTAATAGCATATCAAATTGCCTTACAGACGTATATATGAAATATGAAACAACTAAACAGATCTGGGATAATTTACTAGATGAATTTAAGAAGGAAGAGAAAGTGTCTAAAACACATCTAGTTGATAAATTCATGGGTTTTTGTTTTAAAGAAGAAAAGGCAATCCCTTTTCAGGTATGTGATCTAGAGAATCTTGTAGGGAAACTAAAATCAGAAAACATTACTGCGTGTGATGAGTTTCTTGCTGGTGCAATAATTTATAAGTTACATGCTTCGTGGATATTTTTAAGACTGAGATGTATAGGTTGCCTGAACAAATTAAACTTGCACAAACGTTGCATCAAAGTTGAAGATGAGACTAGAACTAGAATGAATTTAGAATTGGTTAATAAACAACTTTCAACTGCTAATGTATTAACCAATACTAAACACACTCTTAAGTTCAAGAAGAACAAATTTAATCCTAAAGGTGAACCAACTATGTTAGAAGTTACAAAGAAAATTGTTAAGAAAAAGGAAAAATGCTACAACTGTAGAAAGTGGGGTCATCACGACTCTGAGTGCAGGCTACCCAAAGTAGAACAACCCAACATGGAAAAGGTGAATTTGTTACAGGGGAAAACTGAGCCCACCAATTTTCTTTGTGGTGTTGGTGATGTCAAGGTCGGTACCTCTGCTAGTTGGTTGTTGGATTCGGGAGCTACCTGCCATGATTGTAATGATGAAGGCCTATTATCTGATCAGAAAGCTACAGATAAGTCATTTTCAATGGCAAATGGAGAATCTGTGAAGGTACTTCAGACTGGGACAACAAGTCTCAGTCTCTCCTCAGGTAAAATTTTAATTTTGTGAAATGTTAAATATGTGTTTGCTGTAGCAAAGAACTTGATCTCTATTAGCTTACTAAATTATGCTGGTATGGTGGTTACTATGATTAGTGGTAAAGCTATTTTGTCTGTAAAATATTTCTATTTTGGCTGTACTTATTTGGTTAGAATTAGTTTAGCAGATGAAATAATCAATAATGTTAGTTCCAAATTGTGTAGTCCACGTACATGGTATAATAGACTGGGACATGTGAACTATGTTAAGATTCTTACAGTTACTGAAACTTTTAACTTTCCAATTGACACATCCATAAAGGTGACAAATGTGAAGTGTGTGCTCAAACAAAGATAACTAGAAGACCTTTTCATACCGTCTCCAGGGGTACATAATTACTTGAGTTGATACATTCCGACATATGTGATTTCAAGAGTTTTACTTAATCACTTTCATAGATGATTACTCTAGATACTGTCACATTTATTTGTTAAAAACTAAGGATGAAGCACTAGAAAAAATCAACGAATTTAAAGACCGTGTTGAGAATCAGTTATATGCTATATTAAAAGATTTAGATCAGATAGAGGTGGCGAATATGTCTCATTGAGATTTAGAGAATTTTGTAACACATAGAATCATAGCAGAAACTACAGCACCCTACTCACCATAGTCAAATGGTATCGCCGAAAGAAAAAATTGAACACTCACAGAGATGTTGAATTCTATGTTGTTGACTGCTAGGTTACCTTCACACTTTTGGTGTGAGGCTGTACTGACTGCTAATAATATTTTCAACATGTTGCCACACTCTAAGTTACCTGCTACACCGTATGAACTGTGGCATAAACACACACCTAATTTTAATAAAATAAGAACTTGGGGCTGTATTGCTTTTGTTAGAATACCTGACCCTAAAAGGCCTAAAGTGGGACCTCGGAAAAATACGTGTGTGTATTTGGGTAGTGCAGTTGATAGTGTTGCAGACAGATTTTAGATCTATCTCTTAATAGAGTAATAGAATCAAGAGACGCAGAATTCTTTGAAGATATGTTCATCAAAGATAAAGGCATCTCATTATCTGAACATGAAGACACAGGGAATGATCCACAACAAGAATCTAGATATATTTCATGTCATGTCCCGCTTCCCAAATTTACGAAATACGAGTACATGACATTGGCCCAGCAAATGACTAACGCCATCCATAAACTGTTTATCCGATCAACTTAACAATATAATCAATACAGAACAATTACGCAGGCAATAATAATACTCATGAACAATAATACTTGAAATCAAACAATATGAAATATCCAAATACAATAATAATCTAACATCTGGAAAAATAACAATATTCGGGTCAAAAGCCCACAATACAATGAAATAACAATAGTAATAATTATAATTATAATAATGAAAATAAAAATAATAATAGTAATAATAATAGTAATAAAATCAATAAAAATAATAATAATAATCATAATAGTAACAACAACAACAATAATAATAGTAATAGAAATAATAATAATAGTAACAATAATAATAATAATAACAATAACAATGATAATAATATGAATATCAAAATAAGATTTGAGTTCAACAAATTCATAAAAATCCAATAGTAATGACATATTAGATTTGGGCTAAAATATAAATATTCGATCAATTAGGAATAGAAAACAAATTCAAATATACCACTATTCGAAATAATATAGATTTTGATTAGAAAAGATTTTAATAGGAGATCCAAATCGAATTTAACACAAAATAAATTTATAAAAATCAAATTATAGAAAATACATGAAAAATACTTGTTGTCGGGAATAGGGGTTACAATCCTACCCACCTTACAACAAAATTTCGTTCTCAAAATTTGTTCAGGCGGTACGTAGGACAAAGCAAAGGCAAATTTGTGATATAACAAAACAGGGGATTCATAGGGAAAGACAAAATGGTGGCAACATCAGAATTAGAAGAACATGGATATGAATGAAGTGATCAAGAATGATGTTAAATGAAGATTCAATGAGTGATGACGATGCAAATGAATGAATAAGAAGGTAAACAATGCATAGAAGGAGAAACAACAAGAGAATTCAGGGACCTGTGGGTTATGGGCTCACCACGCTTTCGATGCGCAGAAATCCAAGCTACAGACATGTCGTTGTAGATCGAGCGATGGTGATCGACGAACCAAGCAGGAAGAAGAAGAATGGATAACACCAGAATCAAAAGAATAAAATTATACCCAGTAAGGAATCAATGAATGGAAAAGGGACAAAAGACAACAAGAAATGAAGGAATTGAATATGAAGGGATCAAAGAGGAATCAAATAAGACTAGTTTCCAGATCATTGATTATCGATTGTTCATATGATTCTTGCATTGCGCATACTGTTGAGTCAAACCGGTTAAAACCCAAATCTGATTAATATATCAATCAAAGTCAAACTTCCTTTCGTTAGTCACGTTTGACTGATATATTATCCAAATCCGGACTCTGATACCACTAAAAACCTTGTCACGCCCCGCTTTCCAAATATACGGAATACGAGTACATGACATTGGCCCAGAGAATGATTAACGTCATCCATACGATGTTTATCCGATCAACTCAACAATATAATCAATACAAAACAATTACGTAGGCAATAATAATAATCTCATGAACAATAATACTTGGAATGAAACAATATGAAATATCCAAATACAATAATATTCCAATATCTCAAAAAAATAACAATATTTAGGTCAAAAGCCCACAATACAATGAAATAATAATAATAATAATAATAATAATAATAATAATAATAATAACATCAATAAAAATACTAATAATAATCATAATAGTAACAACAACAGCAATAATAATAGTAATAGAAATAATAATAATAGTAACAATAATAATAATAATAATAACAATAACAATGATAATAATATGAATGTCAAAATTAGATTTGAATTCAACAAATTCATAAAAATCCAATCGTAATGACATATTAGATTTGGGCTAAAATATAAATATTCGATCAATTAGGAATGGAAAACAAGTTCAAATATGACACCATTCGAAATAAATATAGATTTCGATTAGAAAAGATTTTAATAGGAGATTCAAATTAAATTTAATACAAAATAAATTTATAAAAAATTAAATTATCGAAAATACACGGAAAATACTTGTTGTCGGGAATGAGGGTTACATTTCAACTGACACTGAACATTCACATAGTGTTGAACTAAGAAGACTCTCCACAAGAGATAAAACTCCTAGAACCTATGGTAATGACTTTGTGACCTATGCACTAGCAGCTGACCCTGTTAGTGTTAAGGAAGCCATAAGGTCTAGGGATGGTTTGCTTTGGAAAGAAGCAATTGATGATGAAATAGATTCTTTATTGCATAACAAGACATGGGAATTAGTTAATTTGCTAGTAGGGGCTAAAACTATAGGAAGCAAATTAATAAAGTTTTGTACTTAAAGGTTCAGAATATAAAGTTTGCAAATTAATAAAGTCTTTGTATGGACTAAAACAAGCACCGAAACTGTGAAATGAAAATTTTGATAAAACAATAAAGAGCTTAGGTTTTGAATCTAGTAATTCTGACAAATGCCTTTATTATCGTGATGAATCGAATAAAATTGCCATTATTTGCTTGTATGATGATGACCTGCTAGTTGTTGGAAGTGACCTCTCTATTGTTATAGAAGTTCAAACTATGCTATCTAAACAATTCAACATGAAAGACCTAGGTGTTGTGGACACCATATTAGGCATGAGAGTGGGTTTTAGAAGGAATAACCCTTAGCCAATCCCACTATATTAAAATTGTGTTTCATGCCTGGGAATACAGTGATTGCAAAATTTTTGATACACCTTATGATAGTGCAAAAAGGTTGACACCTAACGACGGTGCAACAGTGAGGCAGTTAGGCTACTCTAAACTCATTGGAAGTCTCATATATGCTATGACATGTACTAGACCTGACATAGCTTTTGCGATATGCATGCTAAGTAGGTTCACTAGCAATCCTAGTCAATTATACTGGAATGCCCTTGAGAGGCTAATGGGATACCTAAATGGTACTCAAGAGTTTGCTTTGTGCTACTGTGGTTATCCTTCAATACGAGAGGGATACTTTGATGCATCATGGTGCTCAGGAAATGGTGACAGTAGGTCCATTAGTGCTATGTGTTTACACTAGGAGGAGTAGCTATGTCATGGAAATTGAAAAGACAACCGGGTCTTGCTTTTTCATCCATAGAGTCAAAACTCTTTGTGCTATGTTGTGCTGGTGAAGAAGCAGAATGGATAAAAGACCCATTGTTAGATATTCCTTTGAGAACGATTAGAGTAACCACTCTCAGACTGTTCTGTGACAACCAAGCCGCAAATATTGTAGCTAACAACACTTTTTACAATGGTAAGAGACATGTTGTGAGCCTTAGATAGGCTAAATTGAACTATCTCATTAAACAAGGGACTGTTGCTCTTATTGATGTATGATCAGAAAATATTGTGGCTGATGCCTTTACAAAAAGACTGAGTAGAGATTTAATTATCAAAAATGTGGAGAAAATGGGGTTAAAAACTCTTCAGGATAAGTTTTAACACCCTAGTTATTTTGATAAATTAGAATCCAAAGCTAGAGCCATAGAGTAGTTCAAACTTTAAGCATTAATCTTTAGACAGTTGACATGCTTTAGATAATTAGAAAAGTTCTATGTATTTATTGTTGATATATAACCATTCCAAATTTGATGATGATATATATTTCAAAACTTACTTAGAATCATCTTTTATTCCAAAAGAAAGCATGAAAATTCGTCGATGTGTTTCTGATGTTTAGAATTGTTGTTATATCATTCCAATTTTGATGATATATCTCTTTTATGGGGTTTATGTTTCATTCCAATCTTGATGATTCAGAATTTAACCATAATTGATTTGACAATTGTAACCCCCATTTATGCAAATACGTATTTTCATGAGTATTTTTCTATATTTCGATATCTATAACTTCGTCATTTGTTAAATTCGTTTTGAATTTTATGTTAAGCATTTTCTAAACAATAGTTATAATTATTCGAAGAAACTGTTTCCATTTCTACTTAATCAACTATTCACATTTTAACCCTCAAAAATATTATTACCGTTTCAACTATTGCAACAAGTTCCTATTTTGATATAATGTTATTATTCTGACAATTGCTATTGTTGTTGCCAGTATTATTTATTGTTAGTGCTATTGTTATTATTAATTTTACTATTGTTATTGCCACTGTTATTATTGATAGTATTTCTATTCTTATTGTTATTACGATTATTTATTATTATTATTGATTATTAAAATGAATCCGTTCTTATTTGATAATTGTATTTTTAATTTATTCAAATAATTTATGTAATGTGATACGAGTTATATTCTTGTTATAAATCATATTTTTACCAGATATCCTATTATTTTGTATTTGGGTTTATATTGATCAATTATATTCATATCCAATGTATTTTTATTTATTGGGTCTAATACCCAATTACCCAATAGCCCAATATCACCTTTCCCCCCACAAATACTCTAATCTCTATCCAACCCTAATTGACCCTAGCCGTCATTAACCACCCTAATCCCCCCCCTCTACTGTGTTAACCCCTACCCCGTTCCTATTCCTCCATCTTCCTCCAAACTCCCGCTCTGTCTCTCTGTTTCGCCTTCACCCAATCGCCCAAGCTCCAGTCCTCTCTGATCACCATCGTCAACCCTTCGTCAACCTCTCCTCTTTGCCCCGTCATCATCCCTGTGCCATCATGTAATACCCTGATTTTTCAATTAATGGAAAATTATTTATTTTGCACGTAGTGTGCACGTGCAATATTTTGGGTTGAATTATTTTTACTATGATGTGTATAATTATTTAAATATTTGTTCTTAAATTATTTTTTACAAAAAGCCTTTCTTTAAAGCCTTATTTTGATTTAATTAAAAAGGCCTTTTCTTAAAAGCCCAAATGTATTTTATTTTATTTATTTTTTATAAACTACTTTGGCCCAAAAAGAAAGCCCATGAATTAATCTATTTTATTTAAACTTGTCATGTAGAAGACTTTTTTTAACTAATTTATTTTTATACAAATTTAAAAATGTACAATTTTGGCCTAGTTGCATGCACGTGCACTACACGTACACGTGCAATGCACACTCTCTATTGGTGGCCGGGATGCATTCTTTTGGAGGGAATTTTGATTTTTGGCATGGTGATCATGGGGGGTAGTTTCATGGTTGTGGGTAGTTTTTCTAACTCCTACCTTAATCTAGACCCTTCATCCTACAACCACCAAAGCAATCTTAGCCCTCCATTTCACTTATCTTTTAGTATAAATACCCCCCCTCTCATGGCTAATTTTCATATGCAAAGTATATTTCCAAGTTATAGTATTGTTGTAATAGTGTGAGTTATAAAAAGATAGAGAGTTGTGTGGGTTTTGTTTGCTTGGAGTGGCCGGCATCACAAAGGAGGAGAAGCATTCGGTTAGGAAGCATTCGGCTTTGGCTAGGAGGCTTGGAGCTTGTGCGCGCTTTGGCTAGGAGGAGGTGCTTTCATTTGCAAGGCTTGTGTTGTTTAGTTCTCTCCATTCAAGGTGGGTAAACATTTCATATTTCTAATATAGATCCATGCTAGTTTCAACTATCAAAATAGGCATGAAAAATACTAATAAGAGCCCACTTTAATTGAGTAGTTAGTATATGAATTGTTTGAAATGTGGTGATTAATTTGTATATGGCTCTAGTATTAAAATTAAAATGTGGGTAGAATGCTCCATGACTATTAGTATGAAGCTATGATGGTGATTAAATTTATTTAAGAATGTTGTTAGTATGATTTGAGATATGATGCATGAATAAGAATGCTTGTTAATTGTGAAGTTGAAACATGGAATTTATTAAGAAAGAGTACACTTTATTTTGGAAAAAAATGAATTTCTTGTATCGGTTGAATTAAGGACTAATAACAGTAAATTATCACAATGAAATCTTTGAATAAAAAGATTAGTAGAACAATTATTTGGCAATGTCGAAAATACAATATATAGTAGTTTAATAAATAACTCTTGGTTTTGTGTGTGAAAAATACATGTTATTAGTATCAAAAATTATTTTTTTTCTTACTGATATGAACTTTATATGAATGGGGATTAATCTGGAGATTTTCAGTAATTTTTATAAAAGCAATGAGAAACCAAGCTTAATTGAACATCGAGTATTCTTGATAAACAGTGGCTAATCGATTCAAAAAGATTTTAGTGCGGACTGTGACAACCTGAGCTAGTAGCTCAGGCGGTCACTGTGGGCGTTGGCTTCTCTGGTCTGAACGGATCGAATCCCTGTGGCTGTAAAAACTTTTCACATTTTTGTAAGGCCATAACTTACCGAGCCAGAGTAACAAGTACTCTGTACACCCCCTTTATATCGTTAGCGGCAACTGGCCTAGCTGCCCGTGCTCTGTGCTGTGTCGGTGTTGTGCCTGGTTCGAATCTTGCTATCGGCAAGATGAAAAAAATATTTTTTTGGGAGTTTTTGATGTCCAAAAAATGTGGAAAAAATATGGTAATTCTCAGAAAAATATAAGGAATTTTATAGGAATGATTTGAGTATTATTTGAATGAATTCAACTATGGTTTGGAGTTAAAATGCATATATAGGCATATGGTTCTATGTGGATGATTAATATGAAACTATAACTTGGAAGAATAATTGATTTAGCACATTAAGTGTTAACTTGGCAAAAAGAAATGTGGTTTGTGACATGATGCAAGTATTTTCTCATTTGTGGAATAACATGAAATGTGTACATTGTTTAGTAATGTAGAATTATCATGATATGACAATCGATAAGTATATGCAAATTTTGTGTAATGATGGACTAGTGAACAAAGTGAAATCATGAATTGGAAGAGAATGTACATGTGAGTTTGAGAACTCGACATGGAAATTGTATAAATTGAAGATTGTGAAATGAAATTTGAAATAGAGTAGCTAAGTCTCCCCGGCATCGAGAAATGAAATAAAGTGAAATTAGACCAAGGTTGGTCAAGATGAAATGAATGAATAAGTCCGGTTGATGGAGAGGCTAACTCTAGAGATTAATTTTGTTCATGATTTTTAATAAAACTAAGGACTAGTGCATAGTGAAGATGTGATGAAAGTAAGAGAAAAACATTGAGTATGAGGGCCCTGGGTAGCGGCGAGAGCGTATCCCAGGAATTCCCATGACGAGTCTGGGTGAGGATACTGTTCCAGAGTACCGTCCCAGTGGCGACGCTCGTAGGATGTTTGAAGACTACGGGTGGTGTCATGTTTATGGTGAGAGCGTATCCCAGGAATTCCCATGATGCGTCTGGGTGAGGATACTACTCCAGAGTGCCTAAACATGAGTTCGTAGGTCAGATAACATCTAGGATACTTACCGTAATTACAGTAGTAGATTAATTCATAACGGGGGATTGAACCCTATAAAGTTGAAGAACGAATAAGGGCTTGCCGTCGGACCTATGTAGTATGGGATGCATAGAATCCGAACAAGTGCGCATTAGTGTCATGTAATGTAAATAAATGCATTAAGGATTAAGTGCACAATCACAACACGACATCAATAGGGTAGTCCCTTTAGTTTGAATGTGACAAGTTTGTGTTTGCTAAATATGAAAAGTTGAGTTATACTATTTCCGGCATAGAGAGGATGGCCGTGTATAATGTTCGTCGGTTGAATAAACTGACGTACCCGCAGTCTTATATGCAGGTAAATATCATGTTAAAGATTAAAGAGGAATGGATGCTTAAAGATTATATCATGCTGTTGTACTTGTATTCAATTGTTGTATTTTACTTCCGCTGTGCAAAAGAAAGATGTAATTATGATGTAATCTCTGATGTATGATGAAAAGTTTTAATTTCCCTGTAAAATTGTACTAAAGAAAGTGAAAAGATCCTGTAGAACATCTCGAATTCAGTGTATTTGGGATTCGGGGCGTTACACATCATCCCCGTCACCTATCTCCCGCTCAAACCCAAACTCCATCGAAACCCATTCACCCATCTTCGTCTTCGCTGATCCCATTTCCTCGCCATCTCGTCCTCGCCGCCGTCCCATCCTCACCTCTCCACTCACCCCTGCAACCACTGAAGAACCCCCCATTGCCTCATCGTCGTCGTCCCAAGCACCCCTGCCTCCAGTCGTCGTCGCTTTCTCTCCGTTGCGTTGGAGAAGACAAAGCGGGAGTGGCCGCCAGTGGTGTTTGATGTGTTGGTGTAGGTGATCCAGGGATCCGGTGTATTGGTGTTCGCTGTGTGGTGTGGGGATCCACTGCTGTGTGAAGAGTAGGAGATTCAGCGTTTGCTGTTTGGTCTTGGTTGCCATTCGCTATTTTGCATGTGTCTCGTCCATGTTTTGGATCGTCGCCCGGGATTTTTATCCCATTATTCTAGTTGATTGAATTAACCGTCTAACTGGCAAGTCTCTCCTTTAACTAGTATTTTATTTTGTTCAAGACTCCTTTGATCTCTGCAAGTAGATCCCGTCCTTTTTCCTTATCATGCTGTTATTTGACAATTCTGTTAAGTTTATTAAGGGTTTACACGAGCTAACCCGAGATATTCTCAACATTGTATTGCTTTCTTTGATCTAAAACCTAGTCCCTATTGTTTCATGCATATGCACATTTACATGAAAATAACTAGATCCACATTGTAGACTTGTTTGATGTACTAGACATGTTAGATTGATTTGATTGATGAATTGTTTACCATGCCTATGAAATTACATCTTAGGACTGAAATTATGCATGTTAAACACCTATTGACACTTTGATAATTAATTTTCATGAAATTTATGATTGTATGATTAATAGATGCCTATTCATGTCAAGATATATTCTGGACTACTAGTTGTTTCTTTTTGAATCAGATTTTCGACCATGTTGCTGTTATATTTTGAAATAACTTTATCAACATGAAATTTAGCCTCTGATGTCTAGTTTACTACCTTTTTTGCGGATTTGAATTCCTATGTGTAATCTGTTAGATATGATCATTTTAGTACAGCTAAGTCCGAATTAATTTTCATATTCACAAATGCATGGGTATCCTGCTGTTCTATAATTTATTTAACCATGTTAACAGTAAAATAAATCTAGCTGAGCCTAGACATGTGTAGGAATCACCCAGAATTTTTATAGATTTAATTAATGAGTTTTCTGACCCGAAACAAATAGGTAAACACAATTTACATCTTACTGCCTGAACATAAATTCTGAATAGAATAAAGTTTTCACCCTAGTTCCTCTATATTTTATATGCCTTATATATATTTGTTGAAACCATGTGGAAGTCTACTTTCTAGAACTTATGACGGAGCCAAATTTTCCTTTCTGTTGAGGCAGTAATCCATGTTTTAGTACAACAAGGTCATGTTGTCCTGATTATGTAAATGGTGGGAAATTGACATGTTTGCTTCATGATTTGTCTATAACGAATAGAATTAGTCACACTTAGTATCATACAACATTGACACCTTCTTACATGCTCACATAGGATGAAAATAAACTATTAACAAGCTGGAGTATTATGGGTAGACTTGGTAGTGAACGATCGGAAAATGTACTCGGTAAAGGCCTTCTTGCTCGCATGAACACTTGACATGGAAGGAGGACGTTATCTTGTTATATTGTTATCACGTTATCTTTTTATATTTTATCACGTTATCTTGTTATCTTGTTATCACGTTATCTTGTTAAGCCTACTACACGATCCGCAAATTCACCATCAGTCTAAAATGTCTAAAATTTTCACTGTGTGCTTGCGCCGAACCTGTAGTATGGGATGCAGTAGTACGTGCACTAGATAGGCTAATAAAATGATTAATAACCTGCATACTTGATCCTGTATAGAACTTGACTTGACATCACTCATTACTTTTTTTTTGATGAATCGGATAGAGCCAAACGGCTCCAACCATCAAAACATATATATAAATCAATAAAAACAGTTAATTTACAGACATCACTCATTACATGTGTGATTATTGTAAACCTTTGATATTTTTGCCTGCTCTTTGCTTTATTCTTTGACTTTGATCCTGCTCCTTTTCTTTGATATTCATGTTTCCTTTATCCCCAGTTTTTCTCTACTTTCTGTCCACGACTTGCTCTGATGACACTTTTTTCTCTCTTTTTAGATCAAGAATTTACAGGTACTGAAGGAACACTACTAGAAGAACTTGGTGAGAAAACTCTCTGAAGATCAAAGCTCGGCTTTAGACTACTATAGTTTTTTTTTTGTTATTTTCTTATTGTATTGATTTTATCATACTTTGTATTCTTGGGCTTTTATGACCCGCAGTTTGTTTTATCTCAGATGTTGGATTATTATTTGGTGAATTTATTTCCTGATTATTTTGGAGTTTATTCATTGTTTATATGGTTACATTTCTCTTGTGTGGTTGTATTCTCTTGTTTATTGTTGAGTTAATCTGTTACAGCTTATGGATGAGGTATAATCATTCGCTGCGCCTTCATTACGTGCTCGTATTCCCGTATTTTGGAAAGCGAGGCGTGAAAGGTTTTGTGTGGTATTAGAGACCAGGGTTGGATAATATATCAGTCAAACGTGACTAACTTTATGGACGTCTGGCTTTGATTGATGTATTAGTCAAGTTTTGCTCTAGCCAGGTTAACTCGATAATTTGCGCACCATGTTGATCACATGAATATGTAATAACTTTAATATAATGGGGATACTAATCCTAGATCCACATACCCCCCCCCCCCCCTTTGCATCCCATTATTTCATTCCTTGTTTCCTTCCGTCCCTTGTAGTCATCCTCTTCTTTGAGTCTTTATTAGGTATAAACTCATTTTTCTCCTACCTATTTTTTTTCTCTTTATAATTAATTTCCTCAAATATCTTCTGTATTTTGATTATTATTTGTATATTCATTTTGGATCTTCTATTAAAATCTTTTCTAAACGAAAATTATGTATTTCGAATAATGGTGTATTTTAACTTCACTTTCCATTTTATAATTGATTGACTAAATATATTCCTGTTTGATTTATTTATAAAATTGATAAGCCAAATTCTTATTTTGTTGTATAAAATTATTATTGCTACTATTGTTATTACTGCTATTGTTTTCGTTATTATTATTGGTGCTATTATTATTAGTATTGTTATTACTATTACTATTATTGTTTTCAATATTTTTATTATTGTTGTTAATATTGGATTACCTTCACAAAAAATGTTAAACTCAAATTATATTCTGTCTTGCATTATTATTCTTACCAGTATTGTTAATATTTTTAATATTATTATTATTATTATTATTATTATTATTATTATTATTATTATTATTATTATTATTATTATTATTATTATTATTATTATTATCATCATCATAATTATTATTATTGCATTATTTTCATGAATGTGTTGAATCCAATTCTGTCATGTATGTATCATCATTATTATCAGTATTGTTAATATTTTATTTTATTTTATTAGATTATTATTACCATTATGATTATGATGATTTTGATTAGTGTTATTATTATTGTTATTATTATTATTATTATTTTATTAATATGGTTATTATTATTATTGTTGTTGTTGTTGTTATTATTTTTATTATTATTGTTATTATTTTTTTTATTGATATAATTATTTTTATAATTAATATTTGTTGTGATTATTATTTTTGTTAAAACTCATTAGTTTTCATCTATATTATGTCATTTAATTATTTAAATTGAAGTCCATCCAATAACCCAAATTCTCCTGCCCATACTCTCTTTGATCCTGGTGTTTCATTCTTGCCTTCCTGCTCGGTTCGTCGATTAGTGTCATGTGACCTACAGTGACATGTATGTTGCTCGGGACATCACCATCGGAGTAGCGCAGCGGAAGCGTGGTGGACCCATAACCCACATGTCCCAAGATTCCCTTGTTGTTTCTTCTTTGCATCATTCAGATCTTGTTCGTTTTTGTTCGTCATTTTCACTCGTCATCTTCCGTCGATTTATTTTCGACATCAATCTTATCTATGTTCTTTTCTTATTCTGGTGGTTTCATCACTTGAGTTCTCTTTTTCTAATTTTTCTGCCTTGTTATTTCTTGAGTTTGCTTTTGTTTTGTCCTACTGCCCACCAGAATGAATTTCGATGACGAAATTATTTATGTAAGGTGAGTAGGATTGTAACCCTCATTTATGCAAATACGTATTTTCATGAGTATTTTTCTGTATTTCAATATCTATAACTTCGTCATTTGTTAAATTCGTTCTGAATTTTATGTTAAGCATTTTCTAAACAATAATTATAATTATTTCGAATAAACTTTGTTTCCATTTCTACTTGATCAACTATTCACATTTTAACCCTCAAAAATATTATTACTGTTTCGACTATTGCAACAAATTCCTATTTTGATATACTGTTATTATTGTAACAATTGCTATTGTTGTTGTCAGTATTATTTATTGTTAGTACTATTGTTATTATTATTTTAACTATTGTTATTGCCACTATTATTATTGTTAGTATTTCTATTCTTATTGTTATTACGATTATTTATTATTATTATTGATTATTAAAACGAATCCGTTTTTATTTGATAATTGTATTTTTAATTTATTCAAATAATTTATGTAATGTGATACCAGTTATATTTTTGTTATAAATCATACTTTTACCAGATATCGATTATTTTGTAATTCTGTTTATATCGATCAATTATATTCATATCCAATGTATTTTTATTTATTGGGTCTAATACCCAATTACCCAATAGCCCAATATCCCCTTTTCCCCTATAAATACTCTAATCTCTATCCAACCCTAATTAACCCTAGCCATCATTAACCTCCCTAATCCCCCCCTCTACTAAGCTAACCCCCTACCTGTTCTTATTCCTCCATCTTCCTCCAAACTCCCGCTCTCTCTCGCTGTTTTGCCTTCACCCAGCTGCCCAAGCCCCCGTCCTCTCTGATCACCATCGTCAACCCCTCGTCAACCTCTACTCTTTGCCCCGTCATCATCCCTGTGCAATCATCCCCGTCACCTATCTCCCGTTTAAACCCAAACTCCACCAGAACCCATTCACCCATCTTCGTCTTCGCTGATCCCATTTCCTCGCCGTCTCATCCACGCCGCGGTCCCGTTTTCGCCTCTCTGCTCACCCCCGCAACCACTGAAGAACCCCCCATTGCCTCATCACCGTCGTCCCGAGCACTCTGCCTCCAGTCGCCGTCGCTCTCTCTCCGTTGCGTTGGAGAAGACAAAGCGGGAGTGGCCGCCAGTGGTGTTTGCTATGTTGGTGTAGGGGATCCAGGGATCTGGTGTATTGGTGTTCGCTATGTGGTGTGGGGATCCACTGCTGTGTGAAGAGTAGGAGATCCGCCGTTTGTTGTTTGGTCTTGGTTGTCGTTCACTGTTTTGCACGTGTCTCATCCGTGTTCTGGATCGTTGCTCGAGATTCTTATCCCGTTATTCTAGTTATTCGAATTAACCGTCTAACAGGCAAGTCTCTTCTTGAACTATTATTTTATTTTTTTTCAAGAATCCTTTGATCTCTGCAAGTAGATCCCATCCTTTTTCCTAATCATGCTGTTATTTGACAACTCCGTTAAGTTTATTGAGGGTTTATACGAGCTAACCCGAGATATTCTTAACATCGTGTCACTCTCTTTGACCTAAAACCTAGTCCCTATTGTTTCATGCATATGCACATTTACATGAAAATAACTAGATCCACATTGTAGGCTTGTTTGATGTATTAGACATGTTAGATTGATTTGATTGATGAATTGATTATCATGCCTGTGAAATTACATCTTAGGACTGAAATTATGCATGTTAAACACCTATTGACACCTTGATCATTAATTTTCATGAAATATATGATTGTATGATTAATGGTTGCCTATTCATATCAAAATATATTCTGGACTGCTAGTTATTTCTTTTTGAATCAAATTTTCGACCATGTTGCTGTTATATTTTGAAATAACTTTCTCAACATAAAATTTAGCCTCTGATGTCTAATTTACTAACCTTTTTGCAGATTTGAATTCCTATGTGTAATCTGTTAGATATGATCATTTTAGTACAGCTGTGTCAGAATTTTCAGATTCACAAATGCATGCGTATCCTGTTGTTCTATAATTTATTTGACCATGTTAACAGTAAAATAAAAATCTGAAATAAATCTAGATGAACCAAGACATGTGTAGGAATCACCCAGAATTTTTATACATTTAATTAATTAGTTTTCTGACCCGAAACAAATAGGTGAACACAATTTACATCTTACTGCCTGGACATAGAATCTGAATAGAATAAAGTTTTCACCCTAGTTTCTGTATCTTTTATATGCCTTATATATATTTAATGGAACCGTATGGAAGTCTACTTTCTAGAACTTCTGACAGATCCTGATTTGCCTTTCTGTAGTGGCAGTAATCCATATTTTAGTACAGCAAGGTCATGCTATCCTGATTATGTAAATGGTGTGTAATTAATATGTTTGCTTCATGATTTGTCTGTAACGAATATAATTAGTCACACTTTGTATCATAAAATATTGACATCTTCTTGCATGCTCACATAGGATGAAAATAAACTATTAACAAGCCAGGGTATTATGGGTAGACTTGGTAGTGAACGATCGGAAAATATACTCGGTAAAGGCCTTCTTACTCGCATGAACACTTGACATGGAAGGAGGAGAAATCTTTATCTTGTTATCTTGTTATCACATTATCTTGTTATGCCAAGTACACGATTTGTGAATTCATCATCAGTCTAAAACGTTCACTGTGTGCTTGCGCCGAACTTGTAGTATGGGATGCAGTAGTACGTGCAATAGATAGCTAGGCTAATAAAATGATTAATAACCTGCATACTTGGTCCCGTATAGAACTTGACTTGACATCATTCATTATATGTTTGATTATTGTAAACCTTTGATATTTTTGCCTACTCTTTGTTTTGTTCTTTGACTTTGATCCTGCCCCTTTTCTTTGATATTCATGTTTCCTTTATCCTCTGTTGTTTTCTACTTGCTGTCCATGACTTGCTCTAAGGAGACTCTTTTCTCTCTTTTTAGATCGAGAATTTACAGGTACTGAAGGAACACTACCAGAAGAACTTGGTGAGCAAATTCTCTGAAGAACGAAGCTGGACTTTAGACTACTATAGTTTTCTCTTGTTATTTCCTTATTGTATTGCTTTTATCATACTTTGTATTCTTGGGCTTTTATGACCCGTAGTTTGTTTTATCCCAGATGTTGGATTATTATTTGGTGAATTTATTTCATGATTATTTTGGAGTTTATTTATTGTTTATGTGGTTACATTTCTCTTGCGTGGTTGTATTCTCTTGTATATTGTTGAGTTAATCTGTTACATCTTATGGATGATGTATAATCATTCGCTGGGCCTTCGTTACGTGCTCGTATTCCCGTATCTTGGAAAGCGGGGTGTGACAACATTTCTATCATTCCAATATGAAACACAGTATAGTTCTTGTATAAAAACTATAATAGTTCTTGTACTTTATTTTGATAAAGATACTTGATTGTGATGCTTATGTTGTACCTTTGCAAATCTATATTGAATTATACTAAGTTCTTTGGTTTGAACTAAATACTTTTATACATTCCATTTGAACTCTAAGAGAAGTGACTCATGAGATTTCTATTTGTTATGTTTAGAAACAGATGGTGGCAGAGGCAGTGAAAATGAATCAGTCAACTTTGATTTTGAGAATGATGATTTGCTCGATATGGAGGAGTAAACACAAAAAGAAATTACAAGAATAGTTTGTCAATTGCTTGAAGGAATTCTATTTGAGTTTAAGACTCTTTACTTTGATTGAGCTTAAAACTTTTCATTTATTTTGAAGTTTATTATTTTGGTTGACTTGAGACTATGATATTTGTTTTGTTGTTTTAGTCTTTGTGAACTATTCATTTGTTATGGTCTTAGAACTATTTGATTATTTTGGTTTAGTCATATTTGAACTATTCAAGTTATAATTGAATTAGCATATGATCTATATTCTTTTATGATTCAATGATTATTTGAATTTTTGTGATCCAATAATATAACATTGCTTTGCCTAATATATTGAGAATATAGGAGAGGATTGTTGGATGTATAAGTATATATTCTCAATATAATAGAATAATATTGTGTATATTATTCTATGGGGCAACATTTGCTTTGCACGTGTTATGTATTGATTATTGGAACGGGTTGAGTGGGCATAAAGCCTAGTACCCTAAACCCAAATTAATCTCATATATATGCTGGTCTAGAGGTGGTGCCCTGTGATAAGTAGGGTATAATATGTTAAGCGGCTTTGAGATATAAATCCTAACCCTAATTACTGATAAGTATGGTATAATATCTTAAGCGATTTTGAGATATAAACCTAACCCTAATTACTGATAAGTAGGGTATAATATCTTAAGCGGCTTTGAGATATAAACCCTAATCCTAATTACTCATCCTGATCTAACAGACTTACCCCTATATCGGCATTTTAAAAAAATGCCTGGGTAGACCCTGAGGCTACCATGACGTGCGCTACCCCATCGATTGAATCAGTGTTTTTGAAAATGCCGGTATGATCTACCCCGGCGTGTAAAACCGCATATGTAGACCGAAAAAAATGCCAGGAACCCCCTTTGTGTTGTAGTGGTATGAATTAGATAGATAATAGGATATTTTGGAAACCGAGAACAGCAGTGTTGTTGAAATATTCAGTTCTTATGCTTTTGCTTCTGAATTTTTTCCCAAACCGACCTACTTTTTGAAAGTTTTTCCCAAACCGACCTACTTTTTTTTATTCCCAAAGCGACCCACTCGGTCTTTGAAAGACCGAGTCTAGTATAAACTAGCGCGGTCTTTCAAAGACCGAGTCTTGCACTTCGAAAAATCAAAGAGCAAGACTCGGTCTTTGAAAGACCGTGCTAGTTTATACTAGACTCGGTCTTTCAAAGACCGAG
The DNA here is from genome assembly GCA_017893485.1 of Hemerocallis citrina. Classification (NCBI taxonomy): domain Eukaryota; kingdom Viridiplantae; phylum Streptophyta; class Magnoliopsida; order Asparagales; family Asphodelaceae; genus Hemerocallis; species Hemerocallis citrina. Next base: position 166,286 of record JACEHZ010000560.1, on the reverse strand, counting down.
TCTTGCACTTTAGGGGTTTTAACTGTGCAGATCTCCTTTCTTCTTCTTCTCTATCTCTCTCTACTTTACTCTATTCTATTTCTCCAACTCATCGGAGGTAGCATGTCCAAGTCATCGGGAAGAAAGATCCATTTCAGAAGATTGACTCATACAAGTATTTTACTGAGATGATAGAAAAACCAAAGAAATTCTATAAACTCAGGTTCATAGAATTACTTGGTATAATCAACTCATACAAGTATGAGGATCGAAGATATGGAAAAACCAAATAGCACTCCACCTCCGATAGAAAAACCAAAGAAATTGTATAAACTCAGATTCATAGAATTACTTGGTATAATCAACTCATGCAAGTATGACGGTTGAGAAATGGGCACTTTATGCAGATGAAGGTCGAAGATATGGAATAATGACTACGAACCTGTGAGAATGCTTCATTTTAGTCTTGAAAGGAGTCCGTAGTTTACCAGTAACTGCGATTGTTGAGATGATCTTCTTACGTCTCAACTCTTACTTTACTACTCGTCGACAGGAAGCTAGTAAGCTTTTATGTGAAGGGAATATTTTTGCTAAAAGTGTACATGATTTGATTGATAGTCGCCGTGAAGCAGTAAGTTTGGATGTGTTTAATTTTCGAAAATGTATGATTGATTGAAGTTTAAATATTGGCCAAAGAGAGTATTTTGGAATCAATAAGTTTCAAATATATTCGAATCAAAATGTCTTAAAGTTTTTCGCAAAAAAATTCAATCAGCTTCAAGGCTTGGTCTTTCAAAGACCGTTGTCATTTTAACAAGACTCGGGCTTTCAGCTGATTGTAAAATATCACTTACAGACGTAAGACTCGGTCTTTCAAAGACCGGACGTAAGACTCGGTCTTTCAAAGACCGGGTCTAGTTATATTTAGAACGGTCTTTGAAAGACCGAGTCTTGAGTTCAATCAATTCCACAATATCTCCACAACATCTCCACAATATCAACAAACTCATTAACATCTCCACAATATCAACAAACTCATTAATATCTCCATATGTCCAACATCTCCACAATATCAAAAATCTCATTAACATCTCCACAACCACATCATCTCCAACATTTCCACAACCACATCAACAATCCCATTAACATCTCCACAATTTCAATAACATCTCCACAATATTGTTAATATCATATCCACAACCACATCAACAATTTCAATAACATCTCCACAATATCATCTCAACATATGCCCAACAGAACATTGAAAAAACTAGAGACATTAACAACATACTACTCTAAACTCGAGACAGAACATTAAAAAACTACAAAATCAAACTAACTAAAAATATTACAACACCTACCAAATCCAAATTCGTTGAGGGATAGAGAGAAGAAGAAAAAAATACGAAAAGTAAATAAAATCGAGAAGAAGAAGAAAGGAGATCTGCGCAATTAAAACCCCTAAAGTGCAAGAAAGACCGAGTCTAGTATAAACTAGCGCGGTCTTTCAAAGACCGAGTCTTGCTCTTCGATTTTTCGAAGTGCAAGACTCGGTCTTTGAAAGACCGCGCTAGTTTATACTAGACTCGGTCGAAAGACCGAGTGGGTCGCTTTGGGAATTAAAAAAAAAGTAGGTCGGTTTGGAAAAAACTTTCAAAAAGTAGGTCGGTTTGGAAAAAAAATCGTGAATAGAGCATACAAAAGATGCGAAAGTAATTGTAGCATTATTTACTTTAAAAAGGGGGTAAAATTAGTTATATGCTTTAGATGTAAAATAGAGCATACGAAAGAAGCAAATAATTTTTTTCCAAACTGCCCTACTTTTTGAAAGTTTTTCCCAAACTGCCCTACTTTTTTTTAATTCCCAAACCATCCCACTAGGTCTTTGAAAGACCGAGTTTAGTTAAAATTAACTCGGTTTTTCAAAGACCGAGTGTTAGTCTTAGATTTCGAATTCTAACACTCGGTCTTTGAAAAACCGAGTTATTTTTGCCTAAACTCGGTCTTTCAAAGACCGCACAGTCATTTTGGTAAATACTTTCGAAAGTGGGTTAGCATGGTAAATACTTTCAAAAAGTGGGTTATTTTGGTAATAAATTCAGTTTGTAGAAGGAAAAAATACCAATTAAGAACTAGAGACCATTTAAGATGGTAACAAGTGTTATATAATACTAGCAAACCACAAGCACCAACTTGATTATTTGAAAACTATGTCTAATATTAAACTATTTTAAATTATTAGTGTATAATCAAATTAAACTTTATCGTAATTTAACTAATAGTAATAACACTTTACACTAGTTAAAAAACAATATGAATAGAGAAATATGAAATAAATGAAAATAGTGAATATTATAATTAACTATGAATGCCAATAATAATTACTTAACAACCACATTTTAAATTAAACATAGAAAAGGGAGTTCCTGACCAAGGCCACCATCTTTTTTGGAAAGTACTCTTTTCCTTCCATAGACTTTGCGTCTTAAATTTTATGAACCTAAAAAATATTGTAATTTGTTAAGTGTTTGCACCTTTAACTTTAGTACTGCAACCATTTATAGTATATTTCCCTTCAAAATTTAAATTCCTTTAGTGTTGCACACTCAGTAGAAAAATTCTGGGCCAAAAGATGGAAGCCAAAAGATGGAAGTCCCGTCAGGATCCAGTTCAAATTGTAAGTCTCTATCTGAACAAACACAGAGACTAAATTATTACATAATTCTACAACTGGACACAGAGAATGTTAACAACTGCACATTTATAGGTTGTTACTTTATGAAGCTTAAGTATGCAGGAGATTCTCTTGTTAGGTGACAGAATCAAAACCATTGGTTGACCATAAAACATATTCTGGGGCTATCTATTGAACTTATTGTCTTTCTATTTGAACATAATATACTAGGATGCTGTTAACCAGTGGTTCTACTTATGGTTGAGCCAGCATACATAAAAATCATTATATAAGGAGTATTAATGTGGAATTTTTTCATAATATATATGGAGTTTGTGTGTATAACATTCTAGAGTTCTAGATCCAAGCTGGATTCAAATTTTCTTTAATCTTACCTATTTCTTACAAAGATCTATCTCTGTAAGCATGTGTCGCCAACTCAAGTTGAGTCCACTGACATATATGTTTATGGAACATAAAAACATGTATGCACAAGTAAGTTGTTAAGTAATTATTATTGATATTAAAATATTAAAAACATGTATGCACAAGTTGAGTCCCTTTTCTATGTTTAATATTAAAATGTGGTTGTTAAATAATTATTATTGACATTCATAGTTAACTGTAATATTCATTATTTTCATTTATTTCATATTTCTCTGTTCATATTGTGTTTTAACTAGTGTAAAGTGTTATTACTATTAGTTAGGTTCCGATAAAGTTTAATTTGATTGTACAATAATAGTTTAAAATAGTTTAATATTAGACATAGTTTTCAAATAATCAAGTTGGTGCTTGTGGTTAGCTAGTATTATGCAACACATGTTACAACCTTAAATGGTCTCTAGTTCTTAATTGATGTTTTTTCCTTCTACAAACCGAACTTGTTACCAAAATGACCAACTTTTTGAAAGTATTTACCAAACTGACCCACTTTTGAAAGTATTTACCAAAATGACTGTGCGGTCTTTGAAAGACCGAGTTTAGGCAAAAATAACTCGGTTTTTCAAAGACCGAGTGTTAGAATTCGAAAAATCCAAGACTAACACTCGGTATTGAAAAACCGAGTTAGTTTTAACTAAACTCGGTCTTTCAAAGACCGAGTGGAATATTTTGGGAATTAAAAAACAAAGTAAGGCAGTTTGGGAAAAACTTTCAAAAAGTGGGGCAGTTTGGGAAAAAAATCCCATAATTATTATTTGACCACAATGAACCCAGTATATAACGGTAACTGCAACTATAAGTTATGCAAAATATTAGGCTCTGCATGCCTCCAGTATCCGGGATCTTCTGCTATACTGTTGAGAACTATTAATCATATGAGTCAAGAAGGATGGAGGAATGAGAATAGCATATGTATAGTAGTATATATATCCACTAAAGGATTAGCTAGGATTATTATTAGTAGGGAGAATGGTGAGTATTTTGGCGAGGAAGACAGGGAGGGAGTAACCAATCATTTCCATCGATATATGAAATGTCCATGAATGTGGCTGCTTCCCTCTCATTCAACTGCTTTGAGTATGCAGCTCTCAGCGTTCCGTTTGCTCCCGGCCCTGTGCACTCAAATTCAGCGAAGTATAAAAACTGGTCCCTTGAAGGATCGTTCCAGTCATTCCAACCTTCAGAAGCAATGATGTCAGATAAGTATGTTTTTGAGAAGACAACAGTTGCGTAAGGACCCCATGCTCGGCCGAGCCACACTCGTCCTGTCCCACTGACGGTACAGTTTACAAAAGAAAACCCGCTCGCTTCTGTTGCTGATTGCCTCCCATGAGCTGTGATGCTTCCTGTAATACCCCCCTTCAATCTTCCCTGGCTCAGGTTCGTCCCGCTTCCAAACTCCTTGACTTGTAGCGCTATTGAATTTATTCTGCATTCCTGTTTTTTTTTTTTTTTTTAAATCAAAAGTTTAAAATTAAAATTAAATGAACTTCTGGATACACAACACATGGAGCAGGGGCAGGGACACCATGTATTACCTCGTATAGGGAGCGAGCCATTCCAAAGATGAAATCAATTGATCCTTGAATGAAACAACCTCGGAAGTAATGCCTTCCCCGTTCATCAAGTAACGTGTCCTGAGCTCCATAAAACCCACAATCATAAAACGCGGCTTGGTCTCCTGTGATCCTCAACGCTACGGCCTGACCACCCACATCTCCTGGAGATGCTGGAGGGGCATCGTTCTGCTCTCGTTCCAGAAATATCCCTCAATCACTTAATTTAATTCCAACTTATAAATAATTTTCCAACTAATTACTACTATCATCATCATATCCACATTCTTCAATTAACTAATTTTCGTCATTAAATAAAAGAAGACATTACATGCTTGAAAGGCAGGGTAGAATATAAATTAGGGAGTTTCTTGCCTGAAAGCTCATGTTGTAAGCAATGAAGTTGAAAGCAAAAATAGACATGGTCGAACTGTAGACGGTCCCTCCAGTGGAGTTGGCAGTGTCATTCCATGTGATGGAGGTGTCTAAATACCCCTGCCCTTCAAATGTCACATTTGTTTTGTTAGCCCACACAACTACTTTTTCCCTGCCATCAAATCAAGTATCTAATTAGTAGCAAGTAATTATATAAACGGGAAATTTAGCCCTAAGCACTTCACAGTTCAAATATATGTCCAATTTTATTCATATTGGTTGAACTATATATATATATATATACACACACACACACACACACAAAATGGAACAGTGTAATTTGATTGCCGTTTAGATCCCAGAATAATAAGTTGACAGCCGTGGTAAGTTGGTTAACTACCTGTATATCCCTGAACTGATGAGAATGAGTGTCCTGCTAGGACTAAAATCAGGGACCGAGTCGACAGCCTCCTGCACATTGCTGAAGTTAGCACATCCATTCTGATCGACGGTATAAATGAGACCCACATTATTCTGATTCGGTCGTAATGCTGCTGATGCTGAAGTAATTCCAGATGTCCACCTTAACGCATCACACTCCACCTTCCTTTTTCTCTTATGGTGTCGATGATGGTGGTGGTGGTGGTGCTCATACAGCTGCACTTGCGGTTGATTTCTCTTCTGCAATTTCCAAATCACTTGTCTCTTGATATAAGAAACAATATCATCAATGACACTAGTTACGCTACTACCTATTCTAGTATTGCTAGGAGTTGAATTAACCACAGGCGCAGCTGGTTGAAGGGTGGTAGTAATAGTAGTAGTGAATAACTGAGCAAATAGAATCGAGATGAGTGCAATGCAAATGGATGAAGTTAAGAGGAGGAAGGCCGGCAAGCCATTTCCTCTCCTCCATATGGACCACATAAAGAGGAATAATGGAGATCGAGTCCAGAAGCAACTTAAAGTAATTATATATGCAGCTTCTTCCTTTTCTGAAATCTGAAATACCCTGAGAATGGAATAGAGGAGATAGGTTGTTCTATGTAAAGAAGGTTGTCTATGTGTAGTTATGATGAGAGGCATTAGTTTCATAATCATAATGCGAAGGAGTAGGGAGCAAGGAATTCAAGGTGCATGCTTGGAGTGCAGTTGAGTCGGTGCAGTGTGTTTTCTACTTTATGACTCCGAACCGATTGAGCATTAGGATTAGAAATGTAGAAGACATATAGTGGACATAAAAGATGTCGTACTCCACTAGAGATCTAGGGGCAAATCCATGTACAGAGGGAAAAACTTAAAGGCATGCCTACATGAGATAATCGAGTTTGGAGGATGCCTACGCTAGCTACCAGCTAATTAAGAGTGTGTATGTACTGTTGAAGACTGAAGTGGCTGAAGCGCGCATCTACAAAACAAACTATGATGATGATCCATCAATGATGAAATGAAACGATTATGATGTTTATAATTAAGAAAAGAGGAGATAAAATAACAAATCCTTCAAACTTGCTTGAAGAGGAAACAAAAGAAAGGAAGGAGGTCTCGGCCGAAATCTTTGTTTTCTTCGGAAGGCGGCGCCCGAGATTTATTTTTAGAACACCAACTTGTAATTAAAGGCTATAATAATTATTATTAAAATGACGGCCAATTTATCATCTTTTTACAAAATAGAAGGAGATTTTCTTTTTGCAGATAGGTTGTCTATTCACCAACAAGAGTAATGCTTCATCCACTATTAATTTTACTACCATTGGCATACTTCTATTGGAGAGTTCTCCCACCTACTCTATTTTTTTCTACCTATTGGAGTGTGCCACCTAAGATAGTGAACAAAATAGTAGTGAAATTGATAGTGGATGTAGCATTACTCTACCAACAATGGTCATTCTGGTTACTCAAACCAGAATCCAATGAGTCCGGTCCTCTTTAGTGCGGGCTGTGCGAAAATAATACTCCCTCCGTTTCACTTTAAGTGATATTTAGGATTTTTTTCTTGTTTCACTTTAAGTTATATTATCCCATTTTTTCCCATTTTTTTCCAAGAAGACCCTTATTTATGTTGAAATTTTATCTTAATTACTCATCTTAATCCTATCAAATATTCTTAGAAAATTGTAACTTCAATTTTCTAGATTTTATTTTCTCCAAATGTGTGTGCAAAACATTAATTACAATGTCTAGATCTAGAAATTAGAATTTGTATTGAAAAAACATTAATTACAATTTCTTGAAATCAGAATTTGTATTGAAAAAAGAATTAGTAATTAAATCATGGAGACTTATTAATAAGGGTGTAGAGGAAAAAAAATGTTTATCTCACCATTCCTTAATTTACGTGCAAAATTTCTGAATATCACTTAAAGTGAAACGGAAGAAGTATTAGGTTTGGGCTTGCTTTCTAGTGCATATATTAAATGGGACTCATGTCATTCATTAAGCCTAATTATTCACCTTTTGAGGTATCGAATATGTCGTTCATTAACCAGTACTAAATACAACTCTTCCAGAATCATTAACTAATATACACACTCTTCTTTTATTCTCAGTGCTAATTATAATTTTCTTACCCCCATGCTTTTATGCTAGTAATTTAGATAAGAATATTTATTTCAATTATAAAAACAAGAATAAATATGTCGAGCGAATTCCGCCCTTCCATTTCTTTCATTGATCAACTAATTGACGGTTGAGATGACTATAATTAATTTAAGTGGGTATAGCAAGTACAGTTGTTGATAAACCTTCCAAAACTATTTCACAATCTCTCTCTCCACCACATTATCACACATCACTGCATTATTCACGACCACCAATCCCAGCATCACTAGCAGTCGTTCGTCTTCACTACAGATTCTTTGCCCTGATGTAAAATTCCGATTGTTAATCCTCAATGGTTGGGCTTTGTTTGATTGAATGCTGAAGGTGCTGCAATTGTTGTTTGTTAGAGCATTTAAGGTACCAACTTAAACCTGAATATGTATGGGTTAAATAGTAATTCTTTTTGCCTATCTATTGTTTGATGGAAATTCCTCAATGAGATGCTTAAGTTGTTATTCCAATCCATGATTAGCACTATTATGAGTAAGTCCCAAAAAGGTGTTTGATTCCACTTTTGCTTTAGAGCCTCTCCAACCGAGCAGCATATTGGCATCAAAATGCCAAAATTGGCACTAGAGGCGCTCCAATCGAGCACCATTTCTAGTGCCATTTTAGGCGATTTTGGCACAGGTGAATAGTGGCTCGCCATTTTGGCATGCTACTGTTCACCAACGCTATTATTTTTAATTGTACATTTAAAAAAAAACCTATAGTTTTGTTAATTTTGTTCTTTAGCTCCAAATGTACTATTTAAGACTGAATTAATTTCATTTTAATTACAATTTTGGAAGTTATTTAATTAGCGTTCTATATTTTACATTGTACTGATAGTTAATTTTATATTGAGTTCAATTAATGTTTAAAAATAATATGAAATGAGCATTAAAAAATATCAAACATTTAAATAGAAATTACAATAAAAATTACATAGATATTAAAATTAAACCGATGCTCATACAAAATATGAAAAATACATAATTTAATATCATAACATATAACTGAAGGACAATTTACAAATCTAATAAACCGCTTCAAAATCCTCCATTATCATTGAAAAATTGGCCAATTGCATTAGTGTCAGAAGAAGGTCTGGTTGTTGTTCTTCAGTTCTTTTTTGAATAATTTTGACTCGTTGAGCTCGAAAATACTTACGTACGTTTGGATCAACAATCGAATTAAAGTCTTTTAATAAAATTTTATTTTCTTCTTTCTCTTTTTTGAATACCAACTGTTGCCACTAGATATTCATTTGTTCTTTCCTATCGAAGATTCTTTTTTTAACATCTCCATCATTTGTCAATTATCTTCTCTAATATCGTTCAAATATACCTCATTTTGTCTTTTAAACATGGCTTTTTTCACCCCATTGGGTCGTTCAGACGAAATATAATCAAAATCGAGGTCATCTAAATGGAGAGCAAAAGATAATGGACCAGGAGATGATATGGGAGATTTAGGAGTGAGATTATCTAACTATGATGAGTCATAGTTGACACAACTGGTTTGAACATTTTTTCTTACACTGGGGACACTTACTTTAGTCATTATAACTTGAATTCGAGACTGCACCGATCTCTTATTACAATGATCCCAACTCTGGCCTCTGGATCTGTTGTACGTTTGCTTCACACGAGTCCAAAATTGATCTGCGGGCTGGTGAACACCCGTAATATGGTCTCGAGAATTTTCTAAATATGTTTGACAAAGGAGCACATCTTCATCAATAATGTATTCAGAAGATTGGATAGACAATTTCTTTTCAAATTTATAGTTGAGAATAAAAATATAAGGAAGATGATGGTTTGCACAACAAGTGAAGTTTGATATATATAGGAAAATAAAAATCTTAAGAATCTTATGCATTGAAACAGTTTTATGAAGAAACCAATGCATTCAAGGAGCTTTACACTAGGTCCAACGCATTCAAACAGCTTTACACTTCGTCCAATGTAGTCAAACACCTTTATATAAAGAACCCAATGCATTCAAACTGGTCTATACTAGGACCAATCTATTCAAACAACTTTACACTTAGTCCAATGAATTCAAACAACTTTACACTAGGTCCAGCGCAGGTCATACATCTTTTAAGAAAGAATCCAACGCATTCAAACTGGTCTCCTCCAGAACAAATGCATTCAAACTGGTCTACACGAGGTCCAATGCAGGTCATCTTTTAAGAAAGAATCAAATGCATTCAAACTGGTCTACACAAGATCCAATGCATTCAAACTGGTCTACACTAGGTCCAATGCAAGTCACACATCTTTTAAGAAAGAATCCAATGCATTCATACTGGTGTACACCAGAACCAATGCATTCAAACCACTTTATACTAAAACCAATGCATTCATGGAACTTTACACTAGGTACACTGCAGGTCAAACAACTTTATTGAAAGAATCCAATACATGAAAATATATTTGTACTTACTATAAATAACATACTACACTATGATCCAACAAAAATAAATCAAACTCCTTTTTTTGTTTTTCTTCTTCTTCTGCCTACCTTCCAAAAAATTTAAAAGAACTTATTCAATACCGTCACTTGGGAAATGAATTTTGATATTGGAGGTCCATCTAATTTAGCAAATTCTAGTTCCTCTTCAGATGCTGACAGTGAGACATTAGGGACGGGCATTATGGCAGAAATTGATGCATCCGAAACTGCCATATATCAAGCGATTGACTACAACAACACGATCATGACCAACTATTTTAATCAACAAAGAAACCAAGGTGACTCGATTCCTGGTCATGTGGTGATCAATCGCGATCGAGAAACCGCGGATCACAATTTATTCAATGACTATTTTGCAGAGAACCCACGCTACAGTGATGCCATATTTCGTCGATGATTTAGAATGCCTCGAAGTTTGTTCCTGTGTACTTTTTATGCAGTAAAAGTTCGTAACTACTACTTCCAACAACGAAATGATGAACTTGGTAGACTGGGACTATCAGGTTTATAAAAAGTAACAGGCACATTCCAAATGTTGGCATACAGTCAACCGACAGATGCTACAGACGAGTACATTGAAATACTTGAGTCAATGATAATTGAAAGTATGAAGAGATTTTCCCGGACTATTGTGGAGATATTTGCAGAGTGGTATCTAAGAACACCTACCGCTAATGACGTTGCCAGGATACTCTAAGTTTGTCAACGACGTGGTTTCTCGGGCATGTTGGGAAGTCTAGGTTTCATTTTAGATAATTTGTTATCTAATAATATTTTTTTTGTCATTTTAGATAATAAAATATAATTTATTCATATGATATTTTTGACAAATTTTTGAAAATTATGAAATGTATCGTATGATCAATACATAATAAAAATTTGTGTGTAGGGAGTTTGTGAAATAGATAAGAAATGGGGATTTTAGTAAAAAGTTTTTTGAAAAGTAGATAGAGAAGAATATGTAGAGAATTTTTCGTGTGTGTTAGAAATGGTGTTATGGGTTGGATATTAAGTTATTGTTTGATGTGACTTTTACACCATTTTAGTGTAAAAGGTACACCAAAATGGTGTTGTGGGTTGGAGATGGCCTTAGAGTAAACAAATTGTTACAAATTTTATGGGGCTATTTGACATAACCTGCTATAACTATTCTATCAAATTATTTCCCATCGATTCATTTAGGGGAGGGTTATGGAGAATGTAAACTCCACTCTTTTGATCCATCTTGACTAGGAAAATGATAAATCCTATGTGCAGTTACTATACACGTTTGCACTGCACATCAAAGAAATGTTATTTCTAATTTCAATCCATTATTCGATTCATACTAATTATTTCCATTGTCTTTTTTTTTGAATTTTTTTGGGGGGTTTAGGGTTGAGGAGGTTCTGTGGAGAACAAGTTTCGGATGTCGCTGGGGTGGTGGTGGTGATGGTCAATTACGTTGACAACACCGGACTTGTAACGCCCCAGAATTTTAAATACTATATTTTGAATTAATGAATAATTTTTAAATCAATTTATTTAATTATTTTGAATTTTATAAAATTAACATTTTCACACGTGCAAATTTTTTTAGGTGCAAATTTTCACTTTAAAAATTATGCATAAATTCTCCTATTTATAATTGAGTATATTCTAAATTTTGGGATTTTTCTGAATAAAGAAACTATATTTGTAAATACTTTGAAAGAAAAGGGTTTTTGTGCAAAGTTGTTTGGAGGTGAAAATTGAACTAAAAATTTATGGAATGCTTTTAGGGATGTCTATTCAGTAGAAGGCTCTAATAAATTAGATTTTATCCATATTTGGTTGATTTTAATTGATTTAATGGAATAAATATGTATATATGCAATTTTGAGACTGTTGGGAACTTCATTGCAAATATTTTCTTGGGAAATAAAAAGTCGGAAAATTTACTTGCAAAATAAAATATTTATTAGTAGATAATGATTCTAAATTTTCTAAATTTTTATGAATAATTTATTTCATGTTGGCAAATATTTCAAAATGAATGACTTCTGTGTAAAATTTGCCGCTTGGGGTGGAAATTTCCACATTTCCGTTTTGGGGCTGCACATAGGGCCGGATAGATTGGTTTTGATTGGGGAGAGATAAAATTTTATTTTTTTTAATTAACTACTTAATTTGGAAGATCTATATATATATATATGTAAATATTTATTTTTGAGGGGTGTTTTTCCAAAATTTGTCATAAAACCCTAAAAGTGATCCCTCCCGGTCTATATGTCAGGAGCCACCCTCTTCTTTTGTAAACCAAAAAATATATATTGTTTTTATTTATTATTCTTGGAGTTTTGAAGCTTGAATTTTTGGACTTTCCATTAAAAGCGATTGGGCCCACCAAGAGAGACATCCAGTCCATGAGGGTTGTAAGTCAAATCTCATGTCCCCATCAAAAGAGTAACCGATTCTATCTCTTAAGGGGGAGAATCTACAGGAGATAACAGATTCATAATCTCCTAACTAATTCTCAGGCCTATAAGTACTCCCCCCCAGTCAGATGGTGATTAACAATTTCTCTCTTCAACTCTCTTTCTCTCTCTGGTTCTGACTTGAGCGCCGGAGGATCTGTCGCCAGGCCATCCCCGGTGTTTCAGGCTTCCATCAGCCGCGTCGGCAACTGTCGGATTCAGATCAAGGTGCTCTTTCCACGTTCCAGATCAAATCTCAAGAGCTCTAACCACATTTTACGATGATGATCAAAGGTTAGATCTTTAGTAGTTTCCTTCAAAATATAAGCCAACTATCAATTTTCTCCCACACAAAAATAATAACGAACATGTTGGTGCCGTTTGTAGGAAACTACATAAGTCTAAATCAAAGATCAGACTTACTTTCATGCCATCGATGTTAAGAGAGAGAGCAGCGATCTCAAGCCTTCTAGCCAACCCTCTTCATCAACAAGCTCCTCCTATGGAGGACCCTATTCCTCCTATTCAGCAAGATCAGCCCCAACAGCCTAATCAAGATCCTATCAATGGAGAATCACCGAGGGGCTCCAAACAAAGCCGTCATGAACTACGCCATGAACAACACCCTCTACACAACCATGTCTCTGTCCACAATGCTGCTAGCGACTTGATGTCTTTGCGAGCTCTCGGGGGTAGGGAGGTCTTTCCATCAAATGATAATTGCCAGGCAAAAGGGGTCTGATCTACGGACCTGTTTGGATGAGAGGCATACACAGATTGAGGCATCCCGCTCAGAATGTCAAGAGAACCAGAGAAGCAACTCTCCCCGAAGGCAGAGATCACGACGCTCATCCTCTATAGGGGGCTCAATGTAGAAAGAAGCCCGAATCGTGAGAGTCGAAAGGATCTTGAGAGGAACAAAGAGCATAAGGCCCCTGTCACTGGGGACAAATTGGAAAACTTCAAGCATCACATCCTCCAAGCCATCCGATGTACTCATGCTCAGGGTCAATGTTTATAGAGCCGCACCTCTACTACTTCAAGAGAAGAAGAATCCTGCAACTCAACTAGATCCAAGGGAAGGGACGACCAAGTTGTTTGCCGCATCCGAGAAGTAGAGAATTTCCTGGAACAGATAAAACATAAAGGGAACCACTCCAGCAGGGCTTAATGCCCTTATCGACCTCCTTTATGCTAATCCATCCTCGATAAACCAATTCCAAAGAACTTCAAAGCTCCTCAACTTGAATCTTATGATGGTGAATCTGACTTGACTGACCATACCGAGAGTTTTAAAACTCTCATGATTGTCTATAACACCACTGATGCACTCATGTACTTAACATTCCTCGTAACTTTGAAAGGATCAGCAAGGGAATGGTACTCATGCCTTACTCCAGAGTCAATATTCTTATTCGACTAACTCGAGGAGCTCTTCATAGTACACTTCGTTACTAGCCGCAAGGCTGATAACACAAGTGATTCCCTTTGGAATTGAAGCAAAGAGACAGAGAGCTGCTGTAAGACTTTGTAAAGTGCTTTACAGCCGAAGCAAGGTCCATCTCCCCGTCAGTGGTGGCTGTGACCTTTTGCCACAACATCACTCACAAAGACCTGAAGGCCTCCCTCGCGAAGAAGCCTCCTCAATATTTCACCGGGCTCCTAGAAAGGAGTGACAAGTATATCAGAGCCGAGAAAGTACTTTATCCTCAAGGCAAGCAGGATTCACCTTCCGGCAGCAAACAGAAGAATACAGGCGAGGAAGGACACAGAAAATTTCAGAAAAACTGTGCAGCTTAATGCCATCCCCCTCTAGTACCACGTTTCGACAAGTTCACTCCCCTTAAGAAAAGCATATCAGCCATCCTCGTGGAAGTTGAGAAGGACGAAATAATCCGCCCTCCCCCAAAATGACCACAGTTAGCAAAGGAAGAGATATGAACAAGTGGTGCGCATTTTGTAGATACCATGGACACACCAACGACAACTGCCGAGCTCTCAAAGAAGTACTTGAAGGTCTCATTCTCCGGAGCTATCCCTCTCAATTTTTCCAACAAAACAAAAATGATGAAACCCCTTTGGCACGGGGGCTAATAAGCATCAAGAGAGGTCCTCCGAATCACAAGATTGAAAAACACATGACCATTCTCCACTCCATCTACGGAGGGTCGATGGAGGGAAATTCGAACTCCTCCTACGAAGCGTTCATAAGGGAAGTAAACTTAGTACATGACATCCCACCTGCAAAAAGCATCGGGGACCCGATATCTTTCTCTGACATGAACTTAGAAGGTGCCCGAACACCTCTTTGCGATGCATTGGTCATAAACCTTTGCTTGGTGATTCATGAGGTACGCCGCATCTTTGTGGATAATGGCAGCTCAATAAATATCCTTTTCATGAACACTTTCAATAGCCTCAATCTCTCTCGAGATCAACTCAAGCCCACAGCTAAACACTCCATGGATTCTCTGGTTTCCTTGTTCAAACAGAATGAATTGTCACACTCGATGTTATGGTAGGAAAGCCTCCCGCTACTTGAACGGAAGCGTTGTACTTTATTTTAGTCGATGTCAAAGCGCATACAATACAATATATGGCCGTCCGGGCTTGATGGCCATTCACGCAGTGCTGCTGCCTACCCCATGAAAAAGAAGTTCCCAATAGCAGCAGGCATCAGTGAAGTTGTAAGGAGCCAACAGGCAGCATGAGAATGCTACATCGCCACAATGGGGGACTCAGTTCTCCCCTTCGAGGTTATAGAGCTATGGCCGGAAAGTAATCACAGTAACTACGATTTCGTAGGCGATCTTGAAGCTACTTAGACTATCCTACTAAAAAATTCCAAATTTTCCAAACCATGTATATTTTTGTGAATTAGGACAACAATACTACATAAAGACTAGTGTGTGCATAGACTGATGACCATTCTCACAGGTCATGGATATGAGATATCAAGGTCTTCACATGGGTACATAGTAGAGTAATAATATACTGAACTAACCCACCATGAGAACGATGCATGGATCCTTACGTGAGTCTCATAAGCGGTTCTCACAGTGACCATGGTGTACGTAGTCCTTTGACTTGAAGTCACTATGGTTCCATACATGAGAAGTTATATGTTTTAATGCCGCCAAACGTTGCCTGTAATAAGGTGATTATAAAGTCGACTATTGGATATACTAGAAATGATGCGGAGGGATGTGAGTGACTTAGATAGGATTTGTCCCTCTTACATAACATGAGCGATATCTACGGGCCATTGATTGAGTGAGACTGCAAAATGCATGGCCGAGCCTAAATGAGTCAATATGAGATATTAATCTCATTTGTTTTTAGTAAGTCTAGTTAGACATCAAGGAACCAAAGATTGAACTTTACAAAGGTGACACACTCTATGCCTTGTGGTCAATTAAGATATCTGGATAAAGGGGTTAAACTACATGGTAACATTGGTCACGAATAGGTTATGTCAAATAATTGATATTTTTGTTACTTGAGTGGCAATGATGTGTTGCTAGATAACATCAACGTAACGGGAACCTACAGGTTCACACACTTAGAATTGATTGAAATTGGAATTTAAATTCATTAGATGAATTTAATTAGGGATTCAAGTAAGACTTGGACTCCTGACATTGGTTGGACATTTAATTAGAATAAATGAGTTTACTAAAGTTCAATGGCCCACACACGAATGTGACCAAGTCAGATTGTAAGCTCAACAGTCTCAATACTCTCTTAGGGTTGATTTTCTACACCTATATATATGATACGTATCTATGGAAAAGTGGTCCATGAGAAAATTCTAGCCGTCACAGAAATTGTGAGAGAGAGAGAGAGAGATCGTGAGGAACATCCCCTTCCCGCATCTAGCACCGCAGCGTGAGGGAAATCTTGATTTGATTCGTTCATGTGGACCATAGAGGCACCACAATATTGTAGTTTTGTGATTGGCATACTGTGGAAGATCTATCTTCAAAGTATAACTCATAAACATGATTTATGGTTTTCGCATAGATCCATAGCTAAGTTTCGATATTTCTTTCTGTAATTTTTCTGTTGTGTATTTAATCTGTGATTCCCTTCGAAACCTAACAAGCTCATCTTCATCCCTCCACGGGGCAAAGCTCCTCTTCGTAGCTTCTCCACGGAAAAACTCCCCTATGTAACTACTCTGTGGCGAACCTCCTCTTCTTAGCTTTCCGGTGGCAAACCTACAATTCGTAGCTCCCGGTTGCCGAAGCTCCTTTTTGTAGCTCCTCCATGGCGAAGCTCCTCTTTGTAGCTCCCCTGAAGGTGAACTTCCCCTTCTTAGCTTCCCGATGGCGAAATCCCTCTTTATACCTCCTCTGTAAGACACATCTCTTCATAGCTCCCCAATGCCAAAGCTCATCTTCATAGCTCACCGGTGGTATAGCTCCTCCTTTCAAGTCCCTGAAAGGAGAGACAATGTAGGCCAATTTTGTCCCTAAAGAAAGACAAATCCTGAAATGACTTTTGATCATAACTTGCAGATCTTTGACTCACATTCGAAATAAGGGGTCATACGCCCGAATCGGACCTCTGTGGTATCAGGCAGGTGCATTATACTCCATCTGCACGTTGAGCCCCCTCCCCCCACCCCACCAACCAATAATAATAAAATAAAAAATCTAAACTCAACATTGACCGGTCAACACTGCCGACACGTAGACCACCTCCCCTCCCCCCCAGTGTCAATTTTGTCCTCTGGGAAGGGGGTTGCTTCACCCAACCCCACCCGCTTGATCTCCTCAATTTTCACGTTGCGCCCAATTGACAGACCAGATCGCTTCAAAATTCGTGCAAGTTTAATTTTCTGTTAAAATTTATATTTATTAATTATAAATTTATGAAAATTAATTTAAGAATCCCAAAAATAGTTTAAAATTCTAGAAATTTATTTAAAAATTTGGATTAATTAATTAAAATTCTTTAAAATGATAAAAAAAGATTGGAAAAATCTCGAATAATCCTAAAAAGTTCTGAAAAGTCACAAAAATTTCAAAAATTCCTGAAAACAATTCTAGAAACTTTACAAAGAGTAACTCCGTCAAACCCCAAGCAAGGTTTCTATATCCTGAAAAGCTCCTATAAGTTCTAGTATAAATCATTCTAAATAGGAAAATTAATCATATTGGGGGGGGGGGTCATGTGATATGGGTAAAAATATAACCAAATTAGGCACACATCCTAAAGTTCTCAAGGGTAAACGATAAATTTTAGCAGGTACAGGCCTGTAAGATGAAGCTTGGCAACTTACAGGACCATAAATTCTATTCGGCCTATGACAAGGGCCTGCCAAATTAGTCCAACATCATTGAGTTCAGGTTTATCCACAAGAGTTAGTTTAAATTCTCTATAT
Source organism: Hemerocallis citrina (assembly GCA_017893485.1). Classification (NCBI taxonomy): domain Eukaryota; kingdom Viridiplantae; phylum Streptophyta; class Magnoliopsida; order Asparagales; family Asphodelaceae; genus Hemerocallis; species Hemerocallis citrina. The sequence goes on along the minus strand of JACEHZ010000560.1, from coordinate 148,370 downwards.
CTAAAGAGTAACCACTCCTATCTCCAACATGCTTAAGATAAGGTTTAAGAACTCTTTCTCTTTATCAAGGAAATAGTCTAACTCGAGCTCTTTACATAAGAGAGAATAACAAACCTTATCAAAACACTAGGAAGTAGTGATAATTCCTATATCTAGAAATTGGCACCTCAGTGATAATGGTAAAAACCGCAAAAAATCAGGACCGTAAGATTCCAACACAAACCTTAAAGCTTTTACAGGCAGATTAATAGTAACGGGCCTCTTTAACTGGGCTGGGCCTACATCAGGATCATTAACAAGGCATGGGCTACTTTCAAGTCCATTAAAAGTGACTAAGCCCAGTAGGAGAGACATCCAGCATGTGAGAGTTGTAAGTCAAATCTCGTATCCCCAACAAGAGAGTAACTGATTTTATCTCTTAAAATGGGGAGAATCAACATGAGATAACAGATTCATATCAATCTTCTAATTGTTTCTCAAACATATAAATACTCCCCCTCCCCCCCCCCCTTTTGAGAAGGTAATCAGCAATTTCTCAAACTCTATTTCTCTCCCTGGTTCTGACTTGAGCATCGGAGGGTCTGTCGTCGGGGCGTGTTTTAGGCCTTTTTTTGGTCCCTCGGCCTATCAGCAACTGTCATATTCAGATCAAGGTGCTCTATCAGCGATCCAAAACCAATCTCAATAGCTTTATCCACTTTTTATGGCGATGATCAAAGGCTTTTCGTAGGTCCATCGACCGCGTTAGCAACCATCATATTCAGATCAATGTGCTTTTTCAACCATCTAGATCCAAACTCAGGAACTCTAACCACTTTTTACGGCTAGATCAAAGGTTAGATCTTTAGTAGTTTCCCTCAAAATATAAACTCACTATCTTTTTGCTCCCACACCAAAATAAGCAGAAACAGATTGACACTGTTTATGGGAAGCTACACAAATCTAAATCACATATCAAAACATGTCATGAGAAATACATCATTCTTTTGTCATGCCACCGAGGTTAAGAGAGAGCAACGACAGTAAGCTATCTAGTCAACCCTCTTCGTCAACAAGCTCCTCCAGTGGAGGACCCTATTCTTCCTCATCAACCGAATCTGCCCCAGCAGCCTCATCAAGCTTTTATCAATGGAGAGGCATTGGGGGGCTCCCGACAAAGCCGTTATGACATTAACCACACCATGAACAATACCCTCTACATGACCATGTCTCAATCAATAATGCTTCCAGTGACTCGAGGTCAAGAGATCTTTCTCAAATCATCAATGCCAGACAACAGGGGACTAATCTACTGATCCGTTAGGTCGAAAGGCACGCACGGGGTGAGGCTCATGCTTGAAATGTCAAGAGAACTGGAGAAGCAACTCTGTCCGAAGATAGAGATCTGTAACACCCCGTAGTTTTCAAAAGAGTATAAAATATAATATATATGTTGAAAAGTATACATAATATATGTTCAAATAGTAAGTTGGTTGTTGTTGTATATATATGGCTTGGGTTAATAAGTTGATGGGTTGTAAATAAGTTGATATTGAATTATGGAGGGGGCCTACGTGGTTAACAGCAAGGAACATGCTGTTGAATTGCTGATGACATGGCGCTGGGCCCACCTGCTAATTGTTCAGAACAGTGGAGAAGTATTGGATTATAATCCCATATTAGATTTGATTATGAATTAAATAATACATAAATATAATAGCCTATGATCAAGAGTCACCAATTCGGTTAACCACCTTTTGAGAGGCAGCCTGTGGTGGGCAGTTGTACTACATAGTATCTAATTTGTCTTATAAATTGTATAAATTGTCTGAGCTAGGGGCAGGGGCGTTACAAATGGTATCAGAGCCGACTTTAGACACCGACTGTGGGTAAGAGTGGGCGAGATGTATGCCTGAGATGGAGCTAGCAGATGTACGTCGGGTATGCCTGAGAGGGAGCGAGGTGGCGGCCTGAAATAGTGGACCACCAGTAGAATCAGGTTATGGTGCAGCTAGCAGAATCAGGGTACTCCACTCCACATCGGCTAGAAAGAAGATCTTGCACTAGGTTGTGCATGCCCCATGCTCAGCGAGGACGCTGATTTCTGAAGGGGTGTGTGTGTAACACCCCGTAGTTTTCAAAAGAGTATAAAATATAATATATATGTTGAAAAGTATATATAATATATGTTCAAAAAGTAAGTTGGCTGTTGTTGTATATATATGGCTTGGGTTAATAAGTTGATGGGTTGTAAATAAGTTGATATTGAATGATGGAGGGGGCCCACGAGGTTAACAGCAAGGAACATGCTGTTGAATTGCTGATGACATGGCGCTGGGCCCACCTGCGAATTGTTCAGAACAGTGGAGAAGTATTTGATTATAATCCCATATCGGATTTGATTATGAATTAAATAATATATAAATATAATAGCCTATGATCAAGAGTCAATAATTCGGTTAACCATCTTTTGAGAGGCAGCCTGTGGTGGGCAGTTGTACTACATAGTATCTAATTTTTCTTATAAATTGTATAAATTGTCTGAGCTAGGGGCAGGGGCGTTACAAGATCAAGACACTCCTCCTCTCATAGTGGGCGCACTGTAGAAAGAAGCCCGACTCATGAGTTTCGAAAGCATCTTGATAGGAACAAATAGCAAGAGCCTAGTTACTATGGTCGAACTTGAAAACTTCATGCATGACACCCTCCGAGCCATCCGAGGTACTCATGATTAGGGTCGACGCTCACGAAGCTGCCACACTACTCTTTCAAGAGGGGAAGGATCCAATGAATCAACTAGATCCAAGGGGAAGGAAGAAGAAATCCTTCGCCGCATCTGAGAAGCAGAGGACCACTTGGAATAGATAAAACATGAAGGGAACCACTCCGGCAGGACTTACCCCCCAGTCGACCTTTTTTCAGCAAATCCATCCTCGATGCACCATTCCAAAGAACTTCAAAGCTCCTCATTTTGAATCTTATGATGGTTAAACTGACCTAGCTGATTGAGAGTTTTAAAACTCTTATGATGGTCTATAATGCCACTGATGTGTTCATGTGCCGAACATTTCTCACAGCGTTGAGAGGACCAGCAAGGGAATGGTACTCCTGCTTCACTCCAAAGTCAATATTCTCCTTCAACCAGCTCGAGGAGATTTTCATATCGCACATTGTTGCTAGTTGCAAGGCTGAAAAAATAAGTGCTTCCCTGTTGAAATTAAAGCAAAAGGATAGAGAATTGCTGACAGACTTTGTCCAGCGCTTCACAACCGAGGCAAGTTCCAGCTCTTCCTTAGACTTGTCAGTGGCGACTGCCGCTTTCTGCCACAATGTCACACACAAAGTTCTGAAGGCCTCCCTCATGAAGAAGCCCCCTGGAAAGGAGTGAAAAGTATATTAGAGTCGAGGAAGCTCTTTATCCTCAAAGAAAGAATGATTCACATTCCGGGAACAAACTGAAGAATGAAAGTGAGAAAGTGTTAGGTATTGAGGGTAATCTCAGAATAAATACACAACGGAAAATTTATAAAAAATATCAAAACCTAGCCATGGATCCATGTGAAAACCATAAATCGTGTTTAGAAGTTATATATTAAAGATGGACCTATTGTCTCCACAGTATGCCGATCACAACACTGTAATATTGTGGTGTCTCTACGGTATCTACACAAATGGATCAAATCAAGCTTTCCCTCAAGTAGTGGTGCTAAATGCGGGAAGGGGATATTCCTCACGATCTCTCTATCACAAATTTCTGTGATGGCTAGGATTTTTCTCAACTATCTCTTTTCCACAGATACATATCATATACATATATATGTAGAAAACCAACCCTAAGAGAGTAATGAGGCTGTTGGTCTCACAATCTGACCTGGGTCTTATTCGTGTGCGGGCCTTTGAACTTTAGTTGCCCATTTAATCTAATTAACTACCCAACCATGTCAAGAGTCCAAGTCTTACTAGGATTTCTAATTAATTAATCTCATGAATTTAAATCCGATTTCGATCCATTCTAAGTGTGTGACCCTGTAGGTTCCATTACGTTAACTGTAATACTAAATTCATATTCTAGTGTTACAAACAGTGAGCGGTATCTAGTAATACATGACTGCTACTCAAATAACGGGAATGCCAGTAATTTGACATAACCTATCCGTGATCAATGTTACCATGTAGTCTAGTCCTTTTGTCCAGATATCTAATAGACCACAAGGCATAAAGCGTGTCACCCTTGTATAGTTCAATCTTTGCTTTCTTGATGTCTGAGTAGACTTACTAAAAAAATGAGCTCAGTATTACATATTGACTCATTTGAGCACGACCATGCATTTTGCTATCTCACTCATTCAAGGGGCCCGTAGATATTGCTCCTGATATGTAAGAGGGACAAATCCTATATAAGTCAGTCACATCCCTCTGCATGATTTGTGGAATATCTAATAGTCGACTTTATAATCACTTTATTATATGCAACGTTTGATGACATTAAAAAATATAACTTCTCATGTAGAAAACCGTTGTGCCTTCATGTCAAAGGACTACGTACATCATGGCCACTGTGAGAGCTGGTTATGACACTCACGTAACGATTCATACAGCGTTCTCATGGTGGGACAGTTCAGTACATTATTACTCTAATGTATACCCATGTGAAGACTTGATATCTCATATCCATGACCAGTGAGATATGGTCATCAGTCTACGCACATACTAGTCTCTATGTATTATTGTTATCCTAATTCATAATAATATTTGACTAGGGACATTTAAGAATAGTTTTCTGATTACAACCAATAGGATCTCACAATAAAGTCATGCACTTGATATCCCATGATATTGATCCTACAATTCTAAGGACTTATTATGTTCATTAACTCACAATTAACAACTCAATAAATGAAATGCCTCGCACATGAAATAAATAGCATGATACGTTGTAAACTAGTAATGTTAATACATCATCGGCCTCTAGGGCATACACCAACAGGAAGGACCCAGGAAGTATCAAAAAGACGGAGTAGGGCAACAACATCCTCCTCTAGCAACACGCTTCGACAAGTTCACTTCCCTTAAAGCAAGTATGTATTATGCCATCCTCATGACAGTTGAAAAGGACGAAATAGTCGCCCCCCTCCCCCCCCTCCCCCAAGATGACCACGGCCAGCAAGAGAAGGGATAGGAACTAGACACACCATTGAAAACTATCAAGCCCTCAAAGAAGAACTTGAATTTCTGATTCGTCGGGGCTCTCTCCGAATTTATTCAGCAAAATAACAACACCAAAATTCCTCCGACATGGGGGACTAATAAACGTCAAGAGAAACCCACTGAATCCCAAGAATTAGAACACATGGACATTCTCCACTCCATTTATGGAGGTCCAAAGGGGGGGGGGGGGAGATTCTAACTGCTCCAATAAAGCCTTCATGAGGGAAGTCAACTCAGTACATAACATCTTGCCTGCTAAAAGCCTAGGCATCCCTGTGTCATTCTTCGATAAACATCTAGAGGGCGTCAAAACGCCTCAATGCAATGCATTGGTTATAAACCTATACATGACAAATCATGAGGTACGACACATCCTTGTAGACAATGGAAGCTCTATAAATATCCTCTTCATGGCCACATTCGATGCTCTCAAGCTCTTCCAAGAACGACACAAACCAGCCGGCTATACACTCCATGGGTTCTCAAGTGCAGTCGCTCAAGTCAAAGGAATCATCAAACTCGATGACATCAGGAAAAGCCCCCTTAACTCGAACATAGGTATTAGACTTTATGGTAGTCAACATCAAAGCTGCGGACAACACTATATTTGGCTTCCCAGGCATAGTAGCTTTCCATGTAGTTGCCTTCGCATTTCACATGAAGATGAAGTTCCCCACAACAGCGGGTATAATCCATGTTGCAGGAAGCCAAAATGCAGCGCGAGCATGCTACACTACCACAATGAAGAGCTCAGTTCTTCCACACGATGCCATCAAACTACCACCAGAAAGAAGTCTCATAAACTCTAAATCCGTGGACGAATTGGAAGATATCCCTTTCTCTCAAGAGGATCATACCAAGTGTTTCCGAGTAAGCAAAACCCTTCCTCTTCAACTCAAAGAGCAACTCATCGCCTGTATAAGGAGAACCAAGAATTGTTCTCCTGGACCGCAGCTGATATGCCGAGAACTTTTGGAGATCTAATTTTTCATGCTTTAGTGTGAGCCCAGATGCCAAGCCCATCCAGCAAAGGCGCCAAATTTGCTCCCGAAAGGCTACAAGCAGTCAAAGAAGAAGTTAACAGACTCCTAGCTACACACTTTATCCAAGAAGTTAGCTACCCTGAGTGGCTAGCAAATGTGGTCATGGTTAAGGAAGCTAACGGTAAATGGAGAATGAGTATAGACTTTACCGATCTCAATAAGGCGTGCCCGAAAGATCTATTCTTAGGGGTGGCAACAGGTCCGTGCCAGCCCAGGATCGGCCCGCCCCCCTCTTTTGTGGGCTCAACCCGGGACCGGCCCCCCAGACCTAGGATCCGGTCCGTTCACATTTTTTTCGAAGAAGCCAGCCTAGGCCCGACCTGGTTTCGGACTGGGACCAGTTGAACCAGCCCGCCCGGGCCCGAGCCGGTCCAGGCCAACCGTTGGGGTTTTTTTCATTATTTTATTTTATTTTATTTTTTTGGTTCAGAATTTAAAAAAATTAAAAATTTCCAAATTGCCCCGCAACGGATCTATACTAGCTAGTTTTGGGGGGTACTTTAGGAAACCAAAAAAATTGCATATGCTATATATACAACATCATTTCTTTCATTTCTCTTCACTAATTCACTCAAATCTCTCTACTATCTCTCAAATCTCTCCACCATCTCTCAACAAATCAAGTTTGTACTACATTTTGCAAGGATCAACAATCAACAACAATCAAGTGATCCACAACAATAATAAACACTACTACAAGCTCTCAAGTCACTCAACTTTCATTCTTCAAACATCAAACATTCATATGGTATTTTAGTATATGTTTAATTTGTAGATTTAACATAGTTGATTATTCTCATAGTTTGGGTTTTATTGAACTTCTTTCTCTCATTTTTTTAGATTTTCTTTATAAATTTGGTAAAGTGGTAAACATACATACACTACTCACTAGTTCTTGTTATTATTGTTATTTTTTAGTTGAGATAGATTGTTGTTCGTTTTAAATTTTGTTTTTTCTCTTTATTTAATTTTGTTGTTTTAAATTATTAGTTGTCATACATTTAGTTGTTTCTTTTAATTTAAATTTTAAAAAGTACACTTGCTTTCTCTATAACTATACATACACTAGTTTTTAATATTTAAATGGCTTCTAATCGATCACGCGGTGGTAGACATAGTGGTCAAGAGTCAACTAGTCATCACATTCCTACCATTCCAATTTCATATATAGATAGTGAAGAAACATTCATGAATTATGATAGTTTTCCCGATTTGAATGAAACACACTCAAATCCTATAGAAATAGAAGATCATGTAGAACCACAACCATCGGAATAAGGTCCTTCTCTAACCTGTAAAACAAGAGGGACTACTTCCGAAGTACACAATTATTTCAATTTTGTCCATTCACAAAATGATAAGAGTGTAGGACTAAAAATAGGTAAGAAGTGTCAAACACCATATAAGTTTAAAATGGGATCGGGCACGGGTACACTTCAACGTCACTTAAACAAATGTCAACCGAATTTTCGAAAGACAATCTCACACAACAAAAAATACATCCTAGAACCGGTCAAGTAGATAGTCATAGCAACGATCACAATATCGTTAGTAGGGAAATGGCTAAGTTAATAATTAAGGGTGAATTACCATATTCATTTGGTGAAAGTAGGTATCTAGATACTTTTGCACAAACCTTCTTAAACCCCCATTATAAAAAGATTGCTAGGAATGTAGTTAAGGGTGATTATAAATTAGTTTACAATGAGACTAACGATTTTTTAATCTTAGAGATTTTTGTGCTGCAATGGGTATGCAAAATTGTATGTTAGATGATGATTTCTAGTTTATTGCCGATAGTTTGTATAAATTTTTAGAACCTTTTAACGATGCTGCTTTGTAATTTTCAAAAACATATACATCTACATCTAGTGGTATTTTACTTGAAATTGTCACTATGATGACAACAATTAAAGATTTGCAAAATGACCCTTTTATTGGGGATATGGTTAATGCGGCATATATTAAAATTTTAAAATATTTTCATCAACTTCCTATATTATATTTTGTAGCAAGTGTAATGAATCCCATGAATAAATTAGATGGCACAAAAAATTTAATTGAAATTTTTTACACTTATGCCCTACACGATGTTATATAAGATTTTGATCATGTTGTTTTACTTGTCAATTTGAGCATGTTTTGACAAGGTTATATGATACTTATGATAAACTTTATTCACCTAACACTACACGAACACAAACACAAAATGTTGATTCTTCTTCTTCTTCCTCCATATTACTAAAAGGAAAGAGTCATGCAACTAGTAGTGTTTTAAATCTTATTAAATCAAAAAAACCAAGAGCCAATTCACCAAATGAGTTGAATTGGTATAATGCACAAAATTCGATTGAAGATGTAGTAGATGTGTTACAGTTTAGAAGAGCAATGAAGTTATATTTAATATTCTTTCTCGTATGGCTAGAGATTTGCTAACAACACCGGTGTTAACCGTTGTATCGGAAATTATTTTTTCTCTTGGTGGCAGGATAATGAGCCCGAATAGGAATCGATTGACAACCAAAAATTTGAAAATGCTAGTATACGCCGAGGATTGGATGAAAGCGGAAGAGAGGACCCAAAATTTACTTGAAGCACAAGCTGGCTCAACATGTAGCGATGAATGAACAATTAGATTTAGTCAATTTAAATTAAAATGATGTACAATATATTGTAAATAATTGGGAAATTTAGGGGGATGAGATTCTATATTTAGGTTAAGTGGAAGTGCATGACAATAGTCCAATGCCTTCTCTTCAATATAAATAAAGGCCATCTCGATCTCTAAATTCATATAATTCCCTTATTTTGTAATTTGATCTAATTTGTATGAAATTATATTCATGAACTTCATTTTATTTAACAAGTTGTAATTTATTAAGTCAATTTAAATTTGGTTTCAATTTCTTTTATTTATTAGTTATTTGCAATTGTTATGAAATTACAATTTAATACTTGATCTTTCTACTCACAATTTGAAATTAAAATTACAATTACAATATATATATATATATATATATATATATATATATATATATATATATATATATATATATATATATACTCAAAAACTGGCCCGGCCCGCGAACCGGCCCGGCCCCCACCCTTGGGACCGGGGGCCAAGTCCGGGCCTAGGTTTTCCACACCTAGCTTGGCCCGGCCCGACTCGCGAAATCTTCGAGCCGACCTGGGCTGGCCCTGGACCGGGCAAAGCCCGGGCGGTTCAGGCCCGGGTGGCCCGGATGCCACCCCTATTTATTCTCTCTCCCAGGTATAGACACACTAATCGATGACACATCTGGGCATTAGCTCTGAACTTTTATGGATGCCTACTTTAGGTATAACCGGATCCAAATGTTTCCACCTAACACCCAAAAAACATCTTTCGTAATCGACCAAGGCTTCCACTGCTATCGAGTCATGTCTTTTGGCCTGAAATTGCTGGTGCCACCTATCATAGTCAGGTAAATAAGGTCGTTAAAAGTCAAATCGGCAAGAACATGGAGGTGTACATAGACGACATGTTAGTCAAAAGTCTCCAGAAAGAAGACCATGCGACCGATCTCCAAGAAGCGTTCAAAGAATTGTGCAGTTATAACATGTGACTGAATCCCACAAAGTGTGCCTTCGGGGTCTCCTCTGGTAAGTTCTTGGGCCTCATGGTTAGTCAAAGGTGAATCGAAGCTAATCCCGACAAGATCCAAGCAGTTCGCAACATGTCCTCCAACTACTGTTAAGGAAGTGCAGAAGCTCACCGCATGCTTAGCCACCATCGATCAATTCCTCTCTAAGTCTGGTGAGAAATGCTTGCAGTTTTTGAAAATTCAACAGGGTGTAAAAGGTTTCGAGTGAGGATAAGAACAGCAAACCGCTTTCGAACAACTCAAAGCATATATCGTCAATCCCCCTCTCCTAAGCAAGACTAAGCCAAGTGAAATCCTTTCTCTACCCAGCCATCTCCGACCAAACTCTCAGCGCCATCTTGTTTAGAGTAGAAGAAAGGGTTCATAAGCTAATCTATTATGTGAGCAAGGTACTCAATGACGCCGAACTCTACTACTCAAAGATGGAAAAGATGGCTTATGCATTGGTCACAGCTGCTCGCAAACTCCACCCCTACTTCCAGGCACATTCTCTATGCCTCCTCACCAACCAACCGATCAAGCAAGTACTCCTCAAATCTGAAAGCTCCGGAAGACTAATGAAGTGGTCCATCGAACTAAGTCAACACGACATCAGCTATCATCCAAGAACAACCATCAAGGCTCACGTCTTGTTGAATTCATCATGGAAACCACTATTTCGGACTCTCCTAAGGTAGAACAAAACTAGTCGCTCTAGAAGGTATATGTGAATGGGTCCTTTTACCTTGAAGGAAGCAAAGTACGAATAATCTTGCTCAGACCTGATGGACTCACACTTCAATACTCATTGTGCCTCAACTTCCCCACCTCCAATAATGAAGCAGAATGCGAAGTACTAATTGCAAATCTTTGTTTAGCACGTGAGACAGGCGCATGAAGAATCAAGATATTTAGCGACTCTCAATTAGTCGTCAACTAGATTCATGAAGATTATGAAGCTAGAGACGAATGTGTGGCCAAGTACTTGTCACATCTGAAGAGACTCCTAATGTCGTTCAAAGAAGCCAATGTCATTCACATTCACTATGAGCAAAATGGGAAAGCAGATGCCCTCTCCAAGCTAGCTTCCTCATCTCTCAATGGACTTAACCGCACGGTCCTCATTGCGGTCCTTCTCAAGTCGAGCATCGAGGAGAAAGAGTTGGACCTAATGAAGTTCACACCCCCGAATGTTCGAAGAATGTTGGATGAAGCCCTTCATCGATTTCTTCAACAAGGGAATCTTCCCAAAACACCACAAAGAAGCAATGAAGATTCTCACAAGGGTTGAAAGATAAACTCTCATGGAGGGATTCCTTTACGAACGATCATACACTCTATTTGACGGCATGCCTTCTACTTTAGATGTCTCTCCCCTGAAGAAGCACAATATGCCAACAGAGAATAGTATGAAGGAATCGGCAGTTGCCATGAAGGAGCAAGGTCCCTCGCATGCAATATACTCAACCACAGGTATTATTGGCCCACACTACTCAGCAATGCGCAGGAATATGTTCGCTAGTGTAACCCTTGTCAGAAGCACTCGACCATTAAGCGAGGGCCCCAAGCAATCCTCGGTTCCATGTCAAGTCTTATCCCCTCTGCCATGTGGGGAATAGACTTGCTTGGACCATTTCCGCTGGCAGCCGGAGGGAGAACTTTTCTAGTAGTAGTCATCAACTACTTCACAAAGTACGTCGAGGAGGAGCTGCTCGCAACTATCACCGAGCAAAAAACTTAGCATTTCTTTTGGAAGAATATTGTCTATAGGTATGGGATTCCCCACATACTAGTCTCCGACAATGAAACACAGTTCACTAGAAAGCCAATTCTACACAAATTTAGGGACACTCAATGCTTCTCCTCCGTCTCATATCCCCAAACTAACAACCAAATTAAAAATGCTAGTCGAAAAATACTAGACTGCCTCAAAAAGAGGTTGGGCGAGGCTGCAAGGGGATTGTGGGTCGAAGAATTACCATGTGTGTTATGGCCCTACAGAACCACAAAGAGAACCCTAACTAGAGAATTGCCGTTCAACCTCGCCTACGGCTCGGAAGCACTCATCCCCTTGGAAGTCAGATTACCATCACCCTGTCTCCCCTCCTTCAACGAAGAACAAAACTCCAACAACCTTTGAGCCAATGTTGATATTGTTGAAGAGGTACGGTAAAAATTAGCCATAGGAAGAACATTTACCAACAAAGGTTCAAGAAGTTTGACATAGAGAAAGTTCACCCTTCTAATCTGAAAGAGGGGGATCTTGGCTTGTGAAAACTCGAAATCTCCGACCTGCGAAGGAAAGGAAAGCTCACTCCCAATTGGGAGGGGTCGTACTTGGTCTCCCAAGTGATTCGCCCAGGGGCCTACCAAATTGAAGACCTGGGGGGGAAGAAGATACGAAAAACCTGGAATGTCTAGCACCTTATGAAGTACAAAGAGGGAGTCTAAAATGTCCTCTCTAGTAGTAAACTTTTTAACTTGTAATAATGGCCAACCACTAAAGCAGCCATTTAGTTTTATTTTTCAATAAAATCCGCTTTTGCTATCGGTCACTACATGTAATAAAGGTCAGCCACTAGAGCAGCCACTTAGTTTATTTTTACAATAAAGTTAGTCATTTATCTTTTTGAAGATTTTGTACAATTCCTTGGATGCAAACAATGAGTTAAACACCAAGCTTACTCTTATAAATGGCACCAAAAACTCATAAAAAGCTTGTTAAACACTTCAACGACAAGTTCGGAGTCTATACCCATGGCTCAGTGTTGCTCTAGTAACCTGGAATTAAGCACGTTCAAAGCTCAACTCGTCATTCAAACTGCTCCAACAACTTGTTAAACCCCTAAACAACAAGTTTGGAATCAATACCCATGGCTTGGGGTTTCTTTAACAACTTGCAATTAAACACGTTCAGAATGCAAATCACCATTTGACATGTTCCTGAAACTTGTTAAAACCCTCTAAAGATGGATTAGAGGTCTGTAACCGTGGATTGCAGTAGCTCCACCAAACCTACAAATAAGCAAGTTTGGAACTCAATTCGCCACTCGAAATGACTCTCAGAATTTATTAGAGGACCCATACAGAAAGTTCAGAGTCCGACTCTTCCCCAGAGTCACTCCTACAACTAGCTCAACACCCATACAACAAGTTCGGGGTCCAACTCTTCCCTAGAGTTGCTCCCACAACTAGCTGGGGACAAAACGGACAAGTACTAACTCCATTAAGCGCTCCGCACACCGCTCGAGCACCATCAACAACTCGTTAATTCCAAATAACGAGTTCAAAGCCTTCTTCGCCGCTCGAGCTCAATCGCCAACTTGTTAATTTCAAACAACGAAGTTCGCTGCCGGCACTGCGCAAAGAGCTTTGTCAATTACTCATCAACTTCACACAACAAATTACACAACAAGGATCAAGCATATAAAAGAGTTCTTCATTGGACAAATAACAAGTTTCTCTACAATCGGGAATTATCACAAATCTATGTTCTGGATCCAATATCACTACCAAAATATACAAGTACAAAACTATGTGATGTGTTACAATTGCTGACTTACAATGAGTCTGCAACTTCAAAAGCCACACTACAAAAATTTGCCAAAACATTGAACGGTATATTAGTCTTGCAAGGTTATTTACACACCATCCTTTTCTACTATGTAGACGAGGAATGTTCGTCCTAAGTGAGACAAGCCTCCACGCATGAATTTTGATGATAACCATTACATCTTTGGCAGGATGCACTGATCCCGTGAATTGAGTTTGGGAACCATGACCCGAGGCATGGACCCTCCAAGGGTAGAAGGCAAACTTGATAATGCAGTCACCCCACTCTGAGCATAAACAAGATGGCGAGGGGCTACTCGTGCAGTCAAGCCTGCTCCTTTAATAGTCGACCATGATCCACCAACCGTTGCACCCTTTCTAACCCCAATAGTACGTGAAGTGCTAGCTGTGTGCAGCCCCCAAGCTTCGCTTGAAGACGGTATATCATCAAATCCTTCTCAACAAGCACCTCTCTAAGACAAGCACACTCCCCAACACTGTCTTTCATCACTTTGGGGAGCAAGGGCATACCAGTGAGGTGATTAATATGCGGAAAGGTTAACTCACAATCCCTTTCAACTAGCATCGACTTATGATGAATAGTCAACAACCACTCGTCCTCTGACTGATCACGCAAGCGTTCAAGCTTTAGCAAAGTTATGCACAACCTCTTACAAAACTGCTTAACCTCATTGCTTTGGGACTTCTCCCTCGCTTTTGGAATCATCTGCCAACCGGAACCTCGATAAACCCCCAATTGTTGCGAGGGCAAAGGTAACATCGTTCCTCCATCTTGTTCTGTTGGGCAATCTTGAAGTGTCAACTAAAACCAGTGAGACTCGGCACGGCTCCGAGCCGACGACACAGTAGGATGAATCCCATTACATGCCTTCGAATTCACGCGTTTGGCGTAAGCTGCACCAGACACGACCTATACTAGTTCAACACTTCTCTGACGAAGTCCCGCGTAGAAGGCATCTCAAGGGAAGAAACAGTATGTAACGCCCCAAATTCCAAATATAGGTAATTTGTAGCACAACCAGGATCTTCACTTCAGTTTCGTACAAAAATACAAGGAATTTAAAACCTTTTAATTACAATGTTATTTTTTACAATACGGAGCATAAATTTACATATAAAATACAACTTATATCATTAAAAATCTTCAATCTTCCAACATCCATTGACATGAAATTAACTCATGCCCACGTCGCTTGCTAATTCAAATCCTACAAAACTTGAGAACTGCGATCACGTCAGTTAAATGCAACTGACGCAATGCTATAACAAAGTGATCCTCAACTTAAACAATCACAAACATGATGCACACAATAAAAGCCATAATGACAAAGGTAAATAAAAATAGAAAATGAATCTAATCTAAGTGTATAAGTGTATGTCATGAAACATAAATCAAAATGAATAAAATAATGGCATAAAATAAGTATCCAAGAAAACAACAAATGCACACAATGCACACTTATTCGGATTCTATTCATCTCATGCTACATAGGTCTGAGGAAAAGCCCTTAACGTTCTCTTCTAAATACAGGGTTTTATCCATCTCTATACAATATCTTAACCCAATGAATGTACTCCAATGCGTAAGCACGTGTGAGTCGCACCCCTAGGATATTGTACCTTACCAGCATACCCCTAGCCCACACATCATGGATTTACCGTGCATAATCTCAACCATGAATCCCAGCAAGTTGATCTCCCAAAACTACGGAGCTTAGCAGCATACCCCTAGCCCACAGATCGTAGATTTATCGGGCATATCTTCAATCCCAAACATTCCTAGGAACCGCAATCCCTTTACCAGCCTTTTCATGGATAGATAGACATACCCCTAGCCAATATATATTGATTTACCGGGAGTATTTCTCGTTCCCGAACCCCTAGGAGCAACAATTTCTTTACTGGATATGTTCTTCATTGTTTCTATCATATCTTCTTCTTATAACGCCCTGAGCCTTGCTCAGCTACGCACGTGACTGCATGTGCGTGCACACGCAAACAAAACAAATCCTAACAACTTCTCACCACAGGCATGCCTCACAAAAGGTGCTATAGCTTTCAACTACCCCTTGATCATGGGCTATTCTATACATACACTCTAATCCTCTCTCTTATGGTCGATATGGGACCAAATGAACTACCACGCACAATGATGCATGGCTTGATCAAAGTCATCCATGCCACACATCAAGCACGTGCATCATACACACACACACACACACACACACACACACACACACACACACACACACACACCCGTTTCTCTCCCTTCTTCCACGTCATCAAGGAACTGAGCCCAACTACCAAAGCAGCCACTCCACTTCTCATCCCATATAATCTTGGCACAAATCCCAAAGGATCTAGCCCATCGAACTTTCTATAGGCCCACCAACCCCTTCTCACTTGTTACATATTATAAATATTATTATATTTTCCTAATATAATATTATATACATACTGTTAAGAACGGGGTGCTACATCCCTACCCCCCTTAAGAACTCAGCATCCTCGCTGAGCCCGGAGCTTGCAATATAGCACAGGATCCCTTTCTAGCTAATGTGGAGTGGAGTACCCTGATTCTGTGACCAAGTCTCCCTACCTGGGATAACTACTGTTGCTCCATCTTAGGCGTACCTCTAGCCCACTCCTATGCACGATCGGTGTGGAAATTCGGCTCTGATACAATTTGTAATGCCCCGAGTCATGCTGTGCTGCGCACGCGGCTACACTTGTGTGCATGGGAAAAAAAGATCCTAACAACTGCCCACCACAAGTGTGCCTCACAAAAGATGTCATGACTATTCAGTGCCTCTTGATCATGGGCCTAATCATATACACGCACACTATTCATTCACCTCCACCGATGTGGGTTAAAGCCACAACCCAACACAACACACCCTAAAGCACATGCACGTGCATTGCACGTGCACACACACACAGCACACAACTCCCCTCCTTCACATCCTCCATGTCAAAAAACGCCAGGCTCCACCAACCCAAGCACAACCAGCCTTCACTCTTCTCATCCATATGGCCCAATTCCCATAGGACCAAGCCCATAGAATTCCCTATAGGCTAACTACCACCTTCTCACTATATTATTATTATTATTATTATTATTATTATTATTATTATTATTATTATTATTATTATTATTATTATTATTATTATATATATATATATATATATATATATATATATATATATATATTATATTTAAATTTTCCCGATATAATATTATATATATACTCTTAATTACGGGGTGTTACACACACACCCCTTAAGAACTTAGCATCCTCAATAAGCCCGGAGTTTGACATCTAGCACAGGATCCCTTTCTAGCCGATGTGGAGTGGAGTGCCCTGATTCTGCTACATAGTCTCCCTACCCGGGACAACTGGCCTAGCTCCATCTCAGGAGTACCTCTAGCCCACTCTTACCCACGATCGGTGTATAAAGTCGACTCTGATACCATTAGTAACGCCCCGGGCTCAGCTCTGATGCGCATGTGGCTACACCTGGGCACACAAAAAAATAGATCCTCACTGTTGCCTACCACAGGAATGCCTTACAGAAGGTGTCAAGACTATTCGGTGCCTGTTGATCATGGGCCTAATTATATATACACACACAATTCATTCACCTCCACGAATGTGGGTTAAAGCCACCACCTAACACAACACACCCCATACCACGTGCACACGCATAACAGACAACTCCCCTCCTCTTCCTCCATGTCAGCAAAGGCCAGGCCCCACCAACCCAAGCACAACCAGCCTTCACTCTTCTCATCCATATGGCCCAAATCCCATAGGACCAAGCCCATAGAACTCCCTAAAGGCCAACTACAACCTTCTCACTATATTTTTATTATTATTATTGTTATTATTCGTATTATATATATATATTCCCAATATAATAATATATATATATATATATATATATATATATATATATATATATATACTCTTAAGTACGGGACGTTACACACACAACCTCTTAAGAACTCAGCATCCTCGCTCAGTCCGGAATTTTCAATCTAGCACAGGATCCCTTTCTAGATGATGTGGAGTGGAGTACCCTGATTCTGCTACCTAATCTCCCTACCCGGGATAATTGGCCTAGCTCCATATCAGGCGTACCTCTAGCCGTCTCAAACCCACGATCGGTGTCGAAATTGGCCCTTGATACCGTTTGTAACATCCCAGACTC
The DNA here is from genome assembly GCA_017893485.1 of Hemerocallis citrina. NCBI lineage: Eukaryota > Viridiplantae > Streptophyta > Magnoliopsida > Asparagales > Asphodelaceae > Hemerocallis > Hemerocallis citrina. Next base: position 130,732 of record JACEHZ010000560.1, on the reverse strand, counting down.
TGCTCAGCAGCACACGCGACTACACGTGCGCGCGAAAAATATATCCTAATAATTGCCCACCACAGGAATGCCTCATAGAAAGTTTGATGACTATTTGGTGCCTTTTGATCCTAGGCCTAATTATATATACACACACATTCACCTCCACCGATGTAAAATAAAGTCACAACCCAACATAACACACCCCAAAGCACGTGCATGTCCACACAAACTGTAACACCCCGAATTCCAAATAAGCCTGAATTCGAAGTTCCACAGGATGTTTACACTTCACTTCGTACAATTTTACAAGGAATTTTACAACATAGTCTTTTACATCAACACGCAGCAGAATAAATAAAATACAACAATGAAAAATGTACAATTGTAACAACTTTAACTTTTAAGTAATCATCAGCATCAAATTCATCTTTATATCTTCTTGTAAATTCCAAGTCCTGCATATGAAACTGTGGGCACGTCAGTTGCTTACAACTGACGAAATATTATACACGGCTAGACTCGCTATGTCGAAAGTATAACGATTCTTTAATACTTTAACAAACACAAACTTGAATGCAAACAAAGTGTAAAAGAGTGACTAGCCTAATCATGTCAGTGTATGCAATGACTTAATGCCTAATGCAGATGTCTACGCTAGGATGAGACTAATACATACTTGTTCGGATTCTCCCATACTACATTGGTCCGAGGGCAATTACCAACGTAATCCATATTATAGGGTTAGATACCTCGCCATACAACCTACTACGATAACTACTACGAGATTTAAACACTTTGCAAGCATTGGCTCTCCCTTGGAATACTGGAGACCAATCCCTATCTGTAGATCATTATGTGGCCCTTATCTTCCCAGAATACTGGGGATTGTCTCACACCGCGGGTCATTCTGAAGCCCTCATTGCATAAGCATTACATGGGCGTCGCTCTCGTCCTGGAATACTGGAGATCGTTACCACATTGTAGATCATTCTGTGGCCCTTACATCCATCGTCCCGAAATATTGGAGACCGTATCTCTCTAAGGATCATTATGAAGTCCATAACTCTCGTTTGCACTCATTTCGTCATATCACCATATAGTGCCTTATCCTTAATTTTAAGTCATGATTATTTAGAACTAGAGTTTAGCTTACCCACCGGTCTTAAACAAAATACTGAGATAGTCAACCCAACTGGTTACTTCTCAAATTCATAATTTCAAGTGTCGGTAATCTGGGCTTCGCTCACCCTAAAATAACAACCGTCTCAATTGAGATTACAAAGGTTACATTTAACCTCTTTTCACAATATATCTCTTTATTCACAATCTCTTTTTCCTATTCAGTTCTTTATGATCTCATAACATAAAATAATTCAATTCAACTTCCGTTATCAATTTTAATCACTTATAGCTTTGTGTCCAAATCTAATATTCACTTAATCAAATGTTAATAACCATAAAATCTCATCGAGAAGAAATCTAATCGCATTCCAAATTTTCATTTTTATTTAATTATACAAGAGCCACATTTTAAGAATTATGAAGTTCTTCATTCCATATATTTATTATAAAAACACTTCTAATTCTCACAAATATCTGTCATAATATTGTAGAAATATCTGTCAAAAAATTATAGAAATATTTTTTATAAAGTCTAAATAATTTTAGAAGAATAATAGAATTTTTTCCAATTTTATTTCTCTTAAAACTCTTAAATATTCAAAAGATATCAAAAGAAATTAAAAGGAGGCTACCGGTTTCGAACCCAAGACCAAAGACCAAATCCCTCCCATGAACAGTAACAGACCAAATCGTACCCGAAGACCAATTGGGCCAGAGTGACTAACTAATAAGAGGTGAAATTGAAATATATTTACATATGCTTTCGGTGATTTGAATTAAAAATCAAAATTCACTAAAACAGAGCCCCTTCAAGACTCGAACCCAAGACCAAGACCAAACCCTGCCCATGAATAGTATCACGCAAAGCGCACCCGAAGACCAGAAGTCCAAGAGTGACTAACCGATATGAAGTGGACTCGATTTATAATTAAATGTGCTTTCGGTGAGTTGGTTAAAAATTAAATTTAATGAAAACAGAGCATCTTCAAGACTCGAGCCCAAAACCCCCGCCGAGCTACAGTGACCAACTCAGAATTCAGCATATATAAGCCTTATTGCGGAAAGACTAGATAGGCCTAATGTGATAGTTGACATATGAATCCAATTTTAAATTAAAGGCGAGAATTGAACAAGAACATACAAACATTGAATAATGTGATCAAGTTGTGAGGATGGAAGGCAGAGTTTGTTTGGGTGTAAGTGGAGAATGAATACTACTACGGTGAAAGAATGAATGGTAAGACTATTCATATGTCAAAATATATTCATTCAAAAATAAGCCTATTGTCTACACGTGCAAATAAGTCTGAGAACTTAGTTTCCAATATGGAATTGGTAATCACATTTATAGAATAGTTTCTTTATTTTATACACAGAATCTGATATAAACATATACCACAAGAGTTCTAGCATTTATTTTAACCACAACATCATTTCAACATATCATAATATAATTAAAATAAGATTATGCAATCTACATTTACCATACCAATCAAAATTTAACCATTAAATTATATATTATCTCGCATGCAACCTACTCCAAAAATTAGAAAGGATTTAAGAAACACCCACCCAAAGATATATGATTTCTTAGCAATTGAACTCCATAAGGAGTCTCACCCCGCCTCGAAATCCGCGCACCAAGGCAAGCATTCTCCACTCCATTTTGGCAGCAAGGACAAACAACACCTCCTTTTCTTACATGCATATACATATATATATATATATATATCTACATGTGTATATATATATATATAGAGGAATGCGCCATTGAAAACGTACTGTAGCGATGAAAACGTGGAAAACCACTTAAGCCGTTGTTGGAAACAACGGCCTAGGTGGTTTTCACGTGTTTTCACAACATTTGCGTTTTCAATGGAGCATTTCTCATATATATATATATATATATATATATTCGTATATATTTCATTCTATGAGAAATTGAGACCGTATGTATTTGCATACATAATTTCATATGTTTTTCTAGAGTCCAATATTTTTCTTCATAGCCTAATATACTGATTATTCTCTTTGTTTCCTACAAGAGTTATTTTAAAGCCTAAATAACATCCTAGGCCAAATTCTAGCCCATTATAGTTATTTTAGGTATTTCTCCTTGGGCCCATGATTTTTGGCCCAAATAGTAAACCCATTTAATTTATTCCTCTTTTAATTATGGTGACTTGTAGTGTAGACTCAATGATAGACAATTAATAAATTATTGCATGAACAACTTAAGAATGGGGGACAGTAGGGCAGCACATGCATGTAATATGATGTGCATTGCACACTTTTTTAGGCCGGAATGGATCTAAAAGAGAGGGAAAGATGCGAATAGTGGTGAGGTAGTTTCTCAAGTCATGGGTGGTTATGGAAACTTCCAAACTCATCCTAGCCTTTAATCCCTAACTAGTTGATCAAATCCTAGCCATTCAATCGACCCAAAATTAAGTATAAATACCCCATAGTTTCTTCTCATCTTAGTACATTAAAAAATTTATTAAAGAGAGAAAAGAATTAGAGTGAGAAAAGATTGAGAATTTTGGGGAGAAAAAGATTGAGTAGATTCTAGTGTGAGTGTTCATCCAAAGAAGGTCGGGAATCACACTAGGAGAGGCTCGGTTTTGCTACACCTAAGAGGAGAAGGATCTTTTGTGCATTCTAAAGGATTTTCTAAAAGCTTTCTATTCATGTTTCTTCAAAAAGGTGGGTGTTTCTCATGACTTCTACTTTAGATACCATGTTAGGTTGTGTGCTAAGTGTGCAAGAATAAATGAATGCCATTATTATGCTCTTTGATTATACCATGATTAAAGTAAGAATGGAACACAAGTGAAATTGTATGAAATGAATGGGTGAACTTAATGGAATGATATGATTAATGTTATGTTATTTTTTTTTTTACTTTAATCTAGCATGCTAAAATGGAATAAATGTTTATCTCTGTAGAAAAATGATGATTATGGAAAAAATACCTCTTTTTTTGAAGTCGTGGTTGTGTGGAAAATACTAGTCGTAAGAATCCCTACATTAATTAGTAAACCATGCTTGTGGTGATTGTAGTCAAATAAAGTTGCATGTTCGTGTTGATAAATGAACATATTGTAGTTAAACTAAAATGTTGGGTACTGATCGAAAGAAAAGAAGAAACGTTTCCATATTTCAAATTTTAATACTGATCAGTAGACCGAATAGATGTAGTAGTCGACTGACCTGATTATTAAATCCTTCGAGTTTAAAACACTACAGAACAGCCGACTGGTCTGAGTAACAGTCGACTGTCCTAATCCTTTTCGAGTTTTAAATCTTTTCAGAACAGCCGACTGGTCATGTTTAGCAGTCGACTATCACGACCATTTTCTTGAATATTTTTCTTTTGCTAAACAGTCGACTGGCTATGTTTTGAGTCAACTGTCCAGATCATTTTGACGTCTCAGATTTTAATTTTTGTCCCGTGATAAAAATAAATATATATATACTGCTTGAAAGAGATTTGATAATGGAAAGAATGAAGATTGGATGTGACGGATTAGAAAAGTGAATTTTATTTACCTTTGCATGAAATCGCATATGAAGTGAATTATTCTGCTGAATTTATGAAAAGTTTTTCGATTATGAATACTATAAATATGATAAGGAAAATCTGATGTGATCATGAAAAATGAACTTATGAGCTTGAAAGACTTAATTCTTGTGTAATTGTGAACTGAAATTGAGAACTAGAGTGTAGCTAAGCCTCATACCGGCATTGGAAAGAAATGAATTGAAATGAAATTTGAAATGAAGAGACCAAGATTTGGGTCATGTTGAATAAAGAATTAAGACCGGTATAGTGGAAAGGCTAACTCTAGAGAATTGATTTTGTTCATGATTCTAATAAACTAAGGACAAGATACATAGTGAAGATGTGATGAAAGTAAAAGAAAAACACGAGTATGAGGGCCATCGGATTGGCGGTGTGAGAGTGATTCACAGACTGCCTGCTTGATGCATCATGACATGGCGTAAGCACTACTCCAGAATTATCGTCCCGGTGGCGACACTTGTGGGGTGTTTTGGTGGCTACGGGTGGTGTCATTGTTCCATGGCGGAGGCTGAATTGTCCATAGTTTGCCTGCTTGATGCGTCATGTCAGTGCGTGGGATTCCCCTCCAGACTGCCTGGACATTGGCTCGTAGATCATAGAACATCTAGGATACTTACCGTAGTTACCGTAGTAGTTTAAGTCATGGCGAGGGATTGAATCCAATAAGATGAAGTACGATTAAGGGCTTGCCCTCGGACCTATGTAGTATGGGATGCATAGAATCCGAACAAGTGCGCATTAGTGTCATATAACATAACAACTGCATTAAGGACTAAGTGCACAGCACGAAACGACATCAATAGGATAGTCCCTTTAGCTTTGTTTTGTGAACAAGTTTGTGATTTTGTTAAGAAATGATAATCGTTATACTGTTTCCGACATAGAGAGGATGGCCGTGAATAATTTTCATCGGTTGAATAAACTGACATACCCACAGTTTTGTATGCAGGGTAAATGGCCTTATAAAGATTAAAGGAGAACTGATGCTTAGAGATTATTCAAATATTATTGTACTTTTATATAAATGTCATAAATTGCTTCCGCTGTAAAATGTAAAGTGTAAAGATTCCATATAACTCTGAAGTAAAGTGCAAAATTTTTAATTTCCTTGTAAAATTGTACGAAAGAAGTGTAAAGATCCCGTGGAATCTCGAATTCAGTTGTATTTTGGAATTCGGGGTGTTACATTATATATATGTATATATTGGAGTAAGTGGAGAAGCACAGGGAGTTGGCTAGATTGGTTTCGGAAATAAACAAGAAAGAAAAGAAGGAAGGGGAAGGAGGAAAATGTGAAGGGGGTATTTTATAGAATAGTAGAGTAGTTAAAATAACTACTCTCCACTAGTGCACCCACTAATCCACTCTCTAATTTCAAAAGCTCAATTTCCCTCCATGCTAAAACAACTGGCCACTTCTCCTTGGTGTGCACATTGCACGTATGCACTTACACATGCTTTGTGTATACTACAAAATAAATTATTTATTTAATTTAAAACATGTATTTATATATATAATATGCATATAAAATTAACTTAATTAAAAATTATACTTTTCATGCATGAATATAATAGACACAAGCACACTTCAAAATTTTATTTTGAAAAAGAATACGTCCAAATACGTGTACCGCAAACACATGCATCACACGTAAAATATTAAAATACGAAATCAACTTTATCAATGGGAAAAAATTAAAGATAATCAAAATACAACATAAGAAAAATATATTTAATATACACATTCAATAACGTACTCAATACATACATTGAAAATATGTGCACCGCACGTATAAAAGTATTTTAATTAAAATAAGAGAAAATGAATTTCTATTTATAAAATGAATTCGAACACATCATTAAATAAATAGTTGAAACACATAGAAAATATCACACGTAGCGGTGGAAAAATACGTAATCGATACGTGCATCGACAACACATATAAAGTACGCAAAAATACAGAGATTGGAATTTTATATTTGAGTTGACTCAAATAGGATAAAATAAATTTGAGAAGACAGGAAATTCATACATAGTCGGAATCCACGATACGTATTGAAGTACGTTACAAAATACACGTGTGTAACACACGAGGGCAAAATTGTCATTTCCAATTTTGCGGGGTGTTACAATCTCCTCCCTCCCTTAGAACATTTCTGTCCTTAGAACTCATTAGGGTGAAAGTAGCATTTTGTACACACTAAAGAAAAATATCATTATTGTATATAGAGAACTGTAAACATTAAGAAAATAAATATAGTATATATTAATCAAAGACAATAGACTAATTGAATTGATAACTATAAGCCTAGATTACTTTTATACCATAAAATATGCTAATCCAGAATTTAACTGTCTGTCTAAAATTTGCATAATCTTTTTGACTTATCTGTTGACACCGAACCATGAAAGTTTGTAAATATAAAATGTAGCCCTATGTTTCTAGTTTCGAGAAAACTAAATTATTGAATTCTGACTTGTATTGCATGAGTTATGACTATTTTACTACTGATGCGTTTTATTCCCAGAATTTCCTGATTCATGACTATACAATGTTAAACTGATTAAATAAATAAACTAATGATTAAATATTTCCATGATAAATTCCAGATTGATAGTTAACATACTTATGGTCAAGATAATTATTTTAACTGATTTTTAAAGTAAATATTTACTGATTTTATAACTGTAAATAATTGACATTAATAACCAGCCAGAATCAGTAATCTGTAAAGAACCCTATAATTAACCTAGCTAATGTTATCGGAACTTTGACTTTAAATATGCGTTGGAACCGAGAGGAAGTCTACTTTCTAGAAATTCTGACCGATCCACATTTTCTATTCTGTAGCAGAGGAAAATCTAATTTTGGTACAATAATCTACTGCTGTCAAGAATTGAGTTTCCATGTTTGATAATATAATTGAATCTATATTGATGTATTTGATGCATTGAATTGTATGAATTGCATTGCATTATCTTAGTGTCGTAGTGTCATCATCCTAGTGTTCCCTATTATTCAACTCATCGTTTCCCCATTGACATTATAGTCCCTATTGTTCCCTATTGGTATCGTAATATTGCCAATCGTTATTGCATGTCAATTTAATAAAGAATTATTTAGCAAGCCGTGGTTTAAGGATGATTTACGTAATGGACAATGTACTGACTGTACTCGGAGGAGGGGCTATGTTTCCCTAAATAGTGTCATCGGTTAGTGTTTTATCCATCGGGTATTGTATCGTGGCCAAATTATCGTATCGTGCATCAAGGAGTGAATCGTGGTTAGTGAATAATGATTATCGTTGCCGAGTACATGATCTTCAGAGTACACCACTTAGATCTAAATGATATTGGTTGTATACATCGAACGTATGGTATGGGATGTAGTAGTACATGCATTAGTTAGGACTAAAATGAATGATAGACTTAAGATTGCCATCACATCATCATTGCATGTTGTCATCATTATTGAACATTGTTATCATTATAGTTTTCCACTATTGTTATCATTATAGTTTTCTGCTATTGTTATCATTATTGTTATTGTAATTGACTATACTTATTTCCATTGTTCACTACTTTCCTCTACTTGCTGTCTATTACTTGCTCTAAGAACATATTATTCTATCCTTTTAGATAAACAGCTTACAGATAATCAAGGAGAACTTCCTGATGGATTGGGAGACCAAGACTGGCGAAGGAATTGATAGCATCATCGCTGATTTATTTATCATTTATGCTATGGAGACTTAAATCATTGAATATTGTTATTTTATTGTATTGTGGGCATTTAACCCCATGATTGTTATTCTTTTTCAGATTTGGGTATCTTATTTCTATTTCATGTTGCAATTCGTTTTTTGATTCATGTGGTTATTCTCATATGCATGCGTGGATGTATTGCTTTCTTGTTTATATTATTGAGTTAAATCAGTAACAGCTTATGGATGACGCTAGTCATTCACTGGGCCAATGTCACGCACTTGTGTTCCATATTTTTGGGAAGCGAGGCATGACATATACTCTTAAGTTCGGGGTGTTACACACATCCCTTCTTAATTACTCCGCGTCCTCACTGAGCTCGGAACTTGCAATCTAGCACACGATCCCTTTCTTGCCAATGTGGAGTGGAGTACCCTGATTCTGCTACTTAGTCTCCCTACCCGGAACAACTGGCCTAGCTCCATCTCAAGCGTACCTCTAGCCCACTCTTACCACGATCTGTGTCAAAACTCGGCTCTGACATCATTTGTAATGCCCCGGGCTCTGCTCAGTTTTGCACGTGGCTATCCATGGTGTACGCGAGAAATAGATCCTAACAACTGCCCACCATAGGCGTCCCTCACAAAAAGGTTGTAACATCTTTTTTTTCAAAATTCCTTAAATATTTGGTTTATATTATTTTTATTTATGATTCTAAGTACATTTTCTAATATTAATTGATTTTTTTTTGTATTAGAATGATTAAATTGGAATTTGGGGTTAAATGGGAAAAATTGAAAATATAGGAGTTTTGAGATGAGTTTTCTCGGAGTAGATGAATCTGATTTAACCCAAAAATTTTCCTGTGTACTTATGTATAATAGAGGGTTGAATATTTGCTGATTTGAAGGAATTTTATGGTCCTAGCATGAAGTTAGAAAATTTTGGAATTCGGCTTTGAAAAAAACTTTTTAAAAAAATTGGGTTTTTATATTAAAATGGGCTTAGGCCCAAACCTTAATCCTAATCAATATTAAAACCCTAATATTTACGTTTATGCCACCCCACCACCTTTCTCCTCTCCTCCTTCCTGATTCCGACCGAAACCCACCTAGAACCCATCTTTTAGCGTTTTTTTGTATCCAACCCTTCTTCCTCTTCTAACCTTGTATAGTTTGGGGTTTTTGGGTAATTTCTGAGTGCTTTTATGTGGCGTTGTCGGTTTTTAGAGAGAGCTTCGAGAAGGTATATAAATTTGTAACCTTAGTTATTGGATTGTCTGTTTCACATTTCTTTTCATAGTAGAAGGATGCTTAGAGTCTGTAGAACATGCTTAAGGGGAAATATTTCAATTTTAGTGATAATATTATGGAAATTTTCCTTAACATGGGGTTTGAGTTTAGGAAGGGTAAAGAAAATACTATACTTCATCTGGTGATCAAGGGTTCGGCAGAGGTTGTAAGCTGAACTACCTTGATCCTTGTGAATATATACTTGTTTTTTCTCCTATATTAATATATATTTTGTGAGGTAGGGAATTACCTTACCTTTAACTAGTCAAAAAAAATATATCTTGGACGATGTGCAATAATATGGGATAATTTAGAAACATTTATGATAAATTTTAACAATTGTTTGATAATTATTAGGAATTTTTCCAGTATTGGGAAATTGTGAAAATAGAGTTTATTGGTTTAAAAATAGAGTAATTATGGGAAAATATGTACAAATACTAGACTTTATTCTCGAGATGCAAGGGTGGGTTAATTTTCGAATATAGAAGTTAATTTGGGGTATTTTACCCTTAAATTATAAAATATTGATTAGAACTCCTCCGATCGAGGGGTAAAATTTGGATTTGTCTATAAGACTAGAGAATAGTTGATTTGAATTGCTTATGTATGCTATATGTGATGTATGAGTTTGTTTAATGTGATTTCAGGGGATATATAATGTGTATTATGAGTTAATGACTTACGGGTTCGATAATTTTCTTAATAGGTATTAAAAAGTAAAGTTTGATTAGAGACCGGGCGAGCAAGTATCTTCTTGCCGGTTCGTCAGGTGAATATGATTGTACTAGGTATACATTATGTTGTGACAAGTTTTTATATTGAATTTTTATAAGTTGAAATTGTGTTATATGGTGAATTTGCATGATTTTGAATATTTGGTGTTATGGGTGATATATTGGGCATATATATGATAATATACAATCATTGGGGTTGATATACGTATAACATACAGATGATAAATAAAAATGACATATATATATGGTGTTATAATGTGTTGACCAATATGGTGCATGTTTATGATATATGAGTGATAATGAGTTGTGATATGAGAAACAATGAAATTAATGAGTGAGTATATGTAAGATATAGAGATGTTCAAGGTGAAATAGTGGGTGATAATATGATATAATCAACTACATAACTTGGCATATTCATAATATATTATAATGTGAAAAAATAAATACTTTGGTGCATTCATGATATGAAATAATATGATGTAATAACCTTATAAGTTAAATAACCAGGAGTATGCAAATATGTGATAGAATGAGATAATAAATCGCATGGTAAATGCCAAAGCTGTCACAATAAAAAGATGAGATGCAATGTGGTGATAAAATAAGATAAAAAGATGAAATGAAAATGATAATAACAGATAAATTTTGTTGACCATTACCTACAGAAATCCTGGGGCCGGCTTGGGGTGCGATGTTTATTACCCAAACTATGTTTGGGGTGCGGTATTTTTATCGCTCAAGCTATCGTCTAGAGGCCCGGTTATTACCCATCTTGTCTAGGGTGTAATGATTATTACCCAGGCTATCGGCTTTGGGGTATGGTGATTATTACCCAAACTCTGTTTGGGGTGCGGTGTTATATTACCCAAGTTTTACTTGGGGTGCGGTGATTATTACCCAAGTTCTACTTAGGGTGCAGTGTTTCCATCGCTGGCATAGGCTGGGAGGAAGACATAGCCTCGAACGCGTAAGACCCTTGGTGGGCAGAGGTCCGCATGTTTACTGGGCTGTCGGCTCAGTATATGGAATACTGTGGCTCACTGGTCGAACAATTAATAAAATGAATAAATATGAAATGAAAGGAAAAATGAGAAAGTAAAGAAAGCATATGATGTGATATGAGAATGAGAAAGAAAATAAAGTATTCGATGTAAAGTGTAAATGAGAAAGTAAAGCAAGTTTATGAGTTGAAATGAATAAGAAGAGTAAAATAAAATTTATATATGAATGAAGATGAGAGTTGAAGAAATTGTGTTATGTGTATGTAAATGAATATGAAAAGTACATAAAGTATGCAGGAGAATGTGAATGAAAAGTAAAGAAATTGTGCTATGTACAAATTTATAGAAAGAGAAGCAATTGTGCTATGTGATTAAATAAGAAAAGTGAAGGAATTATATATTTGAATTAATATGGTGTTATGTATAAGAGTATAACAGTGAAGGAATTATTTATGTGAATTAATATGAATAACTTGAAGAAATTGCGATGTGGAAAGTATGAGAAATAAAGAAAGTGTGTATGTATGATATAATATATATACTATTATTAAGCAAAGCCCTATTTTAGCGACTTTTACTATCATGCCCGCATATACATAACACACCTAAAAAATAATGTAGGGTTAAATTTGTCAAATTTTACTCCTGAACCATACACAAAAGAAGGTCACAACCGTAATTCTCACCCAAATCAAACTCTCTCTATCAAAAAACACCCCCCTCCCATCGATTCCTCTCCCTCTCTCTCAAAATTCCCACTGCCTCTCTCTCCCCTCCCCCTCCCCCTCCCCCTCCCCCTCGTCGATTCCTCTTACTCCCGCTCTGCCCTCGAACCCTCCTCCATTGCCTTGTTTGATCGTCGCGATCCCTTCCCCCCCTCGGACTTCGAAAACACCTACTCCATCCTCCAAGCCTCCTCCCTCGCGTCGTGCCACCACCGCGAACCCCCCTCCAGAATTTGCCAACCGTCAACCGCTACTCCGCCCTCCATGCCTCCTGCCTCGGGTCGCGCGACCACTGCGACCCCCTTGAATCTCCACTATACTCCTCTATCTCTCTCTCGCAACCCCCCAAATTCTAGGATATATGGGGGAGGAGGCCATGACGAAGAGGTTCATCATCTTCGACGATGACTTTGGCGGCGTACTCAGACTGGAAGACGCTGCCGTCGGTGGAGAAGGTCCTGACGGAGAGGGTGTATGTGCCGCTCATCGTCCTCTAAATTAGGGGTTTTCTTACCCTCGCCATATACCCGAAACGCCACCAGGTAACTTCTTCATCTTATTTTATCTTCCAATTTGTAAATATTTGATGCATATTAGGTGTTTGATTGATAGATTGAATGAAGGAACTAAAACCAAATAGCACTTTTGGGACATATGCCATGCATTCATGTGTGACAATTAAAACTGTACTTTAAAACAAAAACTCAGATTGTTTGAAGCTCCCTTCACGTGATGACATTTAGTATACAACCCAACCCATAGTACAACAGTTATTAGCAATCGCAGGTTTGAACTGCATGGTTTAGATCTTATAATTTGATGATGAAGTTGAACATACTATAATGAAAGAAAATCTGGAAGGTCTACAGTTTGTTTTGGGATAAGATATATTAAAGTGACTTATAGTTCATAATATTTGTTGTTTTAAATACTTTCAACATCGTCATTCTGCTGATTATCTCTGTTTTCCAGGGCGAACGACATACAATGAAGCGTTCATATAAACTGCAGTTATATATACATAAACATCTGTTTTTGGTTATTTTTCCCTTTTAAATTTATCCTGATGTTTTCTTTTTGGACATGCTGATATCGAAACATAAAAGAAACATTTATTAGTTCTCTATAGATCTAGAGTTTGTTGATGGATTAAGCAACTGTCGGTACCAATTAATTGATTGAGTGCTACAGAAATATTAAAGTGACTCCCAAGTGTACCTACAAAAATAACTCAAAAGCAAAAACTAATGCTCTTTCATTTACTTACAGATCGCTCTCCTTCCTCTTTCTTTCTCAAACGTTTGGCTGAGTGGATTTGGCTTCAGTTCAAAGGTAAGCCCAATCATCAAATTTTTTTTTAAAAATTAATTTTGGTTTATATTATGACTTTGCTTAAGTATGAAGATGATTTCATGATTGATCTTGATCGTTTTGAGGATGGTTTGCTGAACTGGAATCATGTGAAATGGTCATTTATTAGTCCTATTTATGCTGCGTATTTGTTAATGGTTTGATTAGTTTTATTCGGTAGTGATTATAATTTTTTTTTAATGGAAATTTTCCATGACTTTTTAAATAATAAAAGATTAAGGACGATACTGTCAATTAGTTTGTTGGGTTAGTCCACTCTAGTTTAATTTTGGGCACGTCACTTTGTTTTAACAAATCTGGAAGGTCTACAGTTTGTTTTGAGTAGAGATATATTAAAGTGACTCTTATAGTTCATAGTATTTGTTGTTTTAAATACTTTCAACATCGTCCTTCTGCTTATCTCTGTTTTCCGGGGTGAACGACATACAATGAAGCGTTCATATAAACTGTAGTTATATATAAATAAACATCTAAGTTTTTTGTTATTTTTACTTTTTAAATTTAACCTAATGTTGCTGATATTGAAACATAAAAGCAATATTCATTAGTTCTCTATAGATCTTGAGTTTGTTGATGGATTAAGCAACTGTCGTGACCAATTAATTGATTAAGTGCTACAAACCAGGTTGAAGATCAAGTTAGTCATGACATTTTCTTCACTTTTCTTTTCAAGTTAGTCAAGATTATCTCCCACATGATGTTGTATTTCCTCTTATGAGTAATGTCATGCATTCATATGTGACATTCATGTTTCAAGTTTTCAAGTCATGTGAATATGCTTTATGTACGCGTGCATCGCACGTGCATTATACTAGTTATATGAATGAAAAGTAAAGTAGTGTAATATGAGAGTGAAACATGAAGTGAAGTATATGTGATGATTATGAGAATGATTTTAAAACTAAAAATATGTTATGATATGAGTTGATATGCCTTGGAATTATGTCGAGGAACTACTCGCCTGCCATTTCCATGGAAATGGTGGGAACTACCTACCGATGAACAACTTCAAGGTAGGGAGGGATATGGATATGTAGACGGGTGAAGATTCAAAAGAGTACTTTAGTGTAAAGTCACTTTTATGATGTTTTTACATTCAAATTTTAGCTTAACTTATTTATCATGATATTCGTAAGTTCTTTAAAAAAAAATTATATAGTTCAATTTATTTTCTAAACTAGTAAATTATACTCACACTAGACATGGCTAACCCTTGTTGTTTTCTGGGAGTTAAGGGAGTCCCTCCCTGAGAGTGGACGTCCTTAACTCCCTTGTAGGTCTTGATTAGTAGCGAGGTGAGATACCATAGGAGTTGATGTGGTTTCTGTAGTGATACTTTCTCATAGTAGAATGGGTTATACATATATATGTATGTATTATATGTAGAAATGGCGATAGTATGGTGTATTATTTTTTGTTATGGAAGATTATGTGTATAACTGTAAGGTATAATGATATATTTAGTGCTGTGATGAAGTAGGAAAGCCCATACCCACCTCATTGTGGAGTACTGGGTTCTTGTTATAATGCATTATGCACCAGAGCCCTATATATTACAACATGTGTGTTGTTGAAAGAATTGGCCTGGGGAGGATTTGTGTATATTACAGGATTTGAGATTTATGTAATTGTTTGGAGAATTCCGTAAGGAATATCTGTAAAAGGGCTAATATCTCAGGGGAGTCTCCGTCGAAATTTTAATTAAAATCTATAAATTTTTTTAAAGTAAGAAATGGTGTAGATAAGTAAAAGATGAAGTTAGAGAACATTTGAATAGGGAATAGTCAAAAAAAAAATGGGTGTTACGAAGGTGTCATGACTATTCGGTGCCTCTTGATCATGGGCCTAATTATATATACACACACAATTCATTCACCTTGACCAATGTGGGATAAAGCCACAACCCAACACAACACACCCCTAACCACATTCACGTGCAATGCACGTGCACACACATACATCACACAATTCCCCTCCACCTCCTCCATATCAGCAAAGGCCAGGCCCCACCAACCCAAGCACAACCAGCCTTCAGTCTTCTGAACCATATGGCCCAAATCCCATAGGACTAAGCCCATAGATTTCCCTATAGGCCAACTACCACCTTCTCAGTATATATATATATATATATATATATATATATATATATATATATATATATATATATATATATATATTATTTTTCCAATATAATATTATATATATATACTCTTAAGTATAGGTTGTTTACTCACACACCCCAAAGAACTCAGCGTCCTCGCTAAACCCGGAGTTTACAATCTAGCACAGGATCCCTTTCTAGCCAATGTTGAGTGCAGTACCCTGATTCTGCTACTAAGTCTCCCTACCCGGGATAACTGGCTGAGCTCCATCTCAGGCATACCTCTAGCTCAATCTTAACCAGGATCGGTGTCGAAAGTCGGCTCTGATACCGTTTGTAACGCCTCGGGCTTTGATCAGTAGCACATGCGGCTACACGTGCACAAATGCGAAAAATAGATCCAAACAAATGCCTACCTCAGGAATGCCTCACAGAAGGTGTCATGAATATTTTGTGCCTCTTGATCATGGGCCTAATTTTATACATACACACAATTTATTCACCGCCACCGATGTGGGATAAAGCCACAACCCAACACAACACACCTCAAAGCATGTGCGCGCGCACACACACACAGCACACAACTCCCCTCATTTAGTTCCTCCACATCATCAAAGGTCGGGCTCCACCAAACCAAGCACAACCAGCCTTCACTCTTCTCAACCATATGGCCCAATTCCCATAGGATCAAGCCCATAGAACTCCCTATAGGCCAACTACCACCTTCTCACTATTTATATATAATATTTTTCCAGTATAATATTATATATATACTCTTAAGTATGGGCGGTTACGAACACACCCCTTAAGAACTCAACGTCCTCGCTAAGCCCAGAGTTTGCAATCTAGCACAGGATTCCTTTCTGACCGATGTGGAGCGGAGTACCCTGATCCTGCTACCCAGTCTCCCTATCCGGGACAACTGGCCTATCTCCATCTCAGGCGTACCTCTAGCCCACTCTTACCCACGATTGGTGTCAAAATTTGGCTCTTATACAGATTGTAACGCCCCAAGCTCTCCTCAGCTGTGCATATGGATACACGTGCGTGGATGGAAAAATTACATCCTAAAAACTGCCCACCACAGGCGTGCCAGACAGAAGGTGTCAGTGCCTCTTGAACATGGGCCTAATTATATATACACAAACAATTCATTCACCTCCACTAATGTGAAATAACGCCACAACACAACACAACACACCCCAAAGCACGTGCAGGTGCACACACACACACATAGAAAACAACTCCCCCCCGCTCACATCCTCCACGTCAGCAATGGCCGTGCTCCACCAACCCAAGCACAACCAGCCTTCACTATTCTCATCCATATGGCCCATATCTCGTTGGACAAAGCCCATAGAACTCCTTAAAGACCAACTACCACCTCCTCACTATATTATTATTATATACATATATTGTTATATTTTCCCAATATAACATTATACATATACTCTTAAGTACGGGGTGTTACACACACCTCCCCTAAGAACTGCGCATCCTCGCTGAGCCCGGAGAATACAATCTAGCACAGGATCCCTGTCTTGCCGATGTACAGTAGAGTTCCCAGATTCTGTTACCTGATTTCCATACTCGGGACAACTGGCCTAGCTCCATCTCAGGCTTACCTCTAGCACACTTCGACCCATG
Source organism: Hemerocallis citrina (assembly GCA_017893485.1). NCBI lineage: Eukaryota > Viridiplantae > Streptophyta > Magnoliopsida > Asparagales > Asphodelaceae > Hemerocallis > Hemerocallis citrina. The sequence continues at coordinate 113,460 of JACEHZ010000560.1, read as the reverse complement.
ATCGGTGTCAAAATTTGGCTTTGATACCATTTGTAACGTCGCGGGCTTTGCTCAGCCGCGCATGCGGCTACACATGTGTGCATGCAAAAAATAGATCCTAACAGCTACCCACCACCGGCGTGCCTCACAAAAGGTGACATTCTTATTCGGTGCCTTTTGATCATGGTCTAATTAGATATACACACAATTCATTCACCTCCACCGATGTGCGATAAACCCACAACCCAACACAACACACCCCAAAGCACGTGCACATGCAATGCACATGCACACATACAACACACAACTCTCCTCCTTCACTTCCTCCAAGTCAGCAAAGGCCGGGCCTCACCAACCCTAACACAACCAGCTTTCACTCTTCTCATCCATATGGCCCAAATCTCATAGGACCAAGCACATAGAACAGTCTATAGGCCAACTACCAACTTCTCGCTATATTATTATTATTATTATTATTATTATTATTATTATTATAATGTAAATATATATATATATATATATATATATATATATATATATATATATTATTTTTTCGATATAATATTATATATATACTCTTAAGTACGGGGTGTTACACACACACCCACAAGAGTTCAGTGTCCTCGCTACGCCCGGAGTTTGCAATTTAGCACCGGATCCCTTTCTAGCCGTTGTGGAGTGGAGTACCCGATTCTGCTACCCTAGTCTCCCTACCCGTGACAACTGGTCTAGCTCCATCTCAGCTACCTCCAGCCCACTCTTACCTATGAACGATTTCGAAAGTCAGTTCTGATACCATTTGTAACGGCCTGGGCTCTGCTTAGCTGCGCACGCGGCTACACCGGTGCGCACGCGAAAAATAGATGCTAACAACTGCCCATCACAGGCGGGCCTCACCGAAGGTGTCATGACTATTCGGTGCCTTTAGATCATGGGCCTTATTATATATACACACATAATTCGTTCACCTCCACCGATGTAGGATAAAGGCACAACCCAACACAACATACCCCAAAGCACATGCACGTGCACACACACACACACAGCACACAACTACCCTCCTTCACTTCCTCCACGTCAGCAAAGGCCAGGCCCCATCAAACCAAGCACAACCAGCCTACACTCTTCTCATCCATATGACCCAAATCATGTCGGACCAAGCCTATAGAATTCCCTATCGGCCAACTACCACCTTCTCAGTATATATATATATATATATATATATATATATATATATATATATATATATATATATATATTGATATATTTTCTCATTACAATACTCTTAAGTACGGGGTGTTCCACACATCCCCTTAAGAACTCAGCTTCCTTGCTGAGCCTGAAGCTTGCAATCTAGCACAGGTTCCCTTTCTGGCCAATGTGGAGTGGAGTACCATGATTCTGCTACTTAGTCTCCCTACCCGGGACAACTGGCCTAGATCCATATCAGGCATAGCTCCGGCCCACTCTTACCCACGAACGGTGTTGAAAGTAAACTCTGACACCGTTTCTAATGCCCTGGGCACTACTCTACTGCGCACGTGGCTACACCTGCGCCCACATGAAAAATAGATCATAACAACTGCCCATCCCAATCGTGCCTCACAAATGGTGTCATGACTATTTGGTGGCCTATATCATGGGCGTAATTATCTATACACACACAAATCATTCACCTCCACCGATGTGGGATAAAGCCACTACTCAACATAACACACCCCAAAGAACGTGCACGTTCCCACACACACAGCACACTACTCCCCTCCATCACTTCCTCCACATCAACAAAGGTCGGGCCCCACCAACCCAAGTACAACCAGCCTTCACTCTTATCATCCATGTGGCCCAAATCCATAGGACCAGGCCTATAGAGCTCCCTATGGGCCAACTACCACATTCTCACTATATATATATATATATATATATATATATATATATATATATATATATATATATTCCCAACATAATATAATATATATACTCTTAAGCACGGGGTGTTACACACCCCCCCTTTAAAAATCAGCATCCTTACTGAGCCCAGAGCTTGAAATCTAGCACAGGATCCCTTTTTAGTTGATATGGAATGGAGTACCCTGATTCTACTTGCTTCCCTCCTTACCCGGGACAACTGGCCTGGCTCCATCTTAGGCGTACATCTAACCCACACTTTCCCACAATCGGTGTTGACAGTCGGCTCTGATACCATTTGTAACATCCCGGGTGCTATACAACTGCGTACGCGGCTAAACGTGTTTGTACACGAAAAATAGATCCTAACAATTACCCATCACAGTCGTGCCTCCCAAAAGGTATCATGACTATTGGGTGCCTCCTGATCATAGGGCCATTTATATATACACAAACAATTCATGCACCTCCACCAATGTGGGATAAAGCCACAACCCAACACAACACAACCCAAAGCACATGCACATGCAATGCGCGTTCGCACACATAACACACAATTCACCTCCTTCACTTCCTCCATGTCAGCAAAGGTCGGGCCCCACCAACACTAGTACAACCAGCCTTCACACTTCTCATCCATATGGCCCAAATCACATAGGACCAAGCCCATATAACTCCTTATAGGCCAACTACCACCGTCTCACTATATTATTATTATTATTATTATTATTATTATTATTATTATTATTATATATATATATATATATATATATATATATATATATATATATATATATATATATATATATATATATATATTACTATTATTTTTTCCCAAAATAATATTATATATATACTCTTAAGTACGAGGTGTTACACACACACACCCTTAAGAACTCAATGTCCTCGCTAAGCCTGCAGTTTGGAACCTAGCTCAGAATCCATTTCTAGTCGATGTGGAGTAGAGTTCCCTGATTCTGCTACCTAGTCTCCCTACACGGGACAACTGGCATAGCTGCATCTCAGACGTACCTCTAGCCCACTCTTACCCATATTGGTGTCGAGAGTCGGCTCTGATACCATTTGTAACGCCCCGTGCTCTGCTCAGTTGCGCACGCGGCTACTTGTGTGCACACGGGAAAAATAGATCCTAATAACTACCCACCACAGTCGTGCCTCACAAAATTTGTCATGACTATTTAGTGCCTCTTGATCATGGGCCTCACTATATATACACACACAATTCATTCACATCCACCGATGTGGGATAAAGCCACAACCCAACACTACACACCTCAAAGCACGTGCACATGCACACGCACACACACAGCACACAACTCCCCTCCTTCACTTCCTCCACATTAGCAAAGGTTGGGCCCCACCAACCCAAGCACAACCAGCCTACACTCTTCTCACCCATACGGTCCAAATCCTATAGGACCAAGCCTATAGAACTCCCTATATGCCAACTACCACATTCTCAGTATATTATTATTATTATTATTATTATTATTATTATTATTATTATTATTATTATATATCTATTATATTTTCTCAATATAATACTCTTCAATACGGGGTGTTCCACACACCCCCCTTAAGAACTCAGCTTCCTCGCTGAGACCGAAGCTTGCAACCTAGCACATGATCCCTTTCTAGCAGATGTGAAGAAGAGTACCCTAATTCTACTACTTAGACTCCCTACCCGGGACAACTGACCTAGCTCCATTTCAGGCATACCTCTAGAAAACTCTTATCCACGATCGGTGTCAAAAGTTGGTTTTGAAACCTTTTGTGACACCATGGGGTCTGCTCAGCTGCGCACGCGGCTACACGTGTGTGCATGCGAAAAATTGATCATAACAACTGCCCACCAAAGGCGTCCCTCGCAAAAGGTGTCTTGACTATTCGGTGCCACTTGATCACGGGCCAAATTATATATACACACATTATTCATTAACCTCCAGCGATGTGGGATAAATACACAACCCAACACAACACACCCCATAGCACATGCACGTGCACACACACACACAGCACACAACTCTCCTCATTCACTTCCTCCATGTCAGTGAATGCCGAGCCCCACCAACCCAAGCACAATCGGCATTCACTCTACTCATCCATATGTTCCAAATCCTATAGGACCAGGCCCATAGAACTCCATATAGGCCAACTACCAACTTGTCACTATATATATATATATATATATATATATATATATATATATATATATATATATATATATATGTATATATATATAATTTTATTTCCTAATAAATATTGTATATAGACTCTTAAGTACGGGGTGTCATACCCACCCCCTTGAGAACTCAGTGTCCTCGCTGAGTCCAGAGCTTGCAATCTAGTATAGGATCCCTTTCTGGTTGATGTGGAGTGGAGTACCCTGAATCTGCTACCTAGTCTCCAAACCTTGGACAACTGGCCTATCTCCATCTCAGGCGTACCTCTAGCCCACTCTTACCCACAATCAGTGTTGAATGTCGGCTCTGATAGCTTTTGTTACATCCCGAACTCTGCTCAGCTATGCACATGACTACACGTGCGCACACACGCAAACAAAACAAATCGTAACAACTGCCCACCGCAGGCATGCCACATAATTGGCGCTATACATTTCAGGTACCCCTTGATCATGGGCTATTATATATATACACTCTAATCCTTTCCTTTATGGTCGATATGGGACCAAATGAAATCCCACACACCCTGATGCATGGCTTGATCAAAGCCATCCTGGCCACACATCAAATACGTGCATCACACACACACATACCCATTTCTCTCCCTTCTTCCACATCATCAAGGAACCGGGCCCCACTACCAAAGCAGCCACTCCTCTTCTCATCCCATATAATCTTAGTCCAAACCCCGTAGGTACAAGCCCATAGAACTCCCTATAGGCCCACCTACCCCTTCTCACTTATTATATATCATATATATTATTATATTTTCCATTATAATATTATATATAAACTTTTAAGTACAGGGTGTTACACGCACTCCCTTAAGAACGAGATCCCTTTCTAGTTGATGTGGACTGGAGTACCCTGATTCTGCTACCTAGTCTTCCTCCCTGGGACAACTAGCATATCTCCATCTCAGATGTACCTCTTGCCCACTCTTACCCACGATCAGTGTCAAAAGTCGGCTTTGATACTATTTGTAATGCCCTGAACCAGGCTCAGATGCACACGCGGCTACACCTGCTCGCACACAAAAAATAGATCCTAACAACTGCCCACCACCGTCGTGCTTCACAAAAGGTGTCATGACTATTCAGTGCCGCTTGATCATCGACCAAATTACATATACGCACACAATTCATTCACCTCCACTATTGTGGGATAAAGCCACAACCCAACACAACACACCCCAAAGCACGTGCACGTGCACACACACACTGCACACAACTCCCCTCCTTCACTTCCTCCATGTCAGCAAAGGTTGGGCCCCACCAACCTAAGCACAACCAGCCTTCACTCTTCTCATCCATATGGCCCAAATCCCATAGGACCAAGCCCATAGAACTCCCTATAGGCGAACTACCACCTTCTCACTATATTGTTATATATATAATATTATATTTTTCCAATATAATATTATATATATACTCTTAAGTACGGGGTGTTACACTTCTAGTGTCAATCCTTAAATTCAAACATAAATAACATCACTTAGAGCTAACATACTCTCCTACCGGACTTAAACCAACACACGAGAACATTAGCCCGTACTGGCCACTTCTCAAACTTTTGTAATAAAAAATTTGCCGGTACCCTGGGTATTGCTTAGTCGTTCAACCTCTAGAGTCCACACCTCCCAAAATTCATAAACTTTCTAGGTTATCCATAACCTCTTTTATAATCATTAAAAATATCATTCATTCACATACCCAATTCATCTCTTATTCATTCCATCCAACTAGTCATTCTCAAATGACTAGATAAAATTTTCCAAACTATTATAATAGGACTTCAAAAAGCCACAATTCAATCAACCTCGTCTTTGTTCTAATATCTCAAATCAAATTACCAAATTTGTACTAATTCATACATTCAATTTTGGAATTTAATCCAAAATATGTGTACCAATTTTCATCAAATCTTAATTCTCCAAAACACTATTATAGTTTTCAATCATCTCTATTCAAATTCTTCAAATCCAATTACCAAATATGTGTTTAATCCTTTATCTAAGTTAGGAAATTAATCCAAAAATATTTGTACAAATTACCATCAAAATATATCTCCATAAATTATTTTATATTTCAAAATACTCAAAAACAGTAAACAAAACTCAATCCAAGCTCACCAAGACCCGAACCTGCAACCTCAAAAGTCCTAAGCCACATGCTTTAACCAATACCCCAGGCCTATTTCTCTGTCAACTTTGTTCAATGGTAACAACATATATAGAATCCAATATTTGAATGGTCAACTATCTTTGGACAGCAACTCAATTGTCTTGCAAAAATCATATAAATTAAGATACTTATCAGAAAATATATTCTTAGTTTCATATGAAACCTAAATGCGTCTAACACAACATCGTAGTTAAGAACATCTAAATGCACTCTCAATTACTTCGTCTGAATTCATTTGTAAAATAGTAGGTTAAGATTCCAGAAACTACAGCTCTTCCTACTTATAAAAATCACCTAAAATCTCATACTTCTTGAATATTTGAATTCTTAGACTCTAAATTTTTTTTTACAAGTCTACTTCAAATTCTTAGTTTTGATCTTCCTGAAAAAACTTCATATAAGATGCTGAATTGATCAAAATTCGAAAGGTATGCAAATTTTCAGAAACTAGCCAAAACTGTCAACCAATCCTAAGTTCGGATTTTATTAAAATACCAAACAATATCCAAAAATTATGAAAGTTTTAAGAGATGTTCTTGACATATACGGGATACTCATATAAAAATTTTAGTTTTAGATTCCATCTAGATAAAGAAAATAATTTGAATTGAGACTAAAACTCAGGACAGCAACCATAAAAACATTTCTATGTTAGTCATATCATACTTTCACACAATTAACTAACAAGAGATAATCTAACTACAATCAACACATAATCTAAGCATCAATACTTAATTTATATAGATTATCTAGCATGCAATTCTAACAAGAACAAATTAGAAAGTTAAGGAATGTCCACCCAATAGTTTTCGAAATGCTCAAGGTGGTGTAGCCATTACGATGCCAATTACTCATGCACGTAGAAACTACGCTACTTATAGTTGTGCTCCTCTTCGTGCTACACCCCGGCAAGCGTAGGATAAGAAGAAGGCCGTAGGAAATGAGGTGGTTTGGTAGTGTGGTGTATTGGAGTTGGAGTATGAATGAGAAATAGTATATATATATATATATATATATATATAGAGAGAGAGAGAGAGAGAGAGAGAGAGAGAGAGAGAGAGAGAGAGAGAGGGCAGCAAGATGGATATCGAGGGAGTGCGGGTTGGTGCTTGGGTGGAGAATGGAGAGAGGGTGGAGCTTCGGGAGGAAGGCATTGGAGTAGGGGATGGAGTTTAATGGTGGATGCTTAGTATATAATTGTATATTGATGAGTGGAAATAATGGAGTGGAGAAGTGGGGTTGGCTGGTTAAGAGAAGTGGATAGTTAGGGATTGATTGGTGTTGTTTGACTGTGTGTGTAGGGATGATTGCATAAATGTATATATATATGCATATAGTGAGGAGTAGAGTGAGTGAATGTATAGGTGTATGTATGTGTATGAGGTATGCACAGTTTTTTTTATATTCTCCACAAATACATGTCTCCAAATTATTGACATGGGGGTACAAGTTCAAAAATAAAACAATAAGTTTAATTAAACTTAGTTTTTTTTTATTTCTAATGTAATCCTTTAAATTAAGCAAATAAATTTTATATGCATGACTTCATAAATTTTATATATTAATAATATAATCAACACATGTATTGAAATCAGGTGTATTGCACGTATAAAAAAAATATATTTGAGTGAAAATAGGAGAAAATGAATTCAGAGAGAGTGGAAAAATATATAAACAATCGAAATAAAAAATACGTAAAAATATTTTTATGAAGAACGTTATGAATATTACATGTAATAGTACAAAATACACGTGTGTAATACACGTGGGGCTAAATTGTAATAACTCAATTTTGCTGAGTGTTACAAAATACTCCTCAGACATCATGTAACACGCTCTAACTCTGGGACCCAGTAAGATTAACTCATACTCGGAAGGGATCTCGAAGGCCGCCCTAATCAGGGCAAGCTCTTCCCATGTAGGAATAGTGATAGAAAAATCAGCCTAAGTGATGTGGACTGGTCCGGGCTCGTCATACTCCATGCATTTCTAAGGAAATCCAATCCACTATGGAGTATTACCTAATCAATTCAGGAACTAGAAACAATGGTGTTTTAAGTGCACTCCTCCTATCTTTCTTAGGCTCAATGGCCATTTTCACAATAGTGGAATGACCAACCACATCTTTTCCCTCATCTTCTTTAGTAAAATGGATAACATCACAGTCTACCGTTAAACAAACTGCAACGGATGAAGAACTTCTTGACGAAATGCTAGACATAACGGACAATGATCACAAATGAGTTACCTGATCAAGCTAACAAGAAAACTGAAGACACAACTGCCGCTAGTACCACTGTCAAAACACCAGGCACACCACCAGCACCGCCCGGTAAACCATTACCAAGTGTAAAGAGAAAAGCTCTAAAAAATTTGTAGACAGAGAAAGTGGAGGAGGTAAATGAGAAAATTGGGGGTGGGATTGGGTCTTATTTATAAAGCCTCCAAGATTAAATTTCCACGTGGCAACATCTGAGCCATCCACAATATCCAACGGTTGAAGCACTCAACACCCAAATCAATAAAGCAATTGTCCAAAACTAAAACATTTAGTCGACAAAACAAGCGAACAACACAATACTTGGTCCGCAAAAGAGCGATTTGATGGGATAGACCACTCAACAAACACTTGGTAGGCTAAAACTCAAGGAAACATCAAACCAAGATATATGATAACCAACTTGTTCGAAACATAAATCAGCTGGAGTCTTAACTCAAAGAGGTAGACCGATCAACAAAAACATGGTGGGCGCAAACGAAGACCCAACATCAACAAGAAGATTGGCCAAAAAAAACATCAACTCAATAAGATCGACAAAATTTCAACACGAGATTATGTAACATCATAGAGAAAAAATCATTTTTATTATTTTTCTTTTGCACATGTATTGCACGTAAAATTTCATGCACATTTTAGTTACTAAAATTTTTCTTTAGTCATGGGAGTTTTTCTTCTCATTTTTTAGTCAAAATTTTGTGATTTGCTTTAATTAGATCCATTAGGCCTAAATCCGGTTTTGTAGCCCACTAAAAATTAATTATAAATTTAAAGCTCATGATTATTTTTGCGTTTAAAATGTACATTTGAAGTCTAGTACACTTGCCATATGTAATACCCACATACATCTAACTTAATATAAATTAATAATAGAAGTTGTATGAAAGAGTGTGCACATGCACGTGCATGTGCTTGAGCACACAAAGAAGTTGGCCGGCCAAGTTGAGAGTGAGGAGAGAGTGGGGTGAGTTGTGGTGAAAGTGGGAGTCATTCTAGGAATGTAGGGAGCTATTTTGGCCACACAATTTTCCTATAAATAGTCCCTACTTTTGTCATGAACAACACAACTCATTACAAAAGAAAAGAAAAAAGAAAGAGAAGAAGGCTTGTGGATTGAGGCTTAGGAGGAGCTTGGCCGGGTTTCTTTGCTTGGAGTTTTGGAGCATTTTCTTTTAGGAGTTCTACTATTAGGAATTCTATATTTGAGGAGGGTGTTTCGTTAGCTTTCTAATATAGTTTTATTAGTAGAATGCTTGACATATGTGAACTGTTAGATGCATGATAACTCATATAGATTTAACATTCATGTTTAGATTATTTGTTGTTGTTTAAATGTGTGAAATTATGATATTATTGATTTGGGGAGCATTTTCATAAGGTTCTGTTTTGAGGTCTAGTTGTACATCAAAAAAATTATATCCATTAAATTAGATGGAATCTAGAGCTAAAATTTTTATTGGAGTATCTCGTATATATCAAGAATATCTCCTTGAATTTTCATAATATTTGAATTTCTTTTAATATTTTAATAAAATCCAAACTTAGAACTAGTTGGTAGTTAGCTAGTTGCTAGAAATTTGCACACATTTCAGATTTTGATCATTTCGACATCTTAGATGATGTATTTTAAGAAAAGTCAAAACTAAGAACATTAAGTGGACTCGTTAAACTTTCTGTAAAGTTTAAGAACCAACTTTCATAAATAATTGAATTTATAATAAATTTTACATATTTGAACAGTGGCAGTACTTTAATATTTGGACCCTACAGTAAATTTCGAAGAATTCAGGGTTATAGACAAAAAATTTTGGGGAAACATATAACTACAAAGTTATAGTAGACTTGTATACCTTTAATTTGATCTAAAGAACGCAAAGTTTGATGAAGTATATAATTTTCTATGATTTTTTACAAGTAGCATGAGCTGCAGTTTTCGGATTTTGAACATACTATTTTGCAAATGAATTTAAACGCAGTAATTGAAGATGATTATAAATGATCTTAACTACAAAGTTGCAGTAGACTCATTTATGATTCCTATAGAACTAATAATTCTGTTTTTGGAGTAGTATTGGAATTTATATGATTTTCTCAGTACCATTGGGATGATGTATTTTATCTAGTTGTCTTAAAACTTTTACAACGTATAAAATTGGATTTAAAATTGGAATGTTAGTAAGATGTACCTTAAGTGGAAATAATAGATAATTAAATGATGAAGTTGGAATGTTAAATATGTGATGTTTATAAGGGTTTTTACTCATCAAGTATTATTGAATGTTGCTATAAGAAGTTGGTTACTTCATGATTGATAATAAGTATAAAGAGAATGGATAAAAAAAGTTAAAAGATGTTTAATGAATGGAAATATTTATGATGAGGTTAGATATAACCTATGTGATCTCTTTTGAGATGGTTGCTTGTTTTAGAGTGAGCGAGACCAAGAATACCGGCAGTTGTGATAAATAGAATTTGAGAAGTAACCAGTGTGGGTTAACTTTCTCTTTGAGATGTAGCCAGTGTGGGCTAGTATTCTCAGTGTTTTGATTTAAGTCCGGTGGGAAAAGCTAAACTCTAGGTCTTAATAACTGTAACTTAAACCTAAGGTTAGGCACTAGTTGGAGATATGATGAAATAAGAGCAAACGTGAGTTAAGGACTCCAGGATGACTAGCGAAGTGAGAAAATCCCCAATATTCTGAGACGATGGATGAAATAGTCCACAGAATGATCCGCAGAGTGGGATTGATTTCTAGTATTTCGGGGCGAGAGCGGCGCTTACGGGGTATTTGTGCAATGAGGATTCCAGGATGACTTGCGGAGTGAGAAAATCCCCAGTATTCCAGGACGATGGATGAAATAGGCCACAAAATGCTCTACGGAGTGGGACTGATCTCCATTACTCCGGGGCGAGAACCAATACTTACAATGTGTCTAAATCTTGTAGTAGTCATAGTGGTAGGATGCAGGGACTGAATCCTATAATGAGGAGTACGATAAGGGCTTGCCCTCGAACCTATGTAGTATGAGATTTGATATGGCTAAAAATGAGGTAAAATCGGGACCGTCCAATTCGGGCACGAATCTTGAAGCCCGAGGGTAAAACGGTAATTTTACTTACAGCCGGGTCCGAAGCGGTTATTGGATCTCTGCTCCAAAGATCCAATAATCCGCAAACGGATCCACCTCAGCTGGGTACGGGTCCCGATCAAAGACGAACCCAGATCAGCAGGATGGAATTGGGGTTTCTGATTCAGCCAAATCAACGGCCCTGATTCACATCTATCCTGTCACCGGAAAATCAGGGATCACATTCCTTATCTGTTTACGAGGATTTTATTCCTTAACAGATTCACAGGGATTACATTCCTAATCTGATCCCCAAAGATGCCTATAAATAGCTCCCATCCATCTCCGTTAAGAGATAATCAATCTTTTGCTAGTTGAACGCTCCTTCATAATCATTTCTGGTTACTGACTTGAGCGTCGGAGGGTGCGTCGCCGGGATCAACCCTGGTATCTCGCACGTTTTGCAGGTGAACGGCAGGAGTCAACGGTCAAAGCTCCGACGGAACAGATTCAGGTGTGCTGTTCAGATTTTCCAAGAACTCACAAATACTATCTGTTTACCCCCACACCAGATTCAGCAGTAACAGATTGGCGCCGTCTGTGGGAAAATCAAACGAATAGCAGCCTCCCCTCTTCCCATCAATCAGATCTTCTCCAGCCATGCCGCCTAAAAAGGCAAGATCCAGGGGGTCCAATCGTGGACCCAATCCCGATCAGCAACAGGAAGTCCCTTTCCATCCCGCTCATCAACAGGGGCAACTTCCGCCTCAAGCCGAGGATCTGCCTCCTCTTCCAAATCAGCAACCTCCTAATGGTCCCCCCGGTCCTTCAAATGCCGGCACAGGGGTCTCGCATCCCGACCCGCAGAAACAACCTCTCCATCCGGACCACGTCTCCATCCACAACGCCTCTTCGGATTCTATGGCCTCCCACAATCCTTGAGTTTTCGACCTTCACAATACCGTTATTAATCGGGAGAAGGATGAGGATCTTCGCTGCTGCCTGGATGAGAAGCGGGCCCGAGAGGGAGTCTCCCGCCAACAACATCCGGGTGAGTGATCTCCTCATCGCCGAGATTGCAGAAGGTCCCCGGACCGAAGGGGACGGAGAGAATCCCCCGAGCGTCATATGAGGAGACCGCATTCCCCTGCTGGTCGGCATCATCCGAGGAACGATGAGGCACCCATCATTCGTGCCGAGTTCCAGCAATTTCAAGCAACGGTGTTGCAGGATCTCAACCTTCGCCCCAACAACAATAATGCCCAAAGGGTTTCGACACCCCCATGGGTCCCAAGTCCTCGTCACCGGTCCATAATGCCTCCTCCAGCTCCTAATCACCAACAACACAACCATAGTCCTCGCCGCTCCCAGGACTACCGTCGCCATAGTCCCCGCTCCCCTTCCTATGAAGACGAGTCCAGAGGCTCGTTTGACTACCACCGGAGGGACGATGCTCTCTACCGCCATCTCCACGAAATGGAGAGGCGCATTGGCCGAATGGACAAGGAGGAAGAGTCGAGAGGAAGGATCGTCCGCCCCAGCAGACCTCCCTTCTCCCAGACCATCATGGAGGCTCCCATCCCAAGGGGCTTCAAGCCTCCGCAGTTTGAAACTTACCCAGGGGAGTCGGACCCCGTTGACCATGTCGAAAGCTTCAAAACCTTGATGCTAATCCACCAAGCTTCCGATGCCATGCTTTGCAAAACCTTCCCCGCCAATCTTAAGGGTTTGGCTCGGTAATGGTACTCCCGCCTCGCCCCCTCTTCCATTTTCTCTTTCGAGCAGTTCAAAACACTCTTCATAACTCACTTTGTGTGTAGCAGACGCACGGAGAAGACCAGCATCTCGTTACTCCACCTCCGTCAGGAGAGGTGAGAAAAGTTGAGAGAATATGTGAGGAGGTTTACTGTAGAGGTCAGGTCTATCGCCTCCCTCGACCAATCAGTTGCAACCGTTGCATTCCAATCCAACGTCCTCAATTCCAACCTTCGCTCATCCCTCGCTAAAAAGCCCCTGCATAACTTTGCCAACCTTCTCCTTAGGTGCGAGAAGTATATTCGGGCTGAGGAGGCCGAACATCTCCCGGGCTTCGGAGGATCTGTCTCCGGGACAAACAGAAAGACAATTGAAGAGGAAGGGGCCAAGAAGCTTCAGAGGGATAATAGCGGTCAGCGCCGCCCTCCCCCCAGGTTCGAGAAATTTACTCCTCTCACTACCAACGTCTCCACCATTCTAATGGAAGTCGAGAAGGAAGGGGTCATACCTCCTGCTCCGAGAATGAACACCCCAGCCAAGGAGAGGAACAAGGAGAAGTGGTGCCGCTACCACCAGGATCATGGCCACGACACCAACGACTGTCGGGCGTTGAAGAACGAGATAGAGGCCCTCATCCAGAGGGGGTAGTTGGCCAAGTTTGTGAGAGCAAATGATCGGACTGATCGCACCACTCCTCCGCCTCGGGGGGCTAACAAGCGTTCCGAGCGACGCGATGAAACCCCCGAGTTCGAGGAGGAACGCGTCCTGCATCTTATCCATGGGGGCCCCATGGGAGGCTCTTCCAACTTTTCTCGAAAGGCGTTCGTCCGAGAGGTCAATTATGTTCACGGTGCCCCTCCCCCCAAAGGCCTCGGTGTCCCGATCACATTTTCAGATGAAGATCTCGAAGGGGTTAGGACTCCCCACTGTGATGCACTTGTTATTGATCTTCGTATGGCAAACTTCAAAGTGCAGAGGATCCTAGTAGAAAACGGAAGCTCCGTGAACATACTCTTCCTCTCAGCCTTCCGAGGTCTTCAGCTATCCAGGGACCATCTCAAACCGGCCGGCTACACTCTCCACGGGTTCACGGGAGTGCCAGTAACTATCGAAGGGGTGATAACCCTCTACGTAACTGCTGGCAAAACTCCTACCACCCGGACTGAGCCGATGGACTTTATGGTCGTCGACGTCCCAGCTGCGTACAACATCATCTTAGGTCGACCCGGCTTAGCTGCCCTAGAAGCCGTCCCTTCGGCATACCACCTCAAGATGAAATTCCCTACCCGGGCAGGAGTAGGGGAGGTCAAGGGCAATCAGGAGATGGCCCGGAAGTGCTACATGACTTCCACCGGGGGTCCGGTCCTCTCCCTCGAAACTTTAGAGATCCCCTCGGAGGCCGCTCGACCAACGTCCGAGCCGGTGGACGAACTGGAAGAGGTGCTCTTTTCGGAGGATGATCCGAGCCGAAAGTTCTTCATTAGCAAGACCCTCCTGTCTGTCCTATGTTTCGACATAGTGCAGTGCATTCGAAGGAACCACGACCTTTTTGCCTGGTCCAACGCCGACATGCCGGGAATTTCTGAGGAGCTTTTTGTCCACCACCTCAGCATTGAGCCGGGGTCCAAACCGGTCCAACAAAAGAAGCGCAAGTTCGCTCCCGAGCGGCAGCAAGCCATCAAAGAAGAGGTGGACAAGCTTCTAAAAGCTCGGTTTATACAGGAGGTTAACTACCCGGAATGGCTTTCCAATGTAGTCATGGTAAAGAAGTCGAATGGGACCTGGAGGATATGTATCGACTTCACTGATCTGAACAAGGCCTGTCCCAAAGACCCCTTCCCTCTTCCGAGCATCGACACCCTCATCGACGCTACTTCGGGTCATGAACTCCTCAGTTTCATAGACGCCTTCTCAGGCTACAATCAGATCCGGATGTTCCCCCCGGATATCCCGAAGACCTCACTTGTGACTGACCAGGGCCTCTACTGTTATAGGGTGATGCCATTCGGATTGAAGAATGCTGGCGCCACTTACCAACACCTTGTTAACAGAGTCTTTCAGAGCCAAATAGGTCGCAATATGGAAGTGTATGTCGACGACATGCTTGTAAAAAGCATCTGAGGTACCGACCATGTCGCCAACCTGCAGGAGGCATTCGGCATACTGAGGAAGCACAACATGAGGCTCAATCCGAACAAATGTGCATTCGGAGTCTCATCAGGAAAGTTCCTCGGCTTCATGGTCAGCCAACGAGGAATCGAAGCTAATCTAGAGAAAATCAAGGCCATATTAGACATGGCCCCGTCCAAGAATGTCAAGGAAGTTCAGAGGCTGACAGGCCGCCTAGCTGCTATAGGTTGTTTCCTCTCCAAGTCTGGGGAGAAATGCCTCCCCTTATTCAAGGCCCTCAGGGGGGCTAAAGGTTTCGAATGGGGTCAGCAGCAGCAGGAGTCGTTCGACCAGCTAAAGGCTTACCTCGTCAACCCTCCTCTGCTCAGCAAGCCCATTCTAGGCGAAACCCTATACCTCTACTTGGCTGCTTCCGAGCAGACCCTTAGCGCCATTTTGGTAAGGGAAGAAGACCGAACTCAAAGGCCCATCTACTATGTGAGCAAGGTGCTCCGTGAAGCTGAGCTTCGCTACCCGAAGATAGAAAAGATGGCATACGCTCTGATCATGGCAGCAAGAAAGCTTCGCCCCTACTTCCAGTCCCATTCGGTGGTCGTCTTTACCGACCAACTGCTGAAACAAGTCTTCCACAGACCTGAAACTTCTGGCCGCCTCATGAAATGGTCCATCGAGCTAAGCCAACACGACGTCTCATACCAGCCCCGGACTGCGATCAAAGCTCAAGCCTTGGCGGAGTTCATCGTCGAGACTACCATTCCCAAGGTCAGCCAGGTGCCGAACGGACCCCCTATCTGGATTATTTTCGTGGACGGTTTCTCTTGCAATGAGGGAAGCGGAGCTGGGATCATTCTGGTAGGCCCAGATGACTTCGTTCTCCAGTATGCCCTCCGTATGAACATCAAGGCCTCAAACAACGAAGCAGAGTATGAGGCACTAATCGCCGGCCTCGGACTGGCCCGAAGCGCAGGGGCGCAGCGCCTCCGAATCTATAGCGACTCTCAACTGGTGGTGAATCAAGTCTTGGGCGATTACGAGGCACGAGACGATCGGATGGCGAAGTACCTCGCTAAAGTCCAAACTCTTATGGCCCGGTTCGAAGAAGCGCTCATCCAGCGGATCCCCCGAGAAGAGAATTCATAGGCCGACGCCCTCTCCAAGTTAGCCTCATCCTCCCTCCAAGGTCTCGAGCAGACCGTCTTGATCGAGGTTCTCTTGAAACCAAGTATAGAAGACGAAACCCTCGACGCAGTAGAGTCGCTGCCGGTCCTACTGCAAGATAACTGGATGAAACCATTGGTGGAATTCCTAAGTGATGGGCTCCTCCCTGAAGACCCTAAGGAAGCTCGCCAAATAAGGACCAGAGCGGAGCGGTACACCCTAGTCGAGGGAATCTTATACAAACACTCTTTCTCGCAAGTAGATGGCAGGCCATACTTGAGATGTCTCTCCCCAGAACAAGCCGACTACACCTTACAGAAACTCCTTGAAGGCATCGGTGGGGCACATTCAGGGTCCAGATCCCTGGCTCGGAAGGTGTTGAATTACGGTTACTTCTGGCCTACTATCCTCCAAGACGCCGAGCGACACGTTCGGCGATGCGACTCTTGTCAGAAGCATTCAAACATTCATCATCTCCCACAAGCTCAGCTCACCTCCCTATTAAGTCCTATCCCCTTCGCCATGTGGGGAATGGAATTCCCCCCAGCTCTGGGCCAGTTCAAGTTCCTAGTCATGGCGATCGACTATTTCTCGAAGTGGTTAGAGGCCGAGCCTCTGGCAACAATCACCGAGAACAAGGTACTTCAGTTCTTCTGGAAGAACGTCATCTGCCGATTCGGTTTCCCCCGAGTCCTCGTAACAGACAACGGAACCCAATTTACTGTGTGAGGACCTCGCCATCCAGCAACGTTTCTCCTCCGTCTCCCATCCGCAATCGAATGGCCAAGTCAAAAATGCTAACCGGCAGATTCTCGCCGGCATTAAGAAGAGGTTGGACACCACTAAACGGATCCCCACAGGAGAGTCCCCATTTAACCTCACCTATGGGTCCGAGGCTGTGATCCCTCTCGAGGTCGGAATACCTTCTCCTCACCTCGTAGCCTACAACGAAGAACAGAATGCCAGAGACCTTCGGGCAAACTTAGACCTGATTGACGAGCTGAGGGAGAGAGCATCAATCCGCCAACAGAGCTATCGAAGGAGGATCGAGTTGGCGTATAACAAAAAGGTCCGACCTACCGATCTCAAAGAGGGGGACCTAGTCCTCAGAAAGCTAGCTATCTCCTTCCCTAGTCAGAAGAGTAAGCTAGCTCCAAATTGGGAGGGGCCCTATAAGATCACGAAAGTAGTTCAGCCTGGAGCTTATCGTCTCGAAGACCAAGAAGGCAGAGAAATCCCTAGGACCTGGAATGCCGACCATCTTTTGAAATACCAAGAATGTGCCCCGGCACCTCTCTAAGGATTTCGGGATGTCGAACCATTCCTCTCCTATCCCCTGTAATTTCTCTATTTATTATTCATATGTAATAACGGCTCGCAACTCAGAAGCGGCCGACTAATAATCTTCAATAAAAAGTTTTCTCATGCATTAATTGTACAAATATATCTCTGCACTTTGCCCTTCACACTAACGATGGTTCGGAGTCCAACACTCGGCTCATTCTACTTCGCAAGTTCGCTCTTAAGCGAGCCAGAAGTAGGTCGCCGTTCGGAACTGCTCCTACAGCTGTTGAACAACTCTAACGATGGTTCGGAGTCCAACACTCGGCTCGATTCTACTTCGCAAGTTCGCTCTTAAGCGAGCCAGAAGTAGGTCGCCGTTCGGAACTGCTCCCACAGCCGTTGAACAACTCTAACGATGGTTCGGAGTCCAACACTCGGCTCAATTCTACTTCGCAAGTTTGCTCTTAAGCGAGCCAGAAGTAAGTCGCCGTTCGAAACTGCTCCCACAGCCATTGAACAACTCTAACGATGGTTCGGAGTCCAATACTCGGCTCGATTCTACTTCGCAAGTTCGCTATTAAGCGAGCCAGAGGTAGGCCGCCGTTTGGAACTGCTCCCATAGCCGTTGAACAAGCCTAACGATGGTTCGAAGTCCAAACGCTCTGCTCGAAAAAGTACCCCGAACCGAGCGGACGAGGAACCGACCTCCACGTATGGAGAAAAATTCTGCCGAACCGATTTCACCGTTAGATCATCTCAAAATGCGTGCTAGGACGTGATGAACGGATCTGGTCGTGCCACGTATCCACAAAATGACAAGATAGTGTTTTCTTGAAACTCATGCCTCCCACCTCGTGATAGTGCCATGATCGTGATCGACCGTCCAGATTGAGCCACGTGTCAACGGCGTGTTCGGAGTCCAACACTCGGCTCGATTCTAATTCGCAAGTTTGCTCTTAAGCGAGCCAGAAGTAGGTCGCCATTCGGAACTGCTCCCACAGCCGTTGAACAACTCTAACGATGGTTCGGAGTCCAACACTCGGCTCGATTCTACTTCGCAAGTTCTCTCTTAAGCGAGCCAGAAGTAGGTCGCCATTCGGAACTGCTCCCACAGCCGTTGAACAACTCTAACGACGGTTCGGGGTCCAACACTCGGCTCGATTCTACTTCGCAAGTTCGCTCTTAAGCGAGCCAGAAGTAGGTCGCCATTCAGAACTGCTCCTACAGCCGTTGAACAACTCTAATGATGGTTCGGAGTCCAACACTTTGCTCGATTCTACTTCGCAAGTTCGCTCTTAAGCGAGCCAGAAGTAGGTCATCGTTCAGAACTGCTCCCACAGTCGTTGAAGAACTCGAACGATGGTTCGGAGTCCAACACTCGACTCGATTCTACTTCGCAAGTTCGCTCTTAAGTGAGCCAGAAGTAGGTCGCCATTCGGAACTGCTCCCACAGCCATTGAACAACTCTAACGATGGTTCGGAGTCCAACACTCGGCTCGATTCTACTTCGCAAGTTTGCTCTTAAGCGAGCCAGAAGTAGGTCGCCATTCGGAACTGCTCCCACAGCCGTTGAACAAGCCTAACGATGGTTCAGAGTCCAAACGCCCGGCTTGAAAAAGTACCCCAAACCGAGCGGACGAGGAACCGACCTCCACATATGGAGAAAAGTTCTGCCGAACTGATTTCACCGTTAGATCATCTCAAAATGCGTGCTAGGACATGATGAACGGATCAGGTCGTGCCACGTATCCACAAAATGACAAGATAGTGTTTTCTTGAAACTCGTGCCTCCCACCTCGTGATATATGCCATGATCGTGATCGACCGTCCAGATTGAGCCACATGTCAATGGCGTGTTCGGAGTCCGACGCTCGGTTCGACTTCACAGTTTCCCGAACCGAGCGGCCGAGGAATGCATACTGCCGAAGTATGAGGTCGCCTCAGTGTACTCCGAGCAAAAGCCGAAGTTCTACAGCTAAGTCAAGAATCCTACTGCTAAAACACCCGAGCAAGCTAACTATTGGTCCTTATGATTCGTTTCAAGAGTAAGGCAACAACGGCACCGCATTGGGCGGACGAACTTCGATTTCATTAAAACAACTTGATGAATTTACAAGGCAAGAAGTTACAGCAAAAAAGCAACTTGATAAATTTACAAGGCATGTTGTTACAACAAAGAGGAAGATGCAAGAAATCAAAAGCTCGATACAACTCGTTCAACGTCTCCTCGGAATAGGGACGTTCCGATTCAGAGACACTCGGGATTTACGTCTTTTTACCTTCGAGCTCGTCTCTAGGCCGACGAACTGGGACGCCTCTTCGCTGCTAACCCGAACCGTGGCTCCAACCGAGGCTCTGCTCTAGCTAACAGCAACAGCGCTTTGTGCATCGGCCGCGGTCCGACCAACTACGGGAGGACGAGTCGTGAGCTCGTAAAAGGAGATCCCTCGCTCTCTCTCCTTGCGAGTGCACGAGGTGCTTCGGACGTTAGTCATCACGGGCTGAGGCTTCAGACGAGCCACCTCCTCTTCGAGCTCAACGATCCTGTCTTTTAAAGTGTCGTCTTTGAACAGAATCTTGAATCGAGGGAGCTTCGCCGAACCTGGGTACTCAGCACTATCGGATATAATGCGACGCAAGTTGGTCACCTCGATACTCTTGTTGACCGTGACCCTCTGCAACTGCTCGAACTTCTTCGCGAACTCATCTCGCTCGGCCAGCACCGAGGCTAGCTCTTCCTCCTTCGCCGAGAGCTCCTCCTCGACTATCCGAAGGTGATGCACCTCGGCCAGCAGCTCGCTGTTCTTCTTCTCCACCTTGGGCGACACTCTCCTGATCAGCTCAATTTCACCCTCGAGGCGAGCCTCGTGAGATTGCTTAAACAGCTCAGCACGACGCCGAGCTGCTGTGTTATCTAGGGCATGTTCAAGGATCTAAAATACGAGAACGTCACAATTGGAAGACTACAGACCGACCCAAACACTTGGACAAATTTGAAATAAGATTTTCATTCATAAAAGAAGAGGCGGTGGCCAGTATCCACAAATTTGAAAAAAAAACAAAATTACAAAAAGACGAGGAGATCAGGGGTCCACCTGCATCGTCGGCTCGACCACAGGCGCTTCGCCAGACGGCCCCTCGTTCCTTATACCGGCCTGGGGGTTGGTCGTCGTAACCTCGAGGACCACCTCCTCGTCGTCGTCGCCCTCTTCCTCATCACCTTCCTCCTCTTCACCTCCCTCCTCTTCGCCGTCCGATGCGGATCTCGGCCACAGCCTGTAGCCGACTTGCTGAAAGCCGGGGACGCGGTCCTGAATGTGGTCGAGCGCCCTCTGGTAGGACTTCTCCATGTTCGAGGCCATATGCACCTTCGCCTCGGCCTCGACCTCGGGCCTGATCTTCGTCGCCAAGGCATCCTTCTCCGCCTTCGCTTCCGCCAACGCCTTAGCCGATGCGGCCAACTCTGCGGCAGCCTTAGTGACCTTGGCGATCTCTTCGGCGAGCCGCCCCTTGGCTCGCTCCAGGTCCGCCTCAAGGTCGGCGACCCGGACCTCCAAGCCTTCCGTGCATCTCTGCTCTGCCTCGAGCTACCGAACCGCCCTCACCTTGTCTGCCCTGTCCTTATCGCTCGCGAACTTCAACTCCTTCTCCTGTTGGGCGAAAGATTGAAGGAGATGGCCGAAGTGATAAGTAGCCTGCCGAAGAAAAGAGAGAATAAGAACAAAGCAAAAGCCGGATAGCAGACTTAAGAAATTCCCAAGAAAGAATATGCAAAACTTACCGATACAAGCGACTGAGCGACCTCATAGGTGTCGTCGCCGACCGTCCCCGCCTTCAAAGCGGCTCGATCCTTCGGGGTCGCCAGGTGCTTAACGGCTTGCATGCACATGTGCGAGTCCCCAAAGAAGCCGTTGTGGTTCTTAACTCGCTAGTCCGAGTCGAAAAGCTTCTTGTGCTTCTTGGTCAAGATCACCTCGGCCTGAAAGGTGAGGGGCGGAGCATGGAGCGACAGCGCCGCCGAAACGTCAAAAGCCCCCCCGGCCGTGGCAGATGCAGCAGGGGCTGAGGGGTCGGCGATAACGACTACCCCGGGCGAGGAGACCTCAGCAACGGGCGGAGGCGGAGTAACTGCCGAAGCAACTTTAGACGGCCGACCCGACGAAGCAGTCGTGCTCGGCCTCTTCCTCTTCCTTCCATCGGCAACTTTGCCTCGCTCGTTCATCATCCCCAAAAAAGTTCATCTTCGGTGCTTCTGTTCCGAACAACGAACAAACAACAAGTTAGCAAAACGAGCAAAAAACTTAAAATATATATATATATATAATATGCTACGAGATGTCAGGAGCGTACTTGGGTCGATCGGACTAAGGCCTGACCCGTGTAGCACCTCCTCGGTCATTTCCCTCCAGCTCAACATCGGGAGGGCCATGATCTTCCCCACCACTTCCTCTTCGGCTGCAGTCAGTTCCGGATCGGCCCTCGCAAACTTTGGCTCCTCTACTTTCCACCGAGTCAGAATCTTCAACATCGAGGGCTCCCTCAACAAAAAGAACTTCTCCTTCCAACCTTTGATCGAGTCAGGGTTCTCTATAATCCGAACGCCTTTCCTCGGCCCTAGGTAGTAGCGATGCTCGGTCTTGTGCATCCGGTGAACCCGATACATGCTTCGGAAGATTATCAGGTCAGGCTCGACCTCAGCATTGCGGCACTGCGGCAAGAAGGCGTTCACATGGCTCCAGTTGTTCGGCATGAATTGGGTCGGCGCAAGGCAGTATCACCAGAGGACCTGTAGCACGAAGGGGTGCAGAGGAAAGTGCAATCCGGCGTTCAGCGAGTCATAGTCGAACATACACATATCCGACGACTTCAGATTGGAGTTCGCTCGCATCCCAGGGCCGGGGAGGGTCAGCTGGTACTCCGGAGGGATGGCGAACCCTCTTCTGATTCGGAGCAGGTCCTTCTCGGATAGTACCGATGCAATCTCGTCCGCCTCAGTAGTCTGAACTGGGTTGTTATCCTCATAGACTGCCGACCTACCTATAATCACCTTCTTCATAAGATCGCCCTCGTATTGCCTAACTCCGGCATGGCCGGACAGCACACTTGGGTACCGACCCATCTCGGGGGCTCGCCTCTCAGTCTCCACGATCTCCTCGACTACGGGAGATCGACCCACTGCCTTCTTCTTCCTCCTCGACTCAGCCACGGACGGCTCAGCCACCTGCTTCCCCTTTCTTCGGATCTCCATTCGCCTCCTCTCCTCGGCACCACTATCGCCCGAGGACGAGGCCTCAATCCCCGAGTCTACCCTTGACATCTCTAACAAAAAGCTAAGGCAAATTTACTAACCTTGATATGACGTGGCCTTGAAGTGACGTTCACAGTCGGAATAAGTTCGCCGGAAATTGCTTGGCCCACGCGACAGCTAACACAACCGCCTTGGAGCTAAAATCACCGCTAACGGAGCACATAGAGAGTAAAAGTGAACTTGGGAGTGAAAAAGTGAGAAATGAGCTATGGGGTGGGGGAGTGAGGATTTATAAAGGCAAAAGCAACGTTTGGGCTTCCTTGGGCATTTAATAGCCCACTAAGGGAAGGCAAAGCGCCAAAACGAAGAGTTGCGACGTTTCACAAAAAAAATTCCATAATCACTTAAGTCAACGACTCGGCCACCGGTGTGCCTAGCCGAGCTACCGAACAGCTTGGCCGAGCAACCGAGCTACTGGGTCGAAGGGTGGCGACGGTTTAAAACCTGAACTCTTCAAAACCTCTAACTCCATTCCTCGGCTAACAACACTGAGCTGCCGAGCTGAGGGGACGAGGAACCGACCCTCACATATGGAGAAAAATCCTGTCGAGGCTAAATCGCTGTCGGATCGCTCCAAAATTCGTGTCAAAACTCGATGGACAGTTCAGATATCACCACGCCCACAAAACGACAAAATAACATTTTCTCGTGATCTGAACCCTATCCTCGTGATTCACGCCATGATGGATGCTCCAGATCCGGCCACGTGTACCTTCTGAGCTCCCGGCCACCGGTGTGCCTAGCCGAGCTACCGAACAGCTTGGCCTAGCAACCAAGCTACTAGGTCGAAGTGTAGCGACGGGTCAAAGTCTGAACTCTTCAAAACTCCTAACTCCATCCCTCGACTAACAACACCAAGCTGCCGAGCCGAGGGGACAAGGGACCGACCCTCACATATGGAGAAAAATTCCACCGAGGCTAAGTCACCGTCGGATCGTCTCAAAATTCATGTCAGATCTTGATGGACGGTTCAGATAGCGCCATGACCACTAAACGACAAAATAATGTTTTCTCGTGATCTGAACCCTATCCTCGTGATTCACGCCATGATAGACGCTCCAAATCCGGCCATGTGTACCTTCCGAGCTCCCAGCCACTGGTGTGCCTAGCCGAGCTACCGAACAGCTTGGCCGAGCAACCGAGCAAATGGGTCGAAGGGTAGAGACGGTTCAAAATCTGAACTCTTCAAAACTTCTAACTCCATCCCTCGGCCCACAACGCCGAACTGCCGAGCCGAAGGGACGAGGAACTGACCCTCACATATGGAGAAAAATTCTACCAAGGCTGAGTCACCGTCGGATCGTCTCAAAATTCGTGTCAGATCTTGATGGACGGTTAAGATAGCGCCACGACCACTAAACGACAAAATAACGTTTTCTCGTGATCTGAACCCTATCCTTGTGATTCACGCCCTAATAGACGCTCCAGATCTGGCCACGTGTACCTTCCGAGCTCCCGGCCACCAGTGTGCCTAGCCGAGCTACCGAACAGCTTGGCCGAGCAACCGAGCTACTGGGTCGAAGGGTAGCGACGGTTCAAAATCTGAACTCTTCAAAACTTCTAACTCCATCCCTCGGCCCACAACGCCGAACTGCCAAGCCAAAGGGACGAGGAACCAACCCTCACATATGGAGAAAAATTCCACCGAGGCTGAGTTACCGTCGGATCGTCTCAAAATTCGTGTCAGATCTTGATGGACGGTTCAGATAGCGCCACGACCACTAAACGACAAAATAACGTTTTCTCGTGATCTGAACCCTGTCCTTTTGATTCACGCCCAGATGGACGCTCATGATCATGCCACGTAGTTCAGCAGATCCAAGGGCTCCGAGCCAATTAGCCGAGCCGAGGAGCCGAGCAGCTGACCCTCGCATGCGGAGAAACTATCTGCCGAGGAACATGGTTCGTCCGATCGCCCAGAAAACCGCACTCAACGTTGACGGAGGGCTCAGATCGCGACACGACATAAATCTGTATTAAAAATTAGTTTTTATTTATTATAATTGTTTTATCTATTTAAAAATTGCGAAAAAATTACTAAAAATTCGGGAAAATTAACCAAAAATTCTAGGAAATAATTGTAAATTCAGGGGTATATTTTTGAGCCCCCAAACGAACAATTAATGCCTGGAATGCGTTGTTAAGACCCCCGAACGACTAGTTAACACTTTGCAAAATTAAATACATAATCCGAAAAAATAGATAAAAATCACCAGATGTCCAGAAAAGCTCGAGGACAACTGAGAGTGAGACCAACATGAAAAATCGCCACACTACCTCCTTCAAAGATTGAAAGCCTTCCATTTGGACTCCGATACAATCCCGCCAGCCATTAGAACAGTAAAACTACTCCTCAAAGGCTGATCTAGTTCATTCTTCGGGAGTGGGGGGCTCGTGATATGGCTAAAAATGAGGTTAAATCGGGACCGTCCAAATTGGGCACGAATCTTGAAGCTCGGGGGTAAAACGGTAATTTTACTTACAGCCGGGTCCGAAGCGGTTATTGGATCTCTGCTCCAAAGTACAAATAACCCGCAAATGGATCCACCTCAGCTGGGTACGGGTCCCGACCCGAGATGAACCCAGATCGGCAGGATGGAATTGGGGTCTCTGATTCAGCCAAATCAACGGCCCTGATTCACATCTATCCTGTCACCGGGAAATCAGGGATCACATTCCTTATCTGGTTACGAGGATTTTATTCCTTAACAGATTCACAGGGATTACATTCCTAATCTGATCCCCAAAGACGCCTATAAATAGCTCCCATCCATCTCCATTATGAGATAATCAATCTTTTGCTAGTTAAACGCTCTTTCATAATCATTTCTGGTTACTGACTTGAGCGTCGGAGGGTACATCGCCGGGATCAACCCCGGTGTCTCGCATATTTTGTAGGTGAACGGCAGGAGTCAACGGTCAAAGCTCCGACGGAACAGGTTCAGGTGTGCTGTTCAGATTTTCCAAGAACTCACAAATACTATATGTTTACCCCAACACCAGATTCAGCGGTAACAGGATGCATAAAATCCGAATAAGTATGCATTACTGTCATCGTAGTGTAATGTCTGTATTAGGCATTAGGTCATATCATACATTGAAATGTTTAGGATAGTCACTTTTCACAATTTGTTTCGCCATTCAAGTTGGTGAATAGCTAAAGTAGAAGAATCACTTTATTATAGCATTGCGTCAATTGTATGCAACTGATGTGTCCACAGTTTCGTAGTTCCAAAATTGGACATATGAGTTGTCACAAGATTGAAGGATTTTCATTATTGTAGTTATTATTGTATTCATTTAGTTTCGCTGTTCTGTTTTAAAGAACATTGTTGTAAATAAAAAGTTTTAAATTTTTTGCAAATTTGTACGAATTTGAAGTAAAAGATTCTATTTGTGCTAAGAATTACATGTGTTTGGAATTCGGGGCGATACTGGTTGGTATTAGAGCCAGTTTCAATAAGTTGTACAAAATTATAAGGACGACACATTATGGTGGACATTAGAAGTGTGAGTTCATTCTATAGAGATTTAAATGTAGGTTGATTTACATTTGTGTTGCTCTATACACTGATATCTTCTCCTCCCTTTCTCTATAAAATGGCTAATAACCAAAACTCAGTGGATGAAGTGAAGGGGAACTATTCTTTGAGGACCCTGAAGAAGAAGAAGAAGAAGAAGAAGAAGAAGAAGAACTTAAAAAAGAAGAAAACCCAGAAGAGGAAGAGGGAGAACTGCCCAAATCTCGGGAGATCGCTCCACCTCCACCTGATTTCCAAGATGAATCATCGGATGAAGAGCCAGTTCGGGACAAGAAGAATAATATTATTGCTTCCCTCCGTAAGCTACTGATTATCCACCAGTGGAGAGTAAACCATATGGAGGCTCATCATGCAGAGGATAAGCAAACCATCGCACCTCTCAGTCAGCAAGTATGGGAACTCTAGAAATGTCGTCACAGTAATGCTCGGCATTTCACCCAGCTAGACAACAAAACTCGTTGGGAAGCAAGAATGTCGTCAAAGATGCGAGAAGATGGAGAAGGAAATAGATGACCACGGGAAGAGCTCAGAGAAGCCAAGAGGAACCATTGGATCTAGACTGCTTTATGTTTGTAGAAAGATTTGGAGTTTCTGGTATTTTTATATGGACCAATTTTATTTCTGAATGTATAAAGTTTATTTTTGAAAATGAATAAATTGTGTTTGAAGAAAAATCTATGTTGTTGCTGCTTTTGGTAATTTATAACGTTTTATGACCCAGAAATGGCCGGATGAAGAACTCGAAATGGTGAAGGATCCAGCGGTGAAGACAACTAGCTAGGAGATCTGGAGGCAGAGCTGGTTCGTGTGTACCAGACACTCAACACATCTGTAGCAGCAAGTATGAACAGGAACTTAGGGGCGGGGCGGGCAGTGCAAGTCCCGAAAGCTATCTAATTGGTGAAATCCTTCAAGAGGATGAAACCCCCTATTTTTTAAGGAAATGCAGATCCTGATGCAGCCAATGATTGGATCCGACAAATTGAAATTGTGTTTGAGGTCCTAGAAACTCCTGAGACTAGTAAGGTGAAGCTGGCCACTATCCAGTTAGAGAAGGACGCTGGAGTCTGGTGGCAATCCATGAAGCAAACCCTAGGTGATGAACCTATTACCTAGAAGGAATTTTTGGAGGAGTTCCGTAGCCATTACTTTCCAATGGACGTGCAGGAGAAAAATGCTATGGAATTTATAAGCCTGCGGTAGGGAAGCCTGTCAGTCCGGGAGTATGAGATGAAGTTCACTCAGCTCTCCAGGTTTGCGCCAGAGTTAGTGACCGATGAGGAGAAGAAGGCAAGAAAGTTTGAGCAGGGGCTGATGTCAGGTCTGAGGTCTCGTATGATACCCCTCGGTATCTGGAAATTTGATAAGCTGGTTCGGAGAGCCGCAACCACAGAAGCTGACATGGAACAATATCAGTTGGCGTAGAACAAGAAGAATAACTGGAATGCTGGCAAGAGGCCGGCGACATCAAGCAATTTCAGGAGGCAGCTCCCAACGCAGAAGTTCAAGTCAACTAGGGCAAATGCCATTGGGAAGCCAAGCAGCAGAGGAACAAGGCCCTCAGGGGTGACCTGCTACAATTGTGGAGAATCGGGTAATTTTAAGTCCGAATGTACCAAGCTGTAGATTACATTGACTTGTTTCTACTGTGGTAGAGAAGACCACGCTAAGCCCTATAGCCTGCAGCTTCAGTAGGGAGGGCAGAGTCAAAAGCAAGCGGATCCGAGGAAGAAACCATATCGGTAGGGACGAGTATTCACTCTGACTGAAGAGGACACTGAGGATGCCGACAATGTTATCACCAATATGGGAACATCTGAATAGTGTTTATTGATGTTATTTCAAGTCGTGTATTAGAAGAATGTTATGTACTGAAAGATAAAATTCATTATGTAACAGGTGAACTTCTAGTAAATGGAATAAAAGCTACTATTTTATTTGATATTGGATCATCCCATACTTTTGTGTCTCCTAAATTTGCTAAAGAATTGGGGGTTAGGCAGAAAATTTTCCCTAGCAAGGTTCTAGCAGTAGCTACTCCTTCTGGAGAAACACTTACTACTGATTGGTACTATGCTGGTTGTGACCTCAAGATTGGAGGAAGAGTTTTTCGAATCGATCTCATAGAGTTGGCAGTCTTGGGAATCGATATAATCTTTGGCATAGACTGGATGTCGATCTACGTTGCTAGTATCGAATGCAAGAGCAAGGAAGTTATGGTGAAGGCACTAGGAGGACCAGCAGTAACATTCAGGGGAAGAGAAAGTGCAAGGAGTTGGTGGCAACTTTCACCAAGAAGATTCTTGTAGTTCAAAACTATTCGACAGTTTTCTTGGAGGACCTACCTGGACTACCACCTCATCGGGATGTGGAATTCAGCATTTCCATTCAGCTAGGAAGTGCACCAATATCCTAGGCACCTTACAGAATGGCGCTAGTGGAACAGGAAGAGGTAAAGAAGCAGATTGAAAAGCTTTTGCACAAGGGTTTTATCAGACCGAATATGTTGCCTTGGGGAGCGCCAATTTTATTGGTGTGGTGAAGAAGAAGGACGGATCGATGAGGATGTGCATCGATTATAGGGAACTGAACAAGGTGACTGTCCAGAATAAGTATCCTATTCTGTGAATCGATGATTTGTTTGACCGACTTCAAGGAGCAACAGTTTTCTCCAAGATAGATCTTCGGTCGGGTTATCACCAAGTTCGTGTTAAGGATGAGGATGTGCATAAGACTACGTTCTGAACTCGACAATGAGATTACGAATTCTTAGTTATGCCATTTGGCATGACGAATGCACTAGCCATATTCATGGACATGATGAACAGGGTCCTGCAACCATTCATCGACATTTTATCGTGGTATTTATCGACGATATTCTGGTATATTCCAAGTCAGAAGAAAAGCATGTTGGGCACTTAGCAGAGGTATTGTAGAAGCTACAGGAACAGAAACTGTATGCCAAGTTATCTAAGTGTGACTTCTGGAAGTCCAAAGTCACGTTCCTGGATCATCCTTTCCAAGGAGGAAGTGGCCACTAATGTACAGAAGATAGAGGTAGTGAAGGATTGGCCAAGACCTACAACAGTGATGGAGATCAGGAGTTTCTTGGGCTTGACTGGTTACTATCAGCATTTTATTCAGGGCTATGCTCAGATAGTCGTGCCACTCACAAGACTTACGAGGAAGAGTGTAAGTTTCAAGTGGACGGAGCAGTGCAAAGCAAGTTTCCACGTGTTGAAGGAGAGGTTGACTACCGCTCTAATATTGCCTTTGCCGAGTGCAGGGATTGATTATGATGTCTACAGCGATGCTTCACATCGAGGGCTAGGCTGTGTATTGATGCAGGAGAAAAAGGTAAAAGCTTATGGGTCTAGGCAATTGAGATCGCCTGAGAAAAATTACCCAACCCATGATTTGGAGTTGTCATCAATTATATTCGCCTTGAAGCAGTGGAGGCATTATGTATGTGGAGAGAAGATCAACATGTACACAGACCACAAGAGCCTGAAATACATTTATCAGCAAAGAGATTTGAACTTGAGGCAGAGAAGGTGGTTGGAAGTGCTAGAAGATATTCATCCACAAATAAAGTATCACCCGAAAAAAGCAAATGTGGTGGCAGATGCGCTCAGTCGAAAAAGCAGCTTATCCTGTTTGATTACAACTCAGGAGAAACAAGCAGATGAGCTCGATCAAGCTGGAATCGAAGTAGTTTTGCAAGGACTGGGAGCGTCTTTGGCGCTGTTGAGGCTTCAGCCCACCATGAAAGAGAAGATTGTCAACGGTCTGAAGTCTGATCCAGAAATTCAGAAGATGAAAGAGAGGTCGGCATAGGAAAATTATCAGAATTTCAAGTGAAGGGCGAAGTGTTCTGGTTTGGAGAAAGGTTGTATACATGATCAAGCAGAACTGAAGGAAAGAATTCTACAGAAAGCACACACTACTCTATTATCAGTGCATCCAGGGAGTACCAAGATGTACAAAGATATTAAGCAACATTTCTTGTGGTTAGGAATGAAAAGGGATGTAGTGGAGTTTGTAGCAAGGTGTGCAACTTGTCAACAAATCAAGGCAGAGAATCAGAGACCCAATGGATTGTTGCAACCGTTACCCATTCCAGAATGGAAATAGGAAAACATCAGCATGGATTTCATCACAGGGCTACCTAGAAGCCCCAAAAGGAATGATGCGATTTGGGTAATAGTGGATTGACTAACTAGATCTGCTAACTTTTCAGCGATGAAAATCACCTGGTCAATGGAAAAGTTGGCGGAATTGTACATTGGGGAGGTAGTAAGACTGCATGGAATTCCCGTATCGATTGTGTCAGATCGAGATGCACGGTTCACGTTGCACTTTTGGAGAGTCTTTAGACAGCTTTGGGAACCAGGACTGACTTTAGTACTGCCTTCCATCCTCAAACAGATTGGCAGACTAAGAGGGTCAATCGTGTGTTGAAGGACATGTTGAGGTTATGTGTGATGGATTTTGGCGGCAGCTGAGAAAGGCACTTAGCTCTAGTAGATTTTTCCTACAAAATACTTGTTTTCAGACTAGCATCAGTATGACACCATCCGAGGCTTTGTATGGGAGGAAGTGCAGAACGCCGGTGTGTTGGTATGAAGTGGGAGAAAGGCAGATGTACGGGCTGGAGATAGTGCAACAAACTTCAGAGAAATTGAGTTGGTCTAGACGAGACATGTGGAAGCGCAAAGTAGACAGAAGAGCGATGCTGAAAATCGGAGAAAAGTTTTGGAGTTCGAAGAGGGTGACTATGTTTTCTTGTAAGTATCTCCAACTAAAGGTGTGATCCGATTTGGAAAAGGAGGAAAGTTGGCCCCAAGGTACATAGGACCATATAAGATATTGAAGAGGATTGGGAAGACAGCGTATCGGTTGGAATTACCAGAAGAGCTAGTCCAAGTACACAATGTCTTTCACGTATCTATGTAGCGAGGCTACATTCCTGATTTGAGTCATCATTTACCGGAAGTGACAGAAGGTCTACAGATAAACCTGAGCTACAAGAAGCGTCGAGTGAAGATAGTGGATCGACGGTAAAAAGTTTTGAGAAACAAAACTATACCATGGTCAAGGTTATGTGGAGGAACCAATTAGTCGAAGAAGCCACCTGGGAATCAGAGGAGATGATGATGAGGGACCATCCCGAACTTTTTGCCTAAACCTTATAACTTTTGTTTCGTTTTTCTCACTCTTTAAGTGTAGTTCTGAGGATAGAACTATTCTAAGGAGGGAGTGTTGTAACATCCCAGAGAAAAATTAATTTTTATTATTTTTCTTTTGCACGTAAAATTTCATGCACATTTTAGTTACTAAATTTTTTCTTGAGTCATGGGAGTTTTTCTTCTCATTTTTTAGTCAAAATTTTGTGATTTGTTTTAATTAGATCCATTAGGCGTAAATTCACTTTTGTAGCCCCTTAAATATTAATTACAAATTCAAATTCCATGATTATTTTTGCACTTAAAATGTACATTTGAAGTCTAGTACACTTGCCATATGTAACACACACATACATCTAACTTAATAAAAATTAATAATAGAAGTTGTATGAAAGAGTGTGCACATAGGGTGCACGTGCACATGCTTGAGCACACAAATAGGTTGACCGGCCAAGTTGAGAGTGAGGAGAGAGTGGGGTGAGTTGTTGTGAAAGTATGAGTCATTTTAGGAAAGTGGGGAGCTATTTTGACCACACAATTTTCCTATAAATAGTCTCTACTTTTGTCATGAACAACACAACTCATTACAACAACAACAAAAATAAAATAGAAGAAGGCATGCGGATTGAGGCTTAGGAGGAGCTTGGCCGGGATTCTTTGCTTGAGCTTTGAAGCATTTTCTTTTAGGAGTTCTACTACTATGAATTCTATATTAGAGGTGGGTGTTTCTTCAACTTTATAATATAGTTTTATTAGTAGGATGCATGACATGTGTGAATTGTTAGATGCATGATAACTTATATAGATTGAATATTCATGTTTAGATTATTTTTTGTTATTTGAATGTGTGAAATTATGATATGATTGATTTGGGGGCATTTTCATAAGGTTCTGTTATGAGTTCTAGTTGCACTTCAAAAAAATTTATATCTATTAAACTAGATGGAATATGGAGCTAAAATTTTTATAGGAGCATCTCGTATATGTCAAGAACATCTCCTTAAAATTTCATAATATTTGGACGTCGTTTACTATTTTAATAAAATCCAAACTTAGGCCTAGTTGGCTATACGCTAGTTGCTAAAAATTTGTACATATTTCAGATTTTGATCATTTCAACATCTTAGATTAAGTATTTTGAGAAAATTCAAAACTAAGAACTTGAAGTAGAATCGTTAACCTTTCTGTAAGTCTAATAAATCAATTTTTCATAAAGAACTGAATTTATAATGAATTTTACAAGTTTTAACAGTGGCAGTACTTTAACATTTCAACCCTACAGTAAATTTCGAAGAATTCAGGGTTATAAACACAATATTTTTGTAACATCCCAGAATTTTTTTTTATATATACATATAATAAATAAATTTTCACATTTTTGCACATGTAATGCACGTGAAAATTTTTGTATTCATGTTCTTCTCATTTTCTTAATACACTTTGCTTTACAAATTTTATGTTTTATGTGCTTAAGAATATATAGTTATTTAAAAAAAGAGGGGGGGGGGGGGGGGGGGGGGGCGCTTTGCACAAGCACGTGCACGTGCACACTTGCACAAAGTGGAGCATCCTGACGTTGGGAGACGTTGAGGGGGCACTTTGACTGAGTCTTGAGAGTGGAAGTAGTTTAGGAGTAGTGGCCTATAACTACCTAATCTCCTATTAATAAAATCATAAGCCTAGGGTTATTCTTTACACAAATCCTAATCAATTTTTTTTTGAAAGAGAATTGATTTGAAGGAAGTGGGGTTTTAGAAAGCTTTGGAAATAGTTGATTTATTTAGCAAACTAAAGACTATTCATGAGAAAATTTGAGGTGGAAGTTTGTCAATTATTGAAATTTTGAAAGTGGAAACCTTCAGGGTTGATGAGAACCTTTGTTCAAAAAGTTCTAATTATTATTTTTGAGGTTGAATATGACCTATTGTTGATCTCTAGAATGAGATAGTTTTTTGAATCTATAGGCTAGGCGAGACCCTAGTGACTGGCAGTTTTATTAATGAGATCTTTGAGGAGTAACCAGTGTGGGTTGACTCTCTCTTTGAGAAGTATCCAGTATGGGCCAACTTTCTCTTGTGTTGGTTTAAGTCCGGTAGTGTAAGCTAGCTCTAAATTGTGATGATTTTCAAAACTAAAACTTAGGGTTAGGCACTAAGGGAAGATGTGATGAAGTATGGGCAAACACGATTATGAGGGCCTAGATAGCGCGGTGAGAGGTATCTCCAGAATTACCAGGGTTGAGGCTTGCGGTGGTAGATATTACTCCAGAATTACTAGGATCGAGGCGACGCTCGTGGGATATTTGTGTGATGAGGTACCAATGATAGCGCTGTGTGAGTATTCGCCTCCAGAATTACTGGGTGTGAGGTAGCGTGTCCAAAATCTCTTGAAGTGGGAGTGCGAAACTCAAGAATTATTGGGGTCATAGCTCGCGGTGTGGGTATTCGTCTCCAAAATTACTGGGTGTGAGGCAGTGTGTCCAACATCACTTGATGTGGGAGTACGATGCCCAAGAATTATCGGGGTGGTACTAGATACTCACAAAATATCTTAAACATACATTAATCACTGTAGTACTAAATCATGGCGAGGGATTAAACCCTATATTGAGGAGCACGGTAAGGACTTGTCCTCGGACCTATGTAGAATGGGATGCTTAGAATTTGAACATGTGTGCATTAATGCATCGTAGTGTAGATCTGCAATAGGCATGTAAGGCATATCATACACTGACATGTTTAGGGTAGTCACTCTTCACACTTTTTTTTTGCATTCAAAATGTGCTTGTGCTTGTAAGTATAAAGAATCGTTATATTACGATATAGTAAGGATGGCCATTTATAATATTGCATCGGTTGTAAGCAACTGACGTGCCCACAGTTTTCAGTGCAGGATTGGATTTGCAAAAGAACACAAAAATGATTTGATGCTAAGGATTGCTTTCGGATTTTACTTGCTGTCATTCAAGTTGCATCTTACCATGTTGTAGTTATTTTATTTTCCGCTGCGTATGTGTAATGTAACAAGTGTTGTATGAAAAGAAAAGATAGAAGAAAAAAAAAGTTAGAAAAAAAAAGTTTGAAATTCCTTGTAAAATTGTACAAAGTGAAGTGTAGATCCTATTGTGCTATGAATTACCGTGATTTGAAATTCGGGGTGTTACAGAGTGGGATCAGAACCACGCTTCAATGAGTAGTACAAATTTATAAGGAAGACACATTAGG
Organism: Hemerocallis citrina; assembly: GCA_017893485.1. Taxonomy (NCBI): domain Eukaryota; kingdom Viridiplantae; phylum Streptophyta; class Magnoliopsida; order Asparagales; family Asphodelaceae; genus Hemerocallis; species Hemerocallis citrina. Next base: position 78,253 of record JACEHZ010000560.1, on the reverse strand, counting down.
GTGGACATTAGGAGTGTGAGTTCAGTTTATAGAGATTTAAATGTAATAAATTTACATTTGTGTTGCTCTGTATAGTGAAATTTTCTCCTCTTTTTCCCTATAGGATGGCTCCTGTTGATGAGGTGGAATGGTTCCTTGAGGAAGACCCTGTAGAAGAGGAAGACCCTGTAGAAGAGGAGGAACCTAAAGAAGAAGAAACCCAAGAGGAGGAAGAAGGAGAGTTGCCCGAATCCCGAGAGATTACTCCACTTCCACCTGAGTCTCCTGATGAGTCTCAGATGAAGAGCCGACTCGCGAGAGGAAGGACCACATTATGGCTTCCCTTCGGAAACAACTGATCATCCATAAGTGGAGAGTAACCCACCTGGAAGCTCATCATGCTGAGGGCAAGCGGAATATTACAGATTTAAGCCAGCGAGTGCCGGAGTTAGAAAAGCTTCGGCACAGGAATGCCCGACACTTCACCTAACTGGACAACATAACTCGTTCGGACAAGCAGGAACATAACCAGAAGTTCGAGGAGATGAAGAAAGAGATCAATGAACTACGGGTAGAGCTCAGGGAAGCCAAAAGAAACCGTAGGATTTAGATTGTTCATGTTGGAGTTTCCTTTCAGATATTTCATATAATGGATGTATTGGACAAGCTTTTTTTTCTGCATGTAAAGAGTTTATTTGGAAATGAAATGAATTATGTTGAAGAAAGTATATGTTGTTGCTATTTTTGATGATTAATGAGGTTTCATGACTCAGAAATGGCCGGACGAAGAACCCACAATGGGTAAGGACCCAGTGGTGAGGGAAACCGACTCGATTTGGAAACAGAATTGGCAGGGGTGTACCAGACTATCAATACTTTTGCTACAAATGTAACTCGCAGTACCAGGGGGGACAGGCAGTACTTGTCCTAGAAGCAATCAAACTAGTGGAATTATTCAAGTGAATAAAACCACCGCTGTTTGAGGGTAAGGCAGATCCAAACGCGGCAGATGACTGGGTTCGGCAGATAGAAACTGTATTTGAGGTCTTGGAGATGCCCGAGGCGAGCAAAGTGAAGCTGGCCACCGTGCAGCTTGAGAAGGATGCCGGGGTTTGGTGGAAGTCTATGAAGCGAGCCGTGGGGAATGAACGGATCACTTGGGAGGAATTCTTGGAGGAGTTCCGCAACCATTATTTTTCTATGGACGTGCAGGAGAAGAAATCTATGGAATTCCTTGGTTTACAACGGGGAAGTTTGACTGTTTGGGAGTATGAGACCAAGTTTACTCAGCTCTCGAGGTACGCACCAGAATTGTTCATGGATTGAGGCAAAGTCTGAGGTCTCGGATGATACCCCTAGGTATCCGAAGGTTTGACAAATTGGTCAGGAGAGCTGCAGCCACGGAAGCCGACATGGAACAGTACTAGTTGGATTAGACCAAGATGAACAACTGGAGCACTGGCAATAGGCCCGCAATGGAAAGCAACTACAGAGGATAGGCCCTAGCCTAGAGGTTCCAGCTAATGGGGGCAAATGTCGTTTCTATGATGGTAAGGCCAGGTAACAGAGGGCATCAGGGGCCCGGATGTGACTTACTACAATTGTGGAGAAGCTAGTCATTTCAGGACCAACTTCACCAAGCCTCGAAACCCCGTGAATTGCTTCAATTGTGGGAAGGAAGGCCATACGAAGCCCTTTTGCCCCCAATTCTAGCAGGGAGGACCAAGGTAGAAGCAAGCAGAGCAAGGGAAGAAGCCGTACCTGTAGGGACGAGTGTTTACCCTGACTGAAGCTAATGCGAATGATGTCAACAATGTCATCACCAGTATGGGGGCACTCGAATAGAGATTTACTATTCTTATTTTTTGTTTTTATTAGAAAGTGTTATGTACTGAGAGCATTTCATTATGTAATAAGAGAAACTCTAATTAATGGAATAAAAGAAACTGTCTTGTTTGATACTGGATCATCTCATACATTTGTGTCTCCTCCATTTGCAAAATGATTGGGAGTCAAACCAAAAACTTTTTCTGGCAAAATTCTATCTATAGCTACCCCGTCAGGAGAAACATTGACTACCGACCGATATTATGAAAGGTGTGATCTTGAGATTGGACGCAAAATCTTTGACATCGACCTCATTGAGTTGGCTGTTTTGGGGGTCGACATCATCATTGGCATAGACTGGATGTCAATCTACAGTGCCACTATTGAATGCAAGAGCAAAGAGATTGCGGTAAAAGCACCAGGAGGACCAACAGTTACATTTCAAGGGAAGAGAAAGTGCAAACATTTGGTAGCAGCTCTATCTAAGCAAAAGATTCCTCAAGAAGTGAAGCAGATTCCAGTAGTCCGAGATTTTCCAACAGTGTTTCTAGAAGATCTACCCGGGCATCCACCTCAGTGGGATGTAGAGTTCAGCATCTCCGTTCCGCCAGGGAGCACACCTATTTTTAAGGCACCGTACAGAGTGGCGCTGATAGAGCAAGATGAGATCAAGAAGAAAATTAAAGAATTTTTGCGCAAAGGATTCATCAGGCCGAGTGCATCACCATGGGGAGCCCCAGTTCTTTTGGTGAAGGATGGATCGATGAGAATTTGTACCAATTATAGAGAATTGAACAAGGTAACAGTGCAGAACAAGTATCCGATTCCTCGAATCGATGATCTATTCAACCGTCTACAAGGAGCAGCTGTCTTCTCTAAGATAGATCTACGGTCGGGTTATCACCAGGTCCGAGTAAAGGAGGAAGATGTGCACAAGACGGAGTTTAGAACTCGACATGGTCACTACGAGTTCCTAGTCATGCCATTCGGAGTAACCAACGCACCTGCTATCTTCATGGACTTGATGAACAGGTTCCTGCGGCCATTCATTGATTCTTTCGTCGTTGTGTTCATCAAAGATATACTGGTCTACTCCAAGACAGAGGAAGAGCATGCCGAGCACCTAGCAGAAGTAATGAAGAAGTTGCATGAACAGAAGTTGTATGCAAAGTTGTCTAAGTGTGACTTCTGGAAAATCAAAGTCGCCTTCCTGGATCACATCCTTTCTAAGGAGGGAATGACTACTGACCTAGAAAAGATTAAGGCAGTAAGAGACTGACCAAGACCAACCACAGTGAAAGAAATCAGAAGCTTTTTGGGGCTAACAGGCTACTATCGGAGATTTATTCAGGGCTATGCACAGATAGCTGTGCCACTCATGGGGCTTAAAAGGAAGAACGTGAGTTTTAAAAGGTCAGAACAGTGCGAAGCTAGCTTTTAAGAGTTGAAGGAACGGCTGAATACCGCTCCTTTTCTGGCTTTGCCAAGAGCATGAGTTGACTATGATGTCTATAGAAATGCTTCCCAACGTGGATTGGGCTATGTGTTGATGCAAGAGGGAAGGGAAATAGTTTATGGATCTAGGCAACTGAGACTACATGAGAAGAATTACCCAACTCATGATCTAGAATTGGCGGCAATTATCTTCGCTTTGAAACAGTGGAGGCACTATGTGTACGGGGAGAAAGTCAACATGTACACGGATCACAAGAGCCTGAAGTATATCTACCAGCAAAGAGATCTGAATTTGAGGCAGAGAAGGTGGTTGGAAGTACTGGAGGACATCCGTCCCGAAAAAAAGTATCACCCAGACAAGGCTAATATGGTGGCTGATGCGCTCAGTCGGAAGAGTAGCTTATCCCGTTTGATCACAACCCAGGAAAGTTTAGCAGAGGAGCTCGATCGAGCTGGGATAGAGGTGGTGTTGAAGGAACTGGGGACGTCTTTAGCACGTTTGAAGCTTCAGCCCACGCTAAGGGAGAAGATTATTGAGGGTCAGAAATCGGATCCGAAGATTCAGAAGATGATAGAACATGTCGGCAAAGTTAAATTGGCAAAATTCCAAGTAAAGGATGAAGTGTTGTGGTTTGGAGAGAGGTTGTGTGTACCGGATCAAGCAGAAGTGAAAGAGAACCTTCTACAGGAAGCACACTCCACTCTCTTGTCAGTACATCCAGGGAGTACCAAGATGTACAAGGATATCAAACAACACTTCTGGTGGTCGGAAATGAAAAGGGATGTGGCAGATTTTTTTGCAAAGTGTGTGACTTGTCAGCAGATCAAGGTAGAGACTCAGAAACCCGGAGGATTATTGCAGCCGTTACCCATTCCAGAGTGGAAGTGAGATAACATCAGCATGGATTTCATTATAAGGCTACCCAGGAATCGCAAAGGGAATGATGCGATTTAGGTGATAGTCGACCGACTCACCGAACCTGCTCACATTTTGGCAATGAAGGTCACCTGGTCTATGGAGAAGTTGGCAGAACTGTACGTCGGGGAGATCGTGAGACTACATGAAATTCCTATGTCGATTGTGTCAGATCGAGATGCGAGGTTCACGTCATATTTCTGGAAGAGTATTCAGGCAGCATTAGGGACCAGGACTGATTTCATTACTGCTTTTCATCCTCAAAGTCATGGGCATACTGAGAAGTTAATCGGGTACTAAAGGATATGTTGAGATGTTGCGTGTTGAACTTCGGTGTCAGCTGGGAGAAACACTTAGCTCTGGTGGAATTTTCCTACAACAATAGTTTTCAAACTAGCATCAATATGGCACCATACGAAGCTTTGTGTGGAAGGAAGTGCAGGACACCAGTGTGCTGGTATGAAGTAGGGGAAAGGCAGATGTATGGGCCCGAAATAGTGCAGTAGACTTTAGAGACGATTGAGCTAATCAAGAAGAGGCTTGTTGATGCACAGAGCGGGCAAAAGAGTTACACCGATAGTCAGAGAAAAAACTTGGAGTTCGAAGTGGGGGACTATGTATTCCTGAAGGTATCTCCAACTAAGGGTGTTATTCGGTTTGGGAAGAGTGGAAAGTTAGCCCCGAGATACATTGGACCCTACAAGATATTGAAGAGGATTGGGAAGACACCTTATCGGATGGAGTTGCCGGAGGAACTGACCCAAGTGCACAATGTCTTCCACATGTCTATGTTACGAGGCTATATTCTGGATCCGAGTCATTACCTACCGGAAGTACCCGAGGGTCTGCAGTTGGACCTGAGTTACAAGGAGCGTCCTGTGAAGATTGTAGACCGATGGGAGATTTGAGAAATAAAACTATACCTCTGGTCAAGGTCGTGTGGAGGAATCAATTGATTGAGGAAACCACTTGGGAATCTGAGGAGAGGATGATGAGAGATCACCTTGAACTTTTTGATTAGATTTTGTAATTCTTTTTCTTGTCTTTTGTTTTTCTCACTCCTTAAATGTAGTTCCAAGGACGGAACTAATCTAAGGAAGGAGTGTTGTAACATCCCGGAAAAAGAAAATTATATATACATATAATAAATAAATTTTCACATTTTTGCACATGTAATGCACATGAAAATTTTTGTATTCATGTTCTTCTCATTTTCTTAGTACCCTCTGCTTTACAAATTTTATGTTTTATGGGTTGAACAATATATAGTTATTTTTTTAAAAAAAAAAGGGGGGGGGGGGGGGGAGGGTGCACACGTGCGTTGTGCACACAATGGAGCATCCTAATGTTGGGAGACGTTGAGGGGGCACTTTGACTGAGTCTTGAGAGTGGAAGTAGTGGAGAGAGTTTAGGAGTAGTGGCCTATAACTACCTAATCTCCTATTAATAAAATCCTAAGCCTAAGGTTATTCTATACACAAATCCTAATCAATATTTTTTTAAACAAGAGTGAGAGACAGAGTTCGGTGATTTTCGTGAGAGGCTTGCTTGTTGATTTTTCGGAGCATGTTTGTGCTTGGCTTTTGGGGATTTGTTTCTACTTCTCTTCTTTTAGGTGGGTGTTCCTTTATACTCTTAATTTTATTTAAGTAGATGCATGTGTAGTTGTCTAGAAATTTAAATTTACAGATGTAAAATGATTAATTTATTCTACTTGATTGTGATGCGTGTGGTAGGAGAAAATCAATAAGTTTGAGTGAAGACCATGTTAATTGAAGTAGATTTACGAAATAAAAAGTTGTGTAGATTAACATATGAAATATTATAGTGTGATTATTTTTAGAGTGGGTATATTCTTATGAATAATTCGTGAGAAAAATTGATTGAGAATGAATTTAATTGATTTAAGGAAAAATTTCTCGTAATGTTAATCGTCATGGAAAAGAGAAAAGGAATATATAAATGTGATGTAGGTTAATATTTTATTTATAAATTCCATGTGGTGTTTGAGATATCCTTCATGTATTAGGAGTTTTTGAATTGTGTAGAATTATTATTGCCATAGAATTCAGTAATCTTTCCCTCTGATTACTCTTGAATGTGTAACTTGGTTGTATTAAATTAATGGGGTAGATAATATAGTTGAATGCGTGTGTTCTGAAAAGAGGTATCAGTCGAGACCAAACTATGTGAGGATTTAAATCCCATAGAGAGTGTGATCTGAGCTTCGGCTCAGTGGGTGGGCGGTCTACTGCCTCGCTGTTTGCACGAGTTCGAATGAGAGCATGCTCTATTTTTTATTCCAAAAAATTTTAGGAAAGATTAACGGGGGGGTTTGAATATTTATTAAAGGTCTAGTGCTTTAATACACTGGGCATGATTGGCCAGCTGTTTTGGCACTTGGGCTCCTCCAAGCTGGCGCTGGTTCAGGTCTGTGAATGCTCTCTGACTTTATCACAGCCCATTTTTTTTGTTGTTTTCATCTATTTACTTTTTAAAAATTACATCTAATTACTTTTTAAAATTTTTTGGAAGGAGTGTGAGAAAAATTCATAGAACATAATTAAAGTAATTTGGAGATTTTATCCACTTAATTTAAAAGAAAATTTTGAAATTTAGGAGGTTATGTTTTTAGTCGGGTCGAGCTTGAAAATTTGAAAAAATGCAACAAATTGAAGATTTGTAATTTTGAGTTTTATTTGAAATAAAAATGAAGTTAAGTTGGGATTTGAAGTAAATATTTTGGGCTTGTCTTATAACAAAATTTGGAAAATTTGAATAGAGGAATGAGTTTTGTTTCATATATAAAAGAAAAAAAAAAGAGTTATTTGAAAGAGAATTGATTTGAAGGAAGTGGGGTTTTAAAACGCTTTGGAAACAGTTGATTTATTTTCGCAAACTAAAGACTATTCATGAGAAAATTTGAGTTGGAAGTTTGTCAATTATTGAAATTTTGAAAGTGGAAAACTTCAGGGTTGATGAGAACGTTTGTTCTGAAAAATTTAATTATTATTTTTTAGGTTGAATATAAACTATTGTTGATCTCTAGAATGAGATAGTTGTTGGAATCTAAATGCTAGGAGAGACCCTAGTGACCGGCAGTTTTATTAATGAGATCTTTGAGAGTAACCAGTGTGGGTTGAATCTCTCTTTGAGAAGTAGCCAGTGTGGGCTGACTTTCTCTTGGTTTAAGTCTGGTAGGGTAAGCTAGCTCTACGTTGTGATGATTTTCAAAACAAAAACTTAGGGTTAGGCACTAAGGGGAGATGTGATGAAGTATGGGCAAACACGAGTATGAGTGCCAAGATAACGCGGTGGGAGGTATCTTCGAAATTACCGGGGTTGAGGCTTGCGGTGGGGGATATGACTCCAGAATTACTGGGATCGAGGCGACACTCGGGAGATATTTGTGTGATGAGGTACCGATGATAGCGCAGTGTGGGTATTCGCCTCCAAAATTACTGGGTGTGAGGCAGTGTGTCCAAAATCACTCGAAGTGGGAGTGCGATACTCAAGAATTATCGGGGTCGTGTGGGTATTCATCTCCAGAATTACTAGGTGTAAGGTAGTGTGTCCAACATCACTTGAAGTGGGAGTATGATGCTCAAGAATTATCGTTGTGGTACTAGATACTCACAGAATATCTAAAACATACATTAATCACCGTAGTAGTAGTTGATGGCTAGGGATTAAACCCTATATTGAGGAGTACGATCATGACTTGCCCTCGGACCTATGTAGAATGGGATGCATAGAATCCGAACAAGTATGCATTAGTGCATCGCAGTGTAGATCTGCAATAGGCATCTAAGGCATATCATACACTGACATGTTTAGGGTAGTCACTTTTCACACTTTGTTTTGCATTCAAATTGTGTTTGTGCTTGTAAGTATAAAAAATCGTTATATTACGGCATAGTGAGGATGGTCGTTTATAATATTGCGTCGGTTGTAAGCAACTGACGTGCCCACCGTTTTCAGTGCAAGATTTGGATTTGCAAAAGAACACAAGGATAATTTGATGCTAAGGATTGCTTTCGAATTTTACTTGCTATCATTGAAGTTGCATTTTACCATGTTGTAGTTATTTTATTTTCCGCTGCGTAATTGTAATGTAACAAGTGTTGTATGAAAAGAAAAGGAAGAAATAAAAAGTTTGAAATTCCTTGTAAAATTGTACGAAGTGAAGTGTAGATCATGTTGTGCTACGAATAACCGTGATTTGAAATTCGGGGCATGACAATTTTGGTGAAAATTATAACTACAAAGTTGTAGTAGACTTGTATAACTTTAATTTGATCTAAAGAAGACAAAGTTTAATGAAGTAGATAATTTTTTTATGATTTTTTACAAGTAGCATGAGCTGCAGTTTTCAGATTTCGAACCTACTGTTTTGCAAATGAATTTAGACAATGTAATTGAGGATGATTTTAGATGATCTTAACTCTTAAGTTTTAGTAGACTCATTTATGATTCCTATGGAACTAATAAATCTTTTTTTGGAGTAGTATTGGAATTTATATAATTTTTGCAATACCATTGGGTTGATGTCTTTTATGTAGTTGTCCTAAAACTTTTACAACGTATAAAATTGGATTTAAAATTGGGATGTTAGTAAGATGCACCTTAAGAGGAATTAAGAGATAATTAAATGATGAAGTTGAATAGTTAAACATGTGATATTTATAAGGGTTTTTACTAATCAAGTGTTATTAAATGTTGTTATAAGAAGTTAGTTACTTCATGATTGATAATTAACATAAAGAGAATGGATAAAATAAGTTAAAAGATGTTTAATGAATGGAAATGTTTATGAAGAGGTTAGATGTAACCTAGGTGATATCTTTTGAGATAGTTGCTTGTTATAGAGTGAGCGGGACCCATAATACCGGCTGTTGTGATAAATGGAATTTGAGAAGTAACCAGTGTGGATTAACTTTCTCTTTGAGAAGTTATCAGTGTGGGCTAGTATTCTCAGTATTTTGGTTTAAGTCCATTTGGAAAAGCTAAACTGTAGGTCTTAGTAATTGTAACTTAAACATAAGGTTAGGCACTAGTTGGAGATATGATGAAATAAGAACAAACGTGAGTTATGGACACCAGGATGACTAGCGGAGTGAGACAATCCCAAGTATTCTGGGAACGATGGATGAAATAGGCCACAAAATGATCTGAGGAGTGGGACTGATCTCCAGAATTTCGGGGCGAGAGCGACGCTCACGAGGTATTTGTGCAATGAGGGTTCCAGGATGACTCGCAGAGTGAGACAATCCCCAGTATTTGGGACAGTGGATGAAATAGGCCATAGAATGATCCGTGGAGTGGGATTGATCTCCAGTTTCGGGGCGAGAACCAATACTTGTGAAGTATATAAATCTTGTAGTAGTCATAGTGGTAGGTTGCATGGCGAGGGACTGAACCCTATAATGAGGAGTAAGATAAAGGCTTGCCCTCGGACCTATCTAGTATGGGATGCATAGAATTTGAACAATTATGCATTAGTGTCATCGTAGTGTAATGTCTGCATTAGGCATTAGATCATATCATTCACTGACATATTTAGGATAGTCACTTTTCACATTTTGTTTCTGCATTCAAGTTTGTGAATTGCTAATATAGAAGAATCACTGTATTATAGCATTGTGTCAGTTGTATGCAGCTGACGTGCCAATAGTTTCCTAGTTGCAGAATTGGACTTGGGATGGACTTGAAGTCACTATGATAAGTTGTCACAAGATTGATGGATTTTCATTATTGTAGATTTTATTATATTCATTTAATTCTGTTGTACTGTTGTAAAGAACGTTGTTGTAAATAAAAAGTTTTAAAATTCCTTGTAAATTTGTACGAATTTGAAATAAAAGATCTTGTTTGTGCTAAGAATTACATGTGTTAGAAATTCGGGGTGTTACAGATTATGAAGATCAATAAGATTTTACACAAGTTTCCAACTTCATACCTGAACCTCCAAATCCTAGCTCCATACAACTCAATTCCGACTCCAAAATTAGGGCTTCGATACTGAATCTCCAAAAACTAAGCTTCAAACCTGAATCTCCAAACCCTACCTCCAACCTGGCCCAGCAATGGGGCTAAGAAGACAAAACGTGAAGTTGATATCGATCTTTGAAAACTGGCTAAAACCTAACTTAAGTGAACCCTTGCTCGACGAAACCACACTCGACTTCGACCTCGGCTGAAGGCGAACAAAACCCAATGCTTCAAGCTTCGCCAAAACCCCAGCTTCAAAACCCAACTAAAGCTCCCAAGAGAAGGTGGTCAATCCCAACTCCGAGACCACATTGCCTAACTCCAACCACAAAGACACAACTTGGTCACCAAGAAGATGATCGCCAAGAGGTTGGATAATTAGAGCTTGGTCGTCGAAGAGCTCTGCTAGCCCAAAACCCTTGCTCGATGAAGAGCTCGACTGCCAAATCTCAATGACCGCCTGAAGCTTTAACGAAGTAGAATCCCTTGGTCGCCTAAAGGTTTGCTCGATGAAGAAGAAGGCATGGTCGCCAAAGCTCGTGATCACCTAGGTCACAAAGAAAGGTGGTCGACGAAGACTTTAAGGTCGCCGACACCTGTGGACGTCACTGACTAGGTCACCAAAAACACTGGTCAATGAGAAAGTGCTCAGCAGAGAAGATGAACTCTCAATGGTTGCCAAATCATCTTGCTCGCCGAAGTCTCATGGACGAAGAAGTCTCTAGGGTCGCTGAATTACTTTGGTAGCCTAAAAATGCCTGTGTAGTAAAGAAGTAGGTCACCCACACTTTCGGGTGACCAAGGGGGTGCTCGCAGCCGTCGTCAGCCATTGAACCTCTCAAAAATGCAAGCCCCTCCTTGATCAATGTGTAGGATCAAGCCACGTCACCTCGCTCTTCGCTCCGCTTCGCAGCCCTCCATTCCACTCAACAGGTGAGCCCGAATGTGATGGACACTCTTGATTGTGCCATGTCACCCCCTCATCACAACGCTCAAATTGTGACCACCGATCTCTTCAGCGGGAGAGCATGGGCTTGATATACGCACAGGATAACTTCAAAAAGCGCATCATGTTTGATAATTTAATTAAAAATCCTCAAAAATCAATTAAAATTTCTAAAAAAATTTATTAAATCAGGAAAATCAATTAAATTTTTTGAAAAGTAATTAAAAGTTGGGATAGTTAATTAAAATTTTCAAAAAAGCAAATATAAATTGGGGAAAAAACTTTTGAAATTCCATAAAAATTCTAGAAAAGTCCAAGAAAATATTTGCTGCCTCCAAAAGCTTTTGACAAGTTTCGGGACTCTGCAATTGTCCCTGAAAGCAAAGATAGTACCTCAAAACTCCTAAACAAGGCAAACTGCTTTCCGAAATTCGAAAAAATATTTCCGGGAGTGGGGGTTTTATTATAACGGTAAAAATCGTAGCCAATCAGAACCGTACGATTCCAGCACAAATCTTAAAGCTTCTACAAGCAGATTAACAGTAACGGACCTCTTTAACAGATCCGAGCCTACTTCAGGATTATTAACAAGACATGGGCCACTTTCAAGCCATTAAAAGCGACTAGGCCCACTACGAGAGATACACAACCCATGAGGGATGTAAGTCACATCTCTTATCCCCAACAAGAAAGTAACCGATTCTACCTCTTAAAAGGGGGAGAATCAACAGGAGATAATAGATTCATATCAATCTCCTAACTATTTCACGGGGCTATAAATGCTCTCCCCCCTCCCTCAGTCATAAGGTAATCAACAATTTTTCTCTCAAACTCTTTTCTCTCTCTGGTTCCGACTTAAGCGTCGGAGGGTCTGTCACCGGGGCCATCTCCGGTGTTCCAGGCTTTTTGCAGGTCCATCGACCACTTCAGCAACCTTCGAATTCATATCAAGGTGCTCTTATTTATATCCAATCTCAGGAGCTCTAACCACTTTCTACAGCAACAATCAAAGGCATTTTGCAAGTCTATTGGTCGTGTCAGCAACCGTCAGATGCAAATCAATGTGCTCTTTCAACAATCCAGATCCAGATCCAATCTCAGGAGCTCTAACCACTTTTTATGACGATGATCAAAGTTTAGATATTTAGTAGTTTCCTTAAAAATATAAACTCATTATCTGTTTGCACCCTAACCAAAATAAGCAGCAACAGTCAGTGACTATAAATACCTCTTGACCTCTCCAGAAACCTGGTAATCACAATTTTCGCTCACGAAACTCTTCATATATTCTGATTTTTCTACCTTGGGCTTCGGAGGGTTCGTCGTAGGGTAAACCCCGGTGTTTCAAGCTGTTTTGTAGGAAAATTGGAGCAGTCACCATGATTTTAGAGTTAAGAACAGTTTACATAAACACCGGCAAAAAGCAAAAATTAGGTATGTATTATTTTCCATAAAAAGTACTAAAAAATTATGTTCGCTCCCATTGAAAATTAGCGACAACATTAGGTTAACTTTAGTAAATTTCATGTTTAGGATTTCAACCATAAATTTTGAAATAGATTAACTACAAGAATGCTTATTAGGATTCCAATCACAAAACATAGAATTTATGTAAACTATAAATAGATGACTATTGCTGAAATTCGTGGAATTTATTGTATAACAGGTGGATCACGGTTAGGCATCTAATGATATATAATTTGGTAGGTTTAATTTGGACATGAAGGATATTGCCTAAGGAGCAAGGGTACTTCTATCAGGGAGTTGCACCCGTGTTGGACTTGTATCAAACACAAACACTTCATGGACAATTTGTCTAACACTACTCATACATGTCCCAAATTTTATAATACATCTTACGGAACATCCTGTTAGATCTGTTCTCACAATCAGCTTTGTGAGAACTCCAAGCATAGCTACCCTATGGATGCTCGGAATCGTTTACTTCAATAGATTAACATGACTAAATTAGTCTAAGGATGTAAACCAAGTCAACTTAAATCAATTTCTCCATGCATCATGGCATTACAAAAATTACAATACTAAGCCATACAAGTTGCAATAGTTAAATGGATGGAAAAACAAATAAAAAATAACTTGATCTCACATACTTAGACTAATTTGGTTATGTAGATCAATATGAACCATTCAGATCATTCAATAAAGTCTCAAGATACATTTCCTATATGATTCTCATCTACAGAGTTCTGAGCGGATCATTTTCGTATATATGTTACATTATGCGGATAAATTGTAGTCTGGATGCACATGTGGCTAAAGGTGGCAAATGGGCAAGGCCGGCCCGTGGCCCCGCCCAGGCCCGCCCACCTTCTGATGTAACCCCTATTTTTCGTTTTTTGTATTTCTGAGTGTATTTTTCGTTTTGGTGTATTTTCTCTCTTGTATCCCTCTTGTATTTCTTTTGACCGTATATTGGTTTATTTTCAATAAATTCATTTTGTTATTTTTGTCATCTTTATATTTGGAATTCTTGATCCTGTTGTCTCTTTTGTTCGTCTCCATTTGATCGAGCCATTATTTTTGAGCCTCTTTATTTTATTTATTCGTGCCCTATTTTTATTTTCCCCATTTTTTCGCCCGTCTCAATTTTTTTTATTTTTGATCACCATATATCTAATCATTCCTAATACCCATTTTTTTCCTATATCCTTAATTACTCTTAATCTCATACTTAATCCTATACTTAACTACCCAACCCACTTAATATAAATCCCAACCTACTTCAGATCCTATTTATCAAACCATACCTTATTATTTCCCCAGAATCTATATTAACCATATACCCATTTATTTAACCACCTAATATAAACCCATCCATTACCTTCCTAATATACATCCCCACTCAAACTCTTAACTGATTACCTACTGAAATCAAATACCCCTCAACCCGTTAACTGCACTTTCCCCACCCAGTTTCATGCTGTGCCGCCCCTGTTTCAAACCTTAATCTCCTATATATATACTATCCTCCTCCCCAGGCACTGTGTATTCCTCCTAGCCACCTCCTGAGAAAACAAGAGATAATTCCCTCGGTACCCCCTGTTCTCCAGACCCCTATTTTACACTTCCGGCCTCACCTGAACCTGCCATCCACCGTCCTCTCTCCCTTTCTTCCTCGTACTCTCGGGGTTGAGTGTGTGTGCATGGTTATTCGTTCGTGGGTTGGGTGTTGGATCTCGGGTGATTGTGGTGTGTTCTAGTTGGTTCGTGTTGCGGGACGTTCTTGCTCGTGGGGTTTTGTCCATTCTTTCTTGGAGTATTTGGTTCGTAGCCGTGTTCGTGGGTTGTGCTCGCTTTGGTTCGTTGACTCGTTCGTTCGCGTTCGTTACCGGGAATCAGTTCTCGTTATTCTTATTGTTCTTCGTTTTCGTCTCTGGTTAAGGCAAGTAACTTGTACTCAAATTCCTTCGTATGATACAAGTCAAAAATACCGCTTGTAGTGTTGTTGGATTCTAGAGACAATTTGTGTGTGAAACCCCTTGTTGATATTTTCTCTATAGTGATTTGACCATAGTTGCCTCACGACACAATATTGACATGAAACAACTTATGTTTTCCCGTTCTTGATTTGATCATGTATGTGGGATTTTTGTGAGAAATTGGGTATTTGTGGGGAACCATGTGATAGACTTGTTTTAGATATGTTAATTACCCTATTTCATGATGTTTGGACACTTAGTAGACTCAATTTCATGTTTAGTTATGTTTCGATCAAGTTTCGTGTGATTCAAGTTGATTTTGTTCCAAAAGGAAATTCTGTGTTTTGCTGATATTCTGTCTTGATCAGTAATTTAGACCATATTAAGGTCAGAATCTTAATTTCAGTATAAAACATGATTTGTAGAGAAATTTGTCTTCTTTCCAATCCCTCTGATCTTGATTGATTTCGTTTTCGTATGTGTGAGATATGACTGTTTTACTATGGAGGTGTAGATATTTTCCAGATTTCGTTTCTTGGTAATTTTGATGACTAAATTATTTTGATACATGCACTACACATATTATTTTGATTTAGAAATTTGGTCAGGTTTTCTATACTTATTTAGGGATTACCCAGAATTTTGGTGGATTTTATAGATGAGTTTTATATGCCGTTTCATGCTTGTTTATAAAGACTGTACTTGCTGTATTTTGCTCGCTGTTTTGTAAAGAATCGTATTTTCACCCTGATTCCTTTTACTGTATGAAAATCATTTGTGAAATATGAAAGTTAGTTTGTATTGACTATTTTCACCTCCCTTTGGCGGATTTGGATTTCGTTTCACTGGTTGCGAGACATTATAGTTTTCGTACAGTAGTGTTGGGAGTCCAGATTTGCCAAATTATCGCTTATTGATGTTTTCTAACTTTTGATGACTGATCTAATTTAACTGGAAAATTCTAAAACTTTATATTCTGTTACTAGACATATAGGGGAATACCCCAAATTTTTCATGGATTTATTTATTGAGTTTTGATGCTATTTTCCTGACTGATAATTGGTTTTATTAATTTCTGGCTGATCGTGTTTTCTGGATTAAAATCAGTTTTGAGTTATGTTGTTGTGAAATACTATGTTACTTATTTGAATTTTCTAGATTCGTTTGGGAGTCCATTTTCTAGAAGTCTCGACGGATTCAGATTTTAATGTTTGTAACACTGGGAATTGCTGTTTTACTACAGTATGGTCTTGCTGTCCTGAACTTGATATTTGGTTATTTTATCCATGTATGAGTTATCTTGCACTCGTACATATTTATCTTACAACTTAAACTTGTTACTTGATCATACCATGATATGCATGCTTGTTTCGTGACATCTACATGCTTTGACATTAATAATAAATTAACCAAGCCGGGGTTTTAAAGGGACAGATCTAATAGTGGATAATTCAGAAACGTGTACTCAGAAGAGAATCTAATTATTCTATGTGATACTTGAGACTTGGCTTCATACTTCAGATTTGGCTTGATACTTGATTACTTGAGGCATGGTATTTCACTACTTGAGGCTTGATATTTTCCGACTTGAGACTTGATATTTTACTTGAGGCTTGATACTTCACTCTTCAGGCTTGTTTACTTGATACTTGAGGCTTGATACTTGATACTTGGTTCTTGAGGCTTGTCCCTGAGTGCACTGTCCTATATGGTCCACTATGAAATCTAAAATGAAATTGCATTGACTGTAACAACCATGTGATAAAAGATGGCACATGAAGTGTTACCTAGATAGTAATAATACAATATATTTAATACATGATACCTGAACATGATACATGATTACATGATACATGAGACTTGATGCTTGAACATGATACTTGATACTTGTACTTCACTACTTGACACTTGTTACTTGTTACTTGTTACTTGTTACTTGATTCGTGATAATTGATACTTGACCCTTGACACTTGTTTAACATGATACTTGTTCACTTGACACTTGATACATGCCACTTGTACTTGAACACCTTGCCATGCTAGTTGATTATTTTGACATCATGCTTATACCATGTTGCTAGTTAGTTTTCGCTTGTACTTGTATCCTGCATTACAAGCGGCCCGTAACTTGCAATTGACGGGTACTTGTTTTCTCTTTTCCTCTTCCCTGCAATTGTTAAATTGCAGATTTTAGAGAACAGGTTTCAGACGGTAATGGTGATATGAAGTACTATTGATGGATTTATTATTATTATTTCTTGTAGCTTGCTTGAACAATATTATATTCATGTACTTGAATTTATTTTTGTATTTGGACAATGTGACCCAGGATTTTTTTGACTTATTCAGATCATGACTATTTGATATTTATATATTTGGTTTCAAGTATTCTTGTTGGTATTTTGGTTTATATGTGCATGTTGGTTGATACTTTTGCTTCCGACTCTGATTATTTTGTGAGATTTTGGAAAGATTCTTGAACATCTTATGGATGATGAAAATCATTCGCTAGGCTTTTGTCTCGTATCCGTATTCCGTATTCTTTTTGGGAAGCAGGGCGTAATATGGGTTTTAATGGTATCAGAGCCCATATTTGGCTAATGTATTAGTTGCCTAATATATTAGACAAGCTTGGCTCAAACTGGGATCGGCTCAACATTTCACCAAACATTCATGCATAAATGAATTATTATTATCAACATTGATCTGGATGCTAACTATTTTTGGTTTTGTGCAGACTATGGCTCATAGAGGTCCTTCTCGTGTCCCAGGTGATCAGCTTGAGCTTGAGGCTATCACTGCTGTACTTGAGCGCTTGGTTAATCAGCAGCAAAACCATACTTATTTGGTGATGGCTGCTTTGGAAGCCGCTCGAGTTCCTCCACCCATTGCGCCTAGGCAGGATGTTCTTCCTCTCTGTCCGGGAACAGTCACAGACTTTATGAGGCTGCATCCCAACAGGTTTCAGGCACTGAGACGCCTTTGGAGGCTGAACAGTGGTTGATTCGGACAGAGCAATTGCTTTTGGCAGCTAGAGTTGCAGATGCAGATCGTGTGGATGTGGTGACCATCCAGCTGGTGGACTTGGCTCATATCTGGTGGAGGTCCGAGTCCGAAAGGCTCGAAAGACCGATCACTTGGGCCACTCTCACTAGGAGCTTCTTGGAGAAGTTCTTTCCTAGAAACACTAGAGTGGAGATGGAGCAACAATTCCTGGCCCTGAAACAGGTTGGTCATTATTTCTAGTAATAGAATTTTGTTACATATTGTGCAAGAAATATTATAACATAAGACTTTCTTGAAACAGGGCTCTAGGTCTGTGGACGAGTAGGCAGCTGAATTTACTAGACTTAGCCGCTTCGCAGCCATTCTTGTGACAAACGAAGAGGATAGGGCTCATAGATTTACTTTGGGGCTTGAGCGCGAGATTAGGGTGCAGCTTGTCTCCCTCCGCTTGCGCACTTATGCAGAAGCTCTTGAGGCAGCTCATGCTCAGGAGCAGGCTCGTGGTGGATTGACTCCTTCTTAGCGGACTGTTTCGCACTCAGTTGCTGGGCCTTCTGGTGGGCATGTTCGGATGCCTGCCCCAGCCCATCCATTCATGGCAGCTCCTTACTCATCGGCGGTTCCTCAGCGGGCCAGTTTTTGCAACTTTTGCCATCTTGCTTGGCATGAGCGCAAGGATTGCCAGCGTGCCAATCACTGCTGCTTTGGTTGTGGTGCTTCTGATCATATGGCGCGGGATTGCCCGTGACAGCAGCAGATGGCTCTTCCAGCCAGGGGTCCCTTTCAGCAGGTTGCGCCAGCTCGTGGTCCAGTTAGACCACCTCTTCCTCCGCAGCGCCAGATTATTGGTCAGAGGACCGCTGCTCCCAGGAGAGGTCAGACTTTCAACCTAACTGCTGCTGATGCTGAGTCAGCTAAGGGTGTGGTTGCAAGTATCTTTGGTTTTATTGTTTTATTGTTTTGTTGTTTCTCTTTGTTTCTTCATTTCCTTTGTTTTATTTCTTTCTGTTTGTCCTTTCTGCATTTTATTTTCCTCACCCATGTTCAACCATTCTTTTCCTTTGTCTCTTTCTCTTTCTGGTTTAGGTGTTGTTCTTGTGTGCTCTTTCCCTGCTCAAGTTCTTTTTTATTCCGAGGCAACCCATTCTTTTGTCTCCTCTCGATTTGTGCCCTCGCCATCAGTTGGAGTGCAGCAACATGTCAGAGGCTTGGAACATTGTGACAGGTGGTAGAGTTTTTATTTATTCCCGAGAGTGCAGGCAGTATCCCGTAATTATTGGTAGCGCAGAGTTCAAGGCCAATCTGATTGTAAATGGGAATTTAGGGTTCGACGTTATTCTGGGTATGGACTGGTTGGGTGAAACCCATGCCATTATTGATCGCCGTGCCAAGAAAGTTGTGTTCCGAATTTCAGATCGCACAGAGTTTGAATTCCATGTTGGGGAGTCTTCCCTTGGCCGAGCTGCAGTTGATCAGGAAGTTTGTGCGATGGAGTTGCATTCAGGCTGTGAGGCTGCGCCTCTAGTAGTTCGAGATTTCCTGGATTTTTTCCAGAGGAGTTGCCTGGCTTACCCCCTAATGGGGATGTGGAGTTCGGTATTGAAGTTTAGCCGGGTACGGTGCCTATATCGAAGAGTCCCTACAGGATGGCACCGATTGAGTTAGCTGAGCATAAGGTGTAGATTCAGGAGTTGCTTGAT
The DNA here is from genome assembly GCA_017893485.1 of Hemerocallis citrina. Taxonomy (NCBI): domain Eukaryota; kingdom Viridiplantae; phylum Streptophyta; class Magnoliopsida; order Asparagales; family Asphodelaceae; genus Hemerocallis; species Hemerocallis citrina. Next base: position 58,993 of record JACEHZ010000560.1, on the reverse strand, counting down.
TTGGGTTTCATCAAACCTAGTGTTTCGCCTTGGGGTGCTCCAGTCCTTTTTGTCAACAAGAAGGATGGTAGTCATCGACTATGTGTAGATTATCAGGAACTCAATAGTATTACTGTGAAGAACCGATATCCGTTGCCCAGGATCGATGATTTGTTTGACCAGTTGAGTGGGGCTGCTGTCTTCTCAAAGTTGGATCTTCGTTCTGGGTATCATCAAGTTAAATTGAAGGCAACTGATGTGTAGAAGACTGCTTTCAGGACCAGATATGGCCACTATGAGTATCTTGTGATGCCGTTCGGAGTTACGAACGCGCCGGCTGTATTTATGAGTCTTATGAACCAGGTCTTTCCTCAGTTCTCAGATCTTTTTGTGGTGTTCATTGATGATATTTTGGTGTATTCTCAGAATCGAGAAGATCATGCTGAGCATCTTAGAGTGGTTCTGCAGACTTTGAGAAAGAATTCGCTCTATGGAAAACTTAGCAAGTGCAAGTTTTGGCTCTACAGGGTTTCATTCTTGGGGCACATTATTTCAGGTGATGGTATTTCTGTGGACCTGCCAAGGTTGAGGCTGTGAAGGATTGGCATGTTCCCAAGCCAGTTTCTAAAGTCAGGAGTTTTCTTAGTTTAGCTAGCTATTATCGGAAATTTGTCCAAGATTTTTCGAAGATAGCAGGACCGTTGACTAAGTTGACTGGAAAAGATCAGAAGTTCTATTGGTCTGATGAGTGTGGTGTGGCTTTTGTTGAGTTGAAGAATAGATTGACGTCAGCGCCTGTGTTGACTATTCCTGATGGTTCAGACGGATTTATAAATCACGGTGATGCTTTGGGTAAGGGTCTTGGAGCAGTTTTGACGCAGAATGGCCGAGTCGTTGTGTATGCATCGAGGCAGTTAAGGCCACATGAGAAGAACTATCCGACTCATGACTTGGAGTTAGCAGTAGTGATTTATGCTTTGAAGTTGTTGAGACATTATTTACTTGGAGACCGAGTGGAGATCTTTACAGACCACAAAAATCTCAAGTACGTCTTCACCCAGAAGGAGTTAAACATGAGTCAAAGGCGTTAGTTGAAACTTATGGCCGATTATGACATCAGTTTGCAATACCATCCTGGTAAAGTAAACTTGGTGCCTGATGCTTTGTGCAGGAGACCGGCAGTTATGTTCTTGACTCAGCAGAGGGATCTGATTGAGCATATGAGGAGGTTGGAGTTGGATGTTGTGTTGCCGAGTTCTGGTTGAAGTTGTTTGGCGCTCCAACTGCAGTCGTCTCTTGTTGATCAGATTAAAGAAGCGCAGGATAGTGATGCGCAGATGTAGGGTTTTCGAACTGAGGTTGAGTCTGGGTCTAGGACGGACATGGTTATTCATGCTGATGGTTCGCTTCGTTTTGGGTCCAGATTATGTGTCCTGGAGGGTGAAGTTCGTCAGAGGTTTCTTGAGGAAGCCCATCAGTCATCCTATTCTATCCATCCCGGCGGTACAAAGATGTATCGGGATTTGAAGCTTCATTTCTGGTGGCATGGTATGAAGAGGGTTATGGCTCGGTTTGTTTCTCAGTGCTTGATCTGCTAGTAGGTTAAGGCAGAGCATCAGAGAACCGCTGGACTTCTTTAGTCGCTTCCTATTCCAGAGTAGAAGTGGGAATATATCAATATGGATTTTGTGACTGCTTTGCCGAGGAGTCCTAAGGGTCATAATGCTATTTGGGTGATTGTTGACCATTTGACGAAGAGTGCTCACTTCATTCCTTTTTGTGTCGGGCAATCTACTGAGAGCCTAACTGAGAGGTATATGCAAGAGATTGTCAGATATCATGGGGTTCCAGTCAGTATTGTATCTGACAGGGATACGAGATTTAGATCTCAGTTCTGGGAGAGTCTTCAGAGCAGTTTGGGGAGTAAATTGAAGTACAGTACACCTTTTCATCCCCTGATTGATGGACAGTCAGAGCGGACTATTCAAATTCTTGAGAACAAGTTCAGGTCCTGTATGCTTCAGTTTGGTGGATCTTGAGAGGACCATTTGCATCTTGTAGAGTTCTCGTACAATAACAGCTTTCAAGCCAGTATTAAAGCTGCTCCGTTTGAGGCACTCTATGGGTGGAAGTGCAGGTCACCAGTGTGCTGGGATGACATTGGTGAGAGGAAGTTGTTGGGTCCGGAGTTGATAACCAAGATAGTGGATGTTGTGGTTCAGATCCGGAAGCATTTGCAGGCAGCTCAGGATCGACAGAAGCGATGGGCCGATGTCCATCGGAGAGCTTTGGAGTTTGGTGTTGGTGACCATGTTTTCCTAAAGGTATCGTCGTGGAGCGGTGTCATTCGATTCGGCAGTGGGGGCAAGCTTAGCCCGAGATTTATTGGACCGTTTGAGATTTTTGAGCGAGTAGGCAAGGTGGTCTATCCTCTCGCATTGTCACCAGCTTTATCAGGAGTGCATGATGTTTTCCATGTCTCACAACTCAGGAGATATATCCGAGATGAGAGCCACATGATCGACTATTCTGAGTTGACCATTCGGCCGGATTTGACTTGTGAGATTCCGCCAGTTGCTATTGTGGATCGGCGGAAGAAAGTGCTTAAGAACAAGGTCATCAAGTTGGTTCGTGTTACTTGGAATCCTCACTCGTCCGGTGAGTCGACTTGGGAGCTGGAGGGGGAGATTCAGCAGAAGTTTTCTCATTTGTTTGAGTAGTTTTGTTTTATTCTTTTCGGTTGTCTTGGGGTTACCCTATGTATCTTCTTTTGAATTTCAAGGACGAAATACTTCTTGTTAGGTGGGTAGGATTGTAACCCCTGTTTTTCGTTTTGTGTATTTTTTAGTGTATTTTTCGTTTTAGTGTATTTTCTCTCTTGTATCCCTCTTTTATTTCTTTTGACCGTATATTGGTTTATTTTCAAAAAATTCATTTTGTTATTTTTGTCATCTTTTTATTTTGAATTTTTTATCCTCTTGTCTCTTTTGTTCGTCTCCATTTGATTGAGACATTATTTGTGACCCTCTTTATTTTATTTATTCGTGCCCTATTTTTATTTTCCCCATTTTTCTGCTCGTCTCAATTTTTTTTTATTTTTGATCACCATATATCTAATCATTACCTAATACCCATTTTTTTCCTATATCCTTAGTTACTCTTAATCTCATTCTTAATCCTATACTTAACTACCCAACCTTCTTAATATAAATCCCAACCTACTTCAGATCCTATTTATCAAACCATACCTTATTATTTCCCCAGAATCTATATTAACCATATACCCATTTATTTAACCACCTAATATAAACCCATCCATTACCTTCCTAATATATATCCCCACTCAAACTCTTACCTAATTACCTACCAAAATCAAATACCCCTCAACGCATTAGCTGCACTTTCCCCACCCAGTTTCATGCTGTGCCGCTCCTGTTTCAAACCCTAATCTCCCATATATATACTATCCGCCTCTCCATGCACTGTGTATTCCTCCTAGCCGCTTCCTGAGAAAACGAGAGATAATTCCCTCGGTACCCCCTGTTCTCCAGACCCTTGTTTTGCACTTCCGACCTCACCTGAACCCGTCGTCCGCTGTCCTCTCTCCTTCTCTTCCTCGTACTCTCGGGGTTGAGTATGTGTGTGTGGTTATTCGTTCATGGGTTATGTGTTGGATCTCGGGTGATTGTGGTGTGTTCTAGTTGGTTCGTGTTGCGGGACGTTCTTGCTCGTGGGGTTTTGTCCGTTCGTTCTTGGAGTATTTGGTTCGTAGTCATGTTCATTGGTTATTCTCTCTTTGGTTCGTTGACTCGTACGTTCGCGTTCGTTGCCGGGAATCCGTTCTCGTTATTCTTATTGTTCTTCGTTTTCAACTCCAGTTAAGGCAAGTAACTTGTACTCAAATTCCTTTGTATGATACAAGTCAAAAATACCGCTTGTAGTGTAGTTGGGTTCTAGAGACAATTTGTGTGTGAAACCCCTTGTTGATATTGTCTGTATAGTGATTTGACCAAAGTTGCTTCACGACACAATATTGACATGAAACAACTTAGGTTTTGCCCGTTCTTGATTTGATCATGTATATGGGATTTTTGTGAGCAATTGGGTATTTGTAGGGAACCATGTGATAGACTTGTTTTAGATATGTTAATTACCCTATTTCATGATGTTTGGACACTTGGTAGACTCGATTTCATGTTTAGTTATGTTTCGATCGAGTTTCGTTGGATTCATGTTGATTTTGTTCCTAAAGGAAATTCTGTGTTCTGCCGATATTCTGTCTTGATCAGTAATTTAGACCATATTAAGGTCAAAATATTAATTTCATTATAAAACATGATTTGTAGAGAAATTCGTCTTCTTTCCAACCCCTCTGACCTTGATTGATTTCGTTTTAGTATGTGTGAGATATGACTGTTTTACTATAGAGGTGTAGATCTTTTCCATATTTCGTTTCTTTGTGATTTTGATGACTAAATTATTTTGATACTTGTGCTATGCATATTATTTTGATTTAGAACTTTGTTCATTTTTTCTATAGTTATTTAGGAATTACCTAGAATTTTGCTGGATTTTATTGATGCGTTTTATATGCCATTTCATGCTTGTTTATAAAGACTGTACTTGATGTATTTTGCTCGTTGTTTTATAAAGAATCATATTTTCACCCTGATTCCTTTTACTATATGAAAAATATTTGTGAAAAATGAAAGTTAGTTTGTATTGTCTATTTTCACCTCCCTTTGGTGGATTTGGATTTCGTTTCACTGGTTGCGAGGTATTATAGTTTTCGTACAACAGTATTGGGAATTCCAGATTTGCTAAACTATCGCTTATTGATGTTTTCTGATTTTTGATGACTGATCTAATTTTACTGAAAAATTCTGAAACTTTATATTCTGATACTAGACATATAGGGAAATACACTATATTTTTCATGGATTTATTTATTGAGTTTTGATGCTATTTTCCTGATACTTGAGACTAGGTTTCATACTTCAGATTTGGCTTGATACTTGATTACTTGAGGCTTGGTATTTCACTACTTGAGGATTGATATTTTCCGACTTGAGACTTGATATTTTACTTGAGGCTTGATACTTCACTCTTCGGGCTTGTTTACTTGATACTTGAGGCTTGATACTTGATACTTGGTTCTTGAGGCTTGTCCCTGAGTGCACTGTCCTATATGGTCCACTATGAAATCTAAAACGAAATTGTATTGACTGTAACAACCATGTGATAAAAGAATGTCACATGACGTGTTACCTAGATAGTAATAATACAAGATATTTAATACATGATACCTGAACATGATACATGATTACATGATACATGAGACTTGATGCTTGAACATGATACTTGATACTTGTACTTCACTAATTGCCACTTGTTACTTGTTACTTGATTCGTGATACTTGATACTTGACCCTTGACACTTGTTTAACATGATACTTGTTCACTTGACACTTGACACATGCCACTTGTACTTGACCACCTTGCCATGCTAGTTGATTATTTTGACATCATGCTTATACCATGTTGATAGTTTTCCCATGTACTTGTATCTTGCATTACAAGTGGCACGTAACTTGCAATTGACGGGTACTTGTTTTCTCTTTGCTTCATCCCTGTAATTGTTAAATTGCAGATTTTGGTGAACAAATTCCAAACGGTATTAGTGACATGAAGTACTAGTGATGGAATTATTATTATTATTTCTTGTAGCTTGCTTGAACAATATTGTATTCATATACTGGGATTTATTTTTGTATTTGGGCAATGTGACCCATGATTTTGTTGACTTATTCAGATCATGACTATTTGAAATTTATATATTTGGTTTCAAGTATTCTTGTTGGTATTTTGGTTCATATGTGCATGTTGGTTGATACTTTTGCTTCCGACTGTGATTATTTTGTGAGATGTTGTAATAATTCTTGAACAGCTTATGGATGATGAAAATCATTCGCTGGGCTTTTGTCTCGTATCCGTATTCCGTATTCTTTTTGGGAAGCGGGGCTTGACATCTGACCTGAAATGCCATACCCTGGTCAAAGCCCGGGCCAAACCCGCCTAGAGTTGTGGGTTAGACCTGGTCCAACAAATCGTGAATTTAACCTGCTCGACCCGACTCATTTAAGCCGCAACCCGAACTCGATTAAAATCCTACGGTAGGCCCGGCTGGCCAACCCACCGGGTCCAACCAGCGTCCTTCCTAGTGTAACACCCTGCAAAATAGTAGATAACCATTTTGCACATTAATCAATGCACATTTGAGAATTGCACTTTATTATATATTTTTCTTGGTTATTATTTTTAATAGAGGAATTTTCAGATATATTATATATTCTGAACCCGATAAGATATATTGGGGATATATTCTAAATTAAAATTTTGCATGTTATCGTGATTGTTTAAACAAAATAGTCATTTGATAAATAATATATTTTTAGAAAATATACTCTTATATTTTATAACTAAATATTTTTATTTGTATATATGTCTATATATATGGATGTATATATGTATATATATGAATGTATGTATGTATATTTGATTGGATTGTATATAATATTTATACATGAACTTGTATGTATTTTAAATGTATATGTATTTGTAGATGTATTTAAATATAATTGTATGCATATGTGATCATCACAATTTCTCTTCTTGATCATGATGATCATGACATCCAAAGGTGGAGATTAGCCATGAAGCAAAAACCAACCCATTTCTCAATTAATACTTGAAGCTTCTAGATTAAATTGCGGGCTTTATCTCACCCCTCAAACTCACCCACTCCCGTCCCTCTCATTCTGCCGACCTACCCCCTCCCCCATCCCCATCTCATCCTAACACTTCTCATCTTTTTCTACTTCTTCGTCTTCTTCCACTTCTTCTATTGTCAAGAAAAGAAAAGAAAGATATAAAGCGAGAAGAAAGAAAAAGAGAGTGATGGCTAAAACTCTTTTGTAGGTTGAAGAAAGCTTGAGGAGGTGAACAATAATTGCAAAGGAGAAGGAGGAACAAGCAAGCAAAGAGTTGCTTCCAAGGGGTTCTTCATACATGAGTGTTCTCTAAACTCTATTTATGTTTAATTTATTTGTGAAATTATGATGTTGCTTGAATGCTTGAATGGTGTTTGCTTGAATCCTTGAAATGTTTGAATGCTTGAATGTTAGAAAATTTGATATAAAGGTGAAAAGTTGCAAGTGAAAGCTTAGGGATTATTATATTAGCGAAATTGCAAATTGATGATACGATAGAATTTCGAATCCAAATTTTACTGAAGGACCGTGATGATGTTATTAGTAAGATAGATCTATTTCACAAATTTTGGAATTTATTTGAGGGATTTACGGAATTCATTTCCAAAATCAGTGAGAAGGGGGAAAACGGCAGTTTTTGATTGATAATGTGCTTGTGTTCAAACCTATAACTTGAGTTCTATAAGGAATATTGATCTGAAATTTGAAATGGAGCTAGTTGTATATGTCTGTAACATGTATTACAAATTTCAAAATTTTTGGAATTTGTTTATATATTTACAAGATTTTATCATCGTCTGGGTAGCAACAGAAAACTGCATCTGTTTGGATAAAAGAGTGAACTTTGGAAATTCATATCTCTCAATTGGTTTGAAATTTTGTGTTAAAATTTTGGATGTAGTATATTGTATATGTCTAATACTAGTGTACCAAATTTGAGAACTTTTGGAGAAGAGTAAATACCCTTTTTGATCGGTCCAAAACAACGCAGCGAAAAGGGTAAGCTGCAAACTGGGTATAAGAGGCTAAGTTTTGATCGATATTTGGAAATTCATAACTTCTCGTATAATTAGAGTTATTAGTTGAAATTTTAGAATGTTTTTCTCCTATATGTTTAGTACGACTCCACAAAATTTTAGAATTGTTGGATAATATTTAATACCTTGTTTGACCGAACCAAAACATCGCAACAAGAAGGAATGGCTGTTGTTTGAGTATTTTGGGCTGAATATGAGCTATATTTAAAAATCCATATCTCCTAAGATATTTGGAATTAAGAGTTGGATTTTAGATTTTGGTTCTCCTACATGTCTAGTTATACTCTGCAAAATTTGAGAATTATTAGACGAAATTTTGAGGGGTCAAACAATTGTGCATTGTAGCTTGATTGTCAAGGGTTGAAGTTTGCAGGTTGATATGTGAACACCTAATAGAAATAAGGGTTTTATAGCACTTTAATAGTTGAATTTGAGGAAGTGATCAACTAGAGATTTGTATTAGACACTCATAGATTTATATAACACCGAGGATCATGTGATTCCAGTAAGAGGGTGATTTGTTATGAATTTGGCAAGGTGTAGCAGCTGTATGATCAGATTATGATAAGGTGATTGCTAACAATTTTTCTAGCCCTAGTTGGCATAATTGAGATATTCGTCAACTAGAGAAGTGAAGTATAGGATTATAACTTGCTATAGGATCTGGAATCATCGAATTTGAGTTAGTAGATGATTTGTTATGGAATTTCCAAGAGTGCTGCAGCATGATGGCTGCAAGCTGATTTGAGATATCTAAGTATTTTTCTTATATAAGCACTTCAAACGGGACTTGGATGTGATTCTTGTGCTTATAACTCATGGTGGACATCATATGAGTGAGTTGGGGGAATAAAATTATACAATTGATTTATCGTATGTATAGCTTATAGTTTGTCTAGGGTTTGTTGATACCCTATGGCCATCAACCCAGCAGACAAGTATTGAAATGACTTTTCCACCTCAAAATTTGTGGTTTTCCCTTGGGCACCGTCGGATCGGTTACCAAGAGATGGTTGATCGCGGGCCGGATATTAGATAAGATCCAAGTCAGAGGTGGTGACAAACGATGGAGATCGAGTTGACAGTGTCTTAGGTTGACATGCTAGGTCTGATCTTTATGATCTGGGAAATAAATGGATAACTGGATGATTAACCTGCATGAATGATTGCCATTGAATGTTCTGGTCAAATTATTTAACTCGTCTAGAATGTGTTGATGCCCTGTGTCTGTCAATGAGTGGATGTTAGTAGTTTGTGTTTGTTTTACCTCATTTACCGGGTATAAGGCACTCCCTTAGGCATCGTTGTACTGCTCGTTGAGGGTCACGGGCCGGAGACATTGTTCAAGGACCAAGGAACTCCCTTAGGCGTCATTGTACTACTTGCCGAGGGTCACGAACCGGGGATATGGTTCGAGGACCTACAGAGGTGTTGTCAATCGAGGAATGTCGATTCGTTGTGTTGGTTATTGTTGACATACTCGTTTGGGCTCAATTGTTTAGACGTTATGCGTGATTAGATGAATAGCATGTTTTGGTAATTGACGTTATTAACTTATTTTTCTTTATTTCCTTTGCTTGAGGACCGAGTTGGTGTTAGGGGTGATACCCTATAATCCGATTTGTTCTAAAGACCAGCACTAGGTGGTGATTACCAGGGTTGTCCCTTTCTGTCGTAGAAATATGTGCGGTGTATTCTCACTAGTTGGGAGCACGCGTTCCATACCTCGCTTTGTTGATTTCTGAATTGCCATGGTAAAAATGGGAAGGTTTCCTGGAGGTTCTATATCGGTGACGGACGGGTCATAGGGTTGTGGACTCTTTGTGCCTTCGGTGCCACTGAGTATACTGCGGGCTACCTGGTAGTTCATCACGGCTTTTGGGTGAGGCGCGGCGGTGAGGTGCGGCGGCGGGGGGGGGGGGGGGGGGGCACAGGGACTGGGCACTAGTTGTAACACCCTGTACTTAAGCGGGTATATATATAATATTATATAGAATATATATATATATATAATGTGAGATGGAATTGGTTGTTGGCCTATAGGATGTCTATAGGGCCATGGAATAATTGAATTAATTATCATCCTAGGGCATGGTCAATGGGTTTATGAATATATATGTGCATTAAATGATTGAATGCATGAATGGAAGGTGGCTGTGCACTTGGGGCGTGGGATTTATCCCACATCAGAGAGATAGAGGAAAGAGTGAGTTTATATTAGGAAAAAGCCAAATGATAAAGGTCACCTATAGGGTTAACCCACCTTTTGATGGTACCTGTGATGGGCATGGCTAGAGTTTTGTGTCCATTCTTTTGCGTGCGCACACACGTAGCCATGTGCGCAGCTGAGCTGGGCTCGAGGAGTTACACTAGTGGCAAATGGGGACACCACTATGTATCTGCAGAAATAGAACTAGACCGAACTGCAGCCTCACCAGCCATGTTGTATCTGTCAGGAACAGGATGAGTACAAATGTAGAATGCAATGCATGGCGAGAGTTCGAAACCCTAAATCTGGAGAAGATGGCTTGGTTTGGAGCGTATGTAGTATGGGATGCATGCGTTTCCAAAGTCTTGCTAACATTAGATTAAGTGTATCTGTTTCTCTGTACATTGTATACTGTGCATTAAACTTCAGGTCATGGCATACACAAACACTAGAAAATTAGGATGCACGTTTCTATTTTCATCAAGACTGATTGTGATTGTACAAGTTTAGAAATCATTGTTTCTTATCAGAATTGCGTCAGTATGACATGCCCACTCAATTAGGTGTTGGATGCCGAATCGCGAGTGCGGAAAGACTGTCCAGTGTACATTCCCACTAATAAGTAGTTGCGGAAATATCAGAGTAGCACAGTAGAAGACTCGAGCTGCGTGGCGCATCTTGAGGAAATAGCTTAACACTCGATGGAGTTTCCAGTAGGATCTTTTGACTACCGTTGTTGGTGGTAAGCGGTAGCCGTTACAAAATAATATCAGTATCTGTAATATGTTGATGTAATTTGTATTCCTTGTTATAAGAACCAGATGATGATGTAATAACTCTAGTGGCAATAAAAGTTTTTAGTTTCCCGTATTATTACTGTGTTGAGATGCATTTAAATGAAAAGATTCTGGTTGTGTCGGATTTCCGGTAGTGGGATCCGGGGCATTACACCTAGGGCCTGACTTGGTCAATCGAGGGTGCGAGGTAAAGAGGCAGCAAGGTTGGAATTGAGGTAATGAGGTTTGTAGGGAGATTAGTTAGGAGATTAAGGAGGAGGTGGTAGTTTGTGTGGCGGAAGGGAATTCGGGTAGGGTTTACGGTTTACATGCTTCGGGTGCAGGTTTCAGGTTGGATTAGTTTAGAATTTGGGTTGAGCTCAAATAGGAGATCCAAAATGAATTTAATACAAAATGAATCTAAGTGGACAAAAAAAATTACAAATAACCGAAATACAAAAATACATAGGAAAATATTTTTCAATCGAAAACGGAAGTTACATAATGCCTCCAACAACACTAGTGCGATTACCACATTAATTCAACATTTTGCTCCTTCATGTCTTGAAATTTTCATGTTAGATGTGTATGTCTTATTCTTAACTTATTTGTACAAGATGTATTGAAAGTAGTCGATCCATATGTGAATGCAATTAGAAATTGTGTGCATTTCATCGCTTTGAGTGGTACTATGCTTAAACAATTCAAAGGTGTAATCTTATGGGAGTACAATTTAGAAAAATTGCTAGAGATGTTAAACACCGATAAAATTCTACTTTCAACCTATTGAATGTTGTTACTCAACACAAAATGGTTATAAATGATTTGCAAAAACATGGAAAAATTGTAAAAAATATGAATTGCAAAAACATGGAAAATTTTCAAATGGCTCATGAATCTTGGTATTTTGCCAAAGTTTGTTAAAATTTTTGAACATTTTAAGACAGCAATAGTGAAATTTTCAAATCTAATGATTCCACTTCTAATAGTAATTTTATTTCAATAATTAGTATGATGCAAACTTTTCAAGAAATGAATTTGGATCTTTACAATGGCCATATTGTTATTCCCGCTTATGATAAAATTTTGAAGTTTTTAATCCTCCTCCTATGTTGTATTGTATTGCTACTGTAATAGATCCTCGTATCAAATTAGCAGGTACGAAAAGATTTATTGAAATGTATTTTGCTTTACTTTGAGAAGAATCTCAGTATCAATGTAATGATTATTTAGCTAAATTTGAGTTGAAAATTAATATTTTTTAATGATTTTTATGATAGAATTTATGCATCTAGTGGTACCACATGACAAACTAGTAAATTAACTTCGCCTTCTTCTTCTAAAGGTAAGGGTAAAAGCACATTAGAAGATGTCACTGCAAATTTGTTTGCTCGTAGTCTAAAAAACCTAGGACTAATGCAACTAATAAATTAAACTGGTATAAATCATAACATAGTGAGAGTTCCACTGCTAGGATTGAGGTGTTACAATGGTGGAAAGAGCATGAAACTCTATTTCCAATTCTTTCACACATAGCTAGAGATCTACTAACACCTCTGTCTACAGTTGCATCAGAGAGTATTTTTTCTTCAAGTGGCCGGAAATTGACCGATTACAGGAATCACTTGAAACCGAATTCATTGCGGATGCTCATGTGCACTGAAGATTGGATGAAAGTGTAGAACATGACTCAAGGAAAAGCAGTGGACACCTCGACAAGTGGAAGCAACTCTCTTGAAGATCACGTCAAAGTTGAGTAAGGAATTTTGGGCGATGAGATTCTAGATTAGATAAGTTGAGCTGTACGACAATAGTCCAATGCCCTTTCTTCAATCTAACTCTAGGCTGTCTCGAACTCTAGATTATCCCCTTAAGTAATAATGTAATTCTATAACGGTGTACGTTCCTTTTTATTATTATTACATGTATTTGTTCCATAATTTGATTGCTGTAAAAACTTATTCCAAGTTGGAATGAATAATATCTGCAATTTTGTTTCACTCTTATCTCTTCTTGTACATTTATTCTCTTTTTTGTCGAAAAAAGGGTTAGCCCGGACTGGCCCAGGTTGGGCTAGACCCGATGGGTTCATGTGTCGGTTCGGGTTGCCTTCTTGAAAATCCAACCCGGCCTGAGATTGTGTAATATCCCGTTCAACTATTAATAATATTATATTTTTATTAGTATTCAACTACTTAATTATTTTTATTTTTCTCCATGAAGAGTTATCTTTTATCCATGACAACCTAAATTGACAAGTAGGAATTGTTGGATAGTTAAACCTAAGGTTAAAAGACACAAGGGATTAAGGAATTCTTCTAGAACTCTCTCTCTTCCACATCACCCTCCACCTCACCTAAAGCACCATACCCTCACCATACCTCCACCTCATCCTCTCCTTCCCTAGTAGAAATCGGCCCCAAAATATGGGGGGGGGGGGGGGGGGGGGTTGTGCAATTGTGTGGGTGCACATTTGCACTCTCCACCCTTCTCTCCACCTATAAATACTACCTCCCTCCACCTTTGTCTCATTTAGAAAGACAAAAAGAAAGAAATGAAAAGAATGAGTGAACTACTAACTTGAGAGTTTTTCTTTGTAGGTTTAGTAGGAATTCGAAGAGCTTAGGAGAAAGAGTAGGAGTGATAGCAAGTCCTTCCTACAAGAAAAGAAGGTGGGGGTTTCTCTTTTGTTTGTTTGTTTGTTTGAATTGTTGTTTTGATGTTTCTTCTTCTTCTTATCCTCCTTGTTTACTTTTCTTTTGGTGTGGTTGTTTTTGTAGTAGTGTGGTTGTGTGGGTTCTTATCTTATATGTTGCAGCATAATCACCTAAAAAAAGGGAAAAGAATGATAAGAATTTCATGGAACACATAAGGAAAGAATGGTGTTAGTAGTTATTGTTTGACTAATAAAAGAACTAACTACTTCGACTATTTCACTAAGCATATGGAACAATGGCATAGGAAGGAGGAATGGTGGAGTTGATTGTGTTGTTGAATGAACAAATTGACATAAACATATGCATATGTGTGTACATACCCATTGGGATGTAGAACTCAAACTTGACATAAGCATAGTAGAATTTTTATATGCATTGAAGTAGTAAACTCAACAAATAAACTCTTATTCTTTTACTATTTGCTCTCTACTTGAAATGCTAATTTTGGTTACAAAAGAAAAAGGAAAAAGAAAGGAATGCTAAGTAGGTTTGCAACTCAATATGGGTAATTAAAGATCATAAAGAAAGAAAGAAAGAAGGAAAGATAAATGGTCCTTGTAATAGCTAGTAACAAGTTATCTATACTTAGATGATTTGAAAATACCATGCTTAAATGTTATTCATGCTTAAAACATAGTAGATACTCATGCTTAAGCTAAGGTAACTATCCATGGTTAGTTGTAGTAATTTTTATGTTATGTTCTATCCATGCTAGAATTGTTGTAGAAACTCATACTATGTTGTAGGTTGATACTTAACTAGTATACATGTCTAGAATGTTACTAAAATGTACACCAAGCTCTATGTTAATGTTAAAGTAGCATACCATGTTTAGGAATGATATACATGCTTAGAATGTTGTAGGATTGATGCTAAAATTATCTATCCTGTTTAGGAATGATATACATGCTTAGAATAATGTAGGATTGATGCTAAAATTATCTATCATGTTTAGGAATGATATACATGTTTAGAATGTTGTAGGATTAATGCTAAAATTATCTATCATGTTTAGGATTGATATACATGCTTAGAATATTGTAGGATTAATGCTAAAATTATCTATCATGTTTAGGAATGATATGCATGCTTAGAATAATGTAGGATTGATGCTAAAATTATCTATCATGTTTAGGAATGATATACATGTTTAGAATGTTGTAGGATTAATGCTAAAATTATCTATCATGTTTAGGAATGATATACATCCTTAGAATGTTGTAGGATTAATGCTAAAATTATCTATCATGTTTAGGAATGATGTATACCCATGCTAAGTTTATATACATGCTTAGAATGTTGTAGGATTAATGTAAAAATTACTTACCATGTTTAGGGATGATGTAGAAGTATATATACATGCTAAGAAATATTGTATGTTCATACTAGTTATATATCCATGCTTAAGATTGCTACAAATGCATGCTAAATCGCATTCACAATTAAGAGTGTTATAAGTTGATGGTTATGTTGTATATACCATGTTTTAGTGGAGGAAGGTTGATGATTGCAATTGCATACCATGCTTGAATTGCCATTGGTTAAGTATTAAGAAAGAGTCATGTTGTTAGTAAGAAACCATACATGCTTGAATGGTATAGTAAAGCATCCTAGTTACATGAGGAAATGTACCAATGTTTTATATTGACTAGGAAAAGAACCCATGGACTCTAGTCGGGTAGGTTCCAAGTTAAAATGGAACCATAGTATATGAGCACCCTTCATTCATAGCAATAAGGGTTGAGAAGTTCGAATAGTTGTAGCTTGTTAAAAAGCTAGTTTAGGGTCTTCAAGTACCCTAGGGGTCGTCGACCATCAAGACCGCATCCTACCCCCTTAGAATAAATGGATAGATCTCACCTCGGGCATTGAAGGATCTTAACCGATGCAGGTTGACCATGGGCCGAGAGTGTTGGTAGAATCCAAGTTAGGGGTAGGGATGAGTGAGAGAGATCTCATTACCAGAGTCTTGGATCGAGGTACCACGAGTTGGACCGTGTTAATCTAAGTTGGAAACCATGTAATATTGCGTAGGAGTAGTAACATCATTAGGGTCGTGACCTATAAAATCATTACTTAACCTTTTCGCCAGAAAGAAGGGGAGTTGGTAGTAGGGTGCACCGTACGACCAAACCTTTCTTCGGGGCCAACCTTAGGCGGTGTTATTGGGTTGTACCTTCCCGTCAAAGGGATACGTACGGTGCCTTCTCACGAGTTGGGAGCACGGTTGCGTATCTCGCTCTGTTAATTCCTGAAATACAGTGGCTTGGGGTGCCACAGGATGCATTATGCAGTCCTGCGCGTGCGAGACCCCAGAGGGTGCCACAGGGTAGGCTTCGCGCTACCCTGCGCTTGCGAGACCCTATGGTTTGATTTTGGAACGAGGCCCGATACACTGGGATCGTCTGGTTTGGAGTGAGGTCCGGCATGCCGGGTAGTAGTGGCAAACGGAGACACCATAAGCAGACTGCATAGGGGGACTTGACCACTTCTGCAACCTCACAGAGTCATGGGTATTGTCAGGAACAGGTTGTGTACAATTAGAATTCATAACGTGGGTTCAATCCCTACATATGAAGAGACGGCTTGAGATGGGGCGCATGTAGTATGGGCTGCATGTTGCTTTCGGAGACTTGCTGGCATTAGAATATGAGCATCCTGGATTAGTTGACATGGCATTAGTATCCTAGCTTAGTTGACAGTGCATTAGTATTCTAGTTTAGTTGACAGTGCATTGGTATTCCAGTTTAGTTGACATTTATTAGATTCTAATCACTACACTCACTAACACTTAAACTACACCGACATATTTTACCATGTTTGTATATGCTTGTTTTGGAGATTCGCTGCTATGATATCAGCCTTTAAGCGTCAGTGAATACTGACGTCCCCACTTCAATAGGTTGTGGATACAAGATCGCGAACCAGAAGGACTCTAGCCGAGGCATGATCTACAAGTGAAAAAGCAATGGTTATCTTTTATTCATGTACACTCTGATGTAACTTATTGTATTAGTGGAAACACTCAGCCTGTAATATTATGTTAATAAAAAGTTTTAAATTTTCCTGTTTCTGTGTATTGTGACTAATTGAATGAAAAGGTCCTGGCTCGTGTCTCGGTTTCCCAGTATATGGAAAACGGGGCGCTACAGAGTGGTATCAGAACCGACTTCAATTTATAGTCCAACATAGAAGGAAAATATACTGTGGTGCCTTGTAGGGGTTAGGCTTTCTTTTTGCTGGTTGTAGATACTTATAATTCATATTGTTGTTCCTTCAACTTATGTATTATGATGTTCGATATCTATGCTAATTTCTGTGTCCACTCCGTACAGGATGTCGAACGGAGCAGTTCCCCCTGGAATTGGAGGAGCACACGGAGTTGTAGTCGAGGTGGACTCGGACCTGGAGCCCATCACAGATGGGGACGGGTCACCGGTTGGAGTCGGATTGGCCAATGGAACCACCGCAGCTGCCGTAGCAGGGGGTGCCCCTGCCTATGGCCAGATCCCAGCACCACCACCCCCACCACCTCCCCCGCATAACCCAGTACAGCAAGCTTTCGACCAGGTCTTTCAGGATCTTGAGACATGGGGATGGTGCCATGTCTGCCTGGAGAACAGGATGGACTCATGTGAGTTTGTAGCCCTCAACAATGAGAAAGAAATAGTGGAGTTAAGGAGGGCAAGGGCAAGGGCAAGGGCAGACTGCAAGATAGTAATCCTAAAGCACACCCACCGTGTGCAATTTGCGTGCCTGGAGCGCAAATGGGCGGAGCTGCAGGCACAGGTTTCACAACTACTTGCACTGTTGGCACCACCACCTGCTGAAGGGGACGGGACCTCTAGTAGTACTGACTAGGCAGTTAGGTGCCCTAAACTATTTTGTTATTTTGGATATTTTGCTTCCTACTGTATGATATAAATGTAAGGAAGGTAATGCTATGTAAGACCTGAGGTTATGATAAAATGAAGTTAGCTTTATGTTTTCTGCAAATCTTATGTGCATGTTAAATTGGATGGATGTTATTATTATTACTATTTTTGTAACAAATATGATGCCCTGTGTATTCTGTTACTCTCTTCTACCAGATGTCTTGCAGGACCAGGAGTGGTAGGACCGACAATCTGGAAGGCGAGGGCAGTGGAGGCAATGGCACAGGTCTTGATTTGGAGACGGAATTTGCTCGTATGTCCAGGCCTTGGGTGACCTAGCAGAGGCGAGCCGAAACAATGCGCAGCAACCAGGAGCACCCGGAGGTAACCGGGGAGCAGTAGCCACCGACCCCATTAAGATGGTCGAATCATTTCGAAGGATGAGGTCGCCCATTTTTGAAGGCAAGGCAGATCCAACGATGGCTGACGACTGGATTCGTCAAGTCGAGACATTGTTTGAGGTGATGTTGACGCCAGAGGACAGCAAGGTCAGGTTGGCCAGCATTCTGCTAGAAAAAGTTGCCGGAGTCTGGTGGCAATCAGTAAAGAGAGGCATGGGCGAAGGGCCCATTACCTGGGAGGATTTCCTAGCAGAATTCAGGCAACACTATTTCCCGCTGGACGTGCAAGAAGAGAAAGCCATGGAGTTCCACAACCTAGAACAGGGAAGCATGACGGTTCGAGAATACAAGACCAAGTTCACCCAGCTTTCTCGCTATGCCCCTGAAATGGTACAAGATGAAGTCAAGAAGACGAAGAGGTTTGAGCAGGGGCTGAGGCCCGCACTTAGGACCAAGATGATACCGTTTTGCATTCGGAGGTTCGAGAAGCTAGTCCGTCGAGCAGCTACGACAGAGTTGGACATGAATAAAGGGCCTAAACTGCAGGAAAACACTGCAAGGTGGGACAAGGGAAAGAGGCATGCACCAGCGTCAGGATTTAGGAACCAGGGTGGGAACCCAAAATTTCAAAAGAAGGTTAGCAACACCAGCGACATCGAGCCAGGGAACTGCTTCACATGTGGCGAGCCAGGGCATTTCAAGAGCCAATGCCCCAAGAATAGGAACCCTCTGAATAATGCCCGCTCCTATTACAATTGCGGGAAGGTTGGCCATATTCGGCCAAACTGTCCCCAACTTCGAAGGGGCGACGGTGGGCCGGCTCCCAAGACAAACAAAAAGGGGATAAACTGCCAAGGGAGGGTATTTGCACTCACAGAGGAAGACGCCAATGAAGACGAGGGAGTTATCACCGGTAGGTGAAGGATCATGGCTAAGCTTTTGTAGTATTTTGAATATTTTAGCATAAGATAGTATTGATGTAACCGCTTTTGTAAATAGGTTGAATTAATATAAATGAAATCCAGGCAACTGTTTTATTTGATAGTGG
Organism: Hemerocallis citrina; assembly: GCA_017893485.1. Lineage (NCBI taxonomy): Eukaryota > Viridiplantae > Streptophyta > Magnoliopsida > Asparagales > Asphodelaceae > Hemerocallis > Hemerocallis citrina. The sequence continues at coordinate 40,181 of JACEHZ010000560.1, read as the reverse complement.
GTCATCTCATTCCTTTGTGTCTGGAGCATTCTCTAAGAAGTTGAAATGCACCTAGGAGGTAACTCCGGAATCAGTTTTGCTAGTAGGTACCCCATCTGGAGCAACTCTCCCTGCAAATTCATGCTACAAGGGATGCAATCTCTGGATCGACAGGGAGACCCTGAGTATAGACTTGCTAGAGTTGGGCTTTGTAGGGACAGACATGATTATTGGGATGGACTGGATGTCCAGGCATAATGCTAGCATCGATTGCAAAGAGAAGAGGGTAACCATTACCCCATCTGGGGGACCGGAGCTTGTGTTCCAAGGAAGGAAGAAGCAGAGTGCGGAGATTCTTACAGCAGCGACTAAGGTACTAGTGCCAAGTGAAGTCAAGGCGATACCAATCGTACGAAAATTTCCCCGCATATTTTTAGAAGAATTACCCGGACTCCCGCCGCATAGGGATGTTGAGTTCAGCATTACTACCCAGCCAGGCAGTGCACCAGTGTCGAAAACACCCTATCGGATGGCACCAGTAGAGCAGAAGGAAGTAAAGGAGCAAATTGAAGAACTGCTACGGAAAGGGTTCATCAGGCCAAGTGCCTCACTTTGGGGAGCACCTGTACTACTAGTGAAGAAGAAAGATGGAACCTCGAGAATGTGCATCGATTACCGAGAGTTGAACAAGGTCACTATTCGGAACCGGTACCCTATTCCCAGGATCGATGACTTGTTTGATCAGCTTCAGGGAGCGGCTGTATTTTCAAAGATTGATCTGCGTTCAGGATATCATCAAGTTCGGGTCAGAGAGGAAGATATACCCAAGACTGCATTCCGAACTCGGCACGGTCATTATGAGTTTTTAGTAATGCCATTCGGGGTGACTAACGCTCCAGCAATCTTCATGGACATGATGAACTGCATCTTGCGGCCATTCATCGATTCATTCGTGGTTGTCTTCCTAGACGACATCTTGGTATATTCAAAGACAGAAGAGGAACATGCTGAGCATCTAACTGCAGTATTGGCTAAGCTACGAGAGCATCAACTATACGCCAAACTGACAAAGTGTTGAAGTCAGAAGTGGCATTCTTGGGCCATGTCCTTTCTAAGGAGGGAGTGGCTACAGACCCGCAGAAGATAGAGGCAGTAAAAGATTGGCCTCAGCCGAGGACTGTGAAAGAGGTCAGAAGCTTCCTAGGCATGACAGGGTACTACAGAAAGTTCATCCAAAACTATGCTAGAATTGTCGTACCACTTACTGCCCTGACCAAGAAAAACATGAGTTTTGATTGGACTGAGAAGTGTGAAGATAGTTTCCAGGAGCTGAAGAACGAATTGATTTCTGCACCAATTTTGGTTCTGCCTCAACCAGATAAGGGATATGTAATCTTCAGTGATGCTTCGTTTTTGGGGTTCGGATGTGTTCTGATGCAAGAAGGAAGGGTCATAGCATACGGATCAAGGCAACTTCGACCACATGAGAAAAATTACCCGACACATGACTTAGAATTGGCTGCGATAATCTTTGCTTTGATTCTGGCGGCATTATGTCTATGGATCGAAGGTGGAAATGTTTACCGACCATAAAAGCCTGAAGTATATCTACCAGCAAAAGGATTTGAATCTCAGGCAAAGGCGATGGTTGGAGGTTCTGGAAGACATAAGACCAGAAATTTTATATCACCCAGGAAAGGCCAATGTTGTGGCCGATGCGCTCAGCAGAAAAAGAATTGTAGCCATGCTCACTGTGATAAGACGAGAGCTAGAAGATGAGATCAGACAAGCCGGTATTGAACTAGTTGTTCAAGATTTAAGCTCCATTTTGGCAAATCTAGAATTACATCCGAGTCTGAATGACCAAGTCAAGAAGGCTCAATGGGGGGATGCAGAGATTGAAGCACAAAAGCAGCTAGTCAACGAAGAGAAGGCCTCAGAGTTCAGTATAAGGGAAGGGTCGCTTTGGTTTGGGAGCAGGTTGTGTGTGCCAAGAATCAACGAATTGCGGGAAGATGTCATGAAGGAGGCACACTCCACCTTACTCACAGTTCACCCAGGAAGCACAAAGATGTATAAGGATATAAAACAACATTTTTGGTGTGGAAGCAAATAAATGTGTTTGTAGATTCTTCTGGAAACAATAAAGGCAAACTTGTTGACTTTTGACCGGCATTTGACTATTTCTTGCTGCAGCCGTTAACCTACAAAAAGTTCGATATACCGGAAAGGATTCCGGCGATGAACCCTTTAACGCTCAAGTCAGTAATTAGGAAGATTATGAAAGATCATTTTGTGGAAAAAATATTGATTACCTTTTTTATGGTAGGGGGAAGGATATTTATAGTCACCTTTAGAGACAGTTTAGAGATAATCATTTATCCCTATGTCCCGGTGTTTTTGGATAAAATGTCGAGTTTAAATTGTTTCATGATAAGAAATTTGGTTTAAACCGTCTTTTAGAGATAACCACTAATTTGAATTACTCTTTAAATGACCTGGGTTGGTTTGTAACGAGTTGTCTCCCATACCCAATAGGACAGATCCATTCTTGGGTTATTGGGCTTTGAAGAAAGACCAAGTTCCCATTTCGGACCCGTTTAAAGGTAAAATTACCATTTTACCACTGAGAGCTTTAAGGTTCGTGCCCGATTTGAACGGTCCCTACTTAGTTCTATTTTTACCCACATCACACTCCCCCCAATCCTGAAGATTGAGTTCTACAGCCTTTGAGGAGTAGTTCACCCATTTTCATTGGCTTATAGAATTTATCGGAGTTCTTGGGAGAGTTTAGATATTGCTCAAGGTGTAACGGTGTTATTCTGAGCTTGTAAAATGCTTAAAATTATTCTCATAATGTTCTGGATTCTGTGTGGTTTTTTAAAATTTTTCTGAATTTTTTTCCAATTTTTAATTATTTTTTGAATTTTTATTAAATTTCCAAATTTAAATAATTAATTTTCAAAAATTTTAATTAATTATTCTAATTTAATAATTATATTTTCAGAATTTTAAAAGTATATACTAGATTAATTATTTTTAGAATTTATAATTATTTTTTTTCAATTTTTAAATAGTTTTTTCGAAATTTTTAAATAACTAATTCAAATTAATAATTAAATTAATTAATTAATATTTATCTGTACACGTGGCACAATCATCTGCATTGATCACAATTAAGCGAGCACGCATCGGGAGGCAGGGTGTTTTCTTGTGTTTTCACGCTCGGAACACAGTTTGCTCGGATCATTGCCGAACGTTTGCTAAGAAGGCTCGAGATGGCGCCACATGGCCGTCAACGTTGACCGTTGACTCGGTTAACATTGACCCAACTTTTTTTTCCTTCTTCTTCTCCCTTCGTCTCCGATTCCTCCTTCTTCGTGCGAGAGGTGAGGGGTTCGGAGTACGGCGAGGGGAGCTCAGCGAGGGGATAAGCTCGTTGGAGTTAGGAGCTCGTCAAGGGGAACTCGACTAGATTGAACTCGATGGGAGAGGAGTTCGAGGAGCAGAGCTCGACACTGAAGGTTCGCGAGGGCTTCGAGCTTAGCAAGAGAGCTCGTCGGAGTTAGAAGCTCGGCGAGACTGATCTCGATGGGACAGAAGCTCGGCGAGGAGTTTGAGGAGCGGAGCTCGATGCTAAAGGTCCGTAAGGGCTTTGAGCTTGGCAAGAGAGCTCGGTGAGGGAGGCAACGGTGGGGGAGCTCTAGCAATGAAGGATTTCTCACTAGAGCTCGATGGCTGGTGAAGAAGTGCTCAGCGAGGCTTGGAGTCGGCAGAGCTCTTCCGAGGGAGCTCAACGAGGAAGGAGAGGGTCACAGTGGAAGGAAGCTATCCTCAGTGAAGTCACCCCGGAGGTTTGAGGTCAAGCTTGACGGTTAAGGTCAGGTCGAGCTTGGAGGCGAAGAGGGAGTGGGAGGAGGGAGCTTGGTCTCGATGGCGGTTTTGAAGAAGAAAGAAGAGTTTTATGGGTTTTGGGTGCAAACGAGTTCAGACCCGACCCGTTAACCCCTTGGGATTTTTCTGTTTTTCTTTTTTTTGCGAATTTGAGCCATCGATGTACTTGTGAGTGCAGAACGGGAGGAGGAGTTTTTCTCCATTTCATGTCGGGGGCACGTTTGCTGGGATTTTTTATCCGAGCAACGTGGCAAGATCTGAGCCGTCGATCTGGAACAGGCGCGCATTGTAACCCCTGTTCCCGTAAATAAATATTTTTCTGAATATTTTCTGTATGTTAAATATTTGTAAATTTATTTTCTTGTTTTTAATTCGATTTCACCTTCTATTAAAATCTTTTCGAATAAAAAATTATATTTTGAATGATGGTGTATTTTAACTCTGTTTTCTATTACAAATTATTCGACTATTAATACTTTAGCCAAATCAAATGTAATATTACTATTTGAATTATTTTATTGAATTTGTTAAAACCAAATCTTATTTTTTGGATTTTATTAACTATTAATATTATTATTGTTATTTCTTGATGATATATTAAAAATTCACTTCTATTTGTTAATCGTATTTGTAGTTATTTTCAAATAATCTTCATATTGTAATATAATCTTATTTTGTATATGACATTGCTACTGTTACTATTATTCTCTTTATCTCATCATTATTATTATTGTTATTGTTATTATTATTGTTATTTTTATTAGTATTATTGTTATTACTATGATTATTAGTTTTGATTGTTCATGATTTAATGTGTGTGTGTGTGTGTTTTACACAGCCTATTCTATTTAATTATCTCCTGTTGGATTTTATAACCCAAAAGCCAAAACCCATTCTCTTTTTGGATCCAAATCCTATTCAACCCATTAACCCGAAAACCTATACTATAAATACCTTAACTTATAACGCTAACCTAAACTCTATCCCCCCTCTACTATTGATACACAGCCGCCCCCATACCCTGTTCATCTTCCCCATCAACCCTGTCAACCTTTCCCTCTCGTCATCTCCTCCTCCTCCATCGTCCTTGCCTTCTTTTCCTTCTACATCATCGACTGCCGAAGCCTATCCCCGAGTGCCTCCCTACCTCCATCGCTCCGCCCATGCATCGTTGCCCTAGCACCTCACCGCACCGCACTCAACATACGCCTCTCCCTCGAACCGTCATACTCCCCATTACTCGAGCCTCCACAACCTCTCCGAAAACCCATTCCCCTCACCATCTACCCATCAACCTCTTCATCCTCATTCCCGTACCCCTGCACCTCATAATCGAACCCATTAACCCATCGCCTAGTGTTTCTTCCTCGTCGTCATCCCCTACCTCTCTACATCCCGTCCATCACCTCGCCATTGCCGAACCTTTGTCGACTGCTCCCCAGTTGATTCCTCGACGTTGCCACTGCAATGCTGCCATAGCCCCACCGAAGCCTCCCGCCATTGCCGTCCGCTTTGAATTCTGGCTGTTTGATTTGATCATCTTGATCATCACCATCAGATTGCTCATGAACCCTCCTATCTGATCAAGATCAATGCCATCATCAGATCTTATCTGATCTCCATTATCTTGATCAGATCAGAGCGATCTCAGCCATCTTACTGTCTTGATCTTGATCTCCATCAAGATCCGCATTGATCCGATTCATCTGATCTCGATCGTCGATCAACACCTTCATCCAATCAAGGCAAGTATCTTTTTGTACAATTTGTTATTCTAGTACAAGCTTTTATTTGAAAATACTGCAAGTAGATCGTAGTTGTGACTCCCCTTTGGCTTATCGTTTGACGATCTTATTTTATTCCTTATCAACATCACGATCATAAGAGTCACAATCTTTCGTTAATATATTCGTTTCACAATTTGTTGGATCCATTTTATCTCCTAATTGTTTGAACACAAGAAACTAAGAACTACCTTGACTTGTAGATGTATGTTGTATGATGTATGTGTTGATTTTACCTTCTTTGAGTTGAGAAATAAATGTGACTCGTTGATTTAATATCCATTACATCCTATTTGTATCACACACTAATCTAGACTCATAATGGTCATTTATCATGTCACTTGTTATATAAAAGAATTCACATATGCCGTTATCCCTATTTTTGCTTGCTATTTCAACCCTGATAACATCAGAATCTGGACTTGAGTTCTTAACATGAAATGTAGCCCCAGATATCTAGTTTACTAACCTTTTGACGGAATTGAATTTTGAGTTATGTTTTGTGAGTTATCGCATTTTTACTGCTGCTGTGTCTAAAATTGCAAATTCATAAATTTTGCTGCGACACTTTATTTTACAATTAAATTAACCCTGCTACCTATAAGATAATGACTGAAAATTTTGCATGCTGATACTATACACACTATAAGATGTTCCCTAATTTTCTTGGAGTTAATTAATGAAATTTCAGACTTGTTTCACATTTAAAATACAGTTTTGCAAATTCTGGCTAAACACGAATCCTGTGTAATTTGCTATTTTGACACCTAATGCTACCACTTTCATGTATCTTGTTTATATGTGATGGATTCGGTAGAGAGTCTGGTTTCTAGAATTTTTGACGGATCTAGATTTGCATTCCTTTGGTGGCGGGAATCTCAGTTTTGGTGCAATAACGTCATGCTTTCCAGAATTGGAATTCTCGTCGTTTTTAATAATTATAATTTGTTTGATACTCGAATATGCTTACTACCTAGCCCAAACTTGTTTCCTATTCTTGATCATGTTTACTTATCCTTTTTCGCACGCTTTCTTGATTGTCTTGATAATAATAATAAATAAGAAGTCGGGGTTTAAGGGAAAGACCATAGTAGTGGACAATATAGGTAAGTGTACTCAGAAGGGACCCGTATTTCCCATTACTTGGTTCATGAACTTATTTTATCTTGAGTGTATTCATGAACCCATTACTTGGCTCATGAACTTGTTGTATCTTTAGTGCATTCATGAACCGACGGTTTGGTTCTTTAACTTGTTAGTGCATTCACGAATTGGTACTTGGTTCGTGAACTTGTTACATTATTTTGTATTCATGAACCTTGATTGCTTGATACTTGATGCCTAAGTACACCACTCTATAAAATCCACCACTAGGCCTAAACGTAACTGTTTGTATGTAGCAACCATGTTGTAAATAGATGGGACGCATGAAGTGCTACCAAGATAGAATTATACAATAGACTTAAGAATAACTTGTTACTTGTACACACTTGATACTCATTGCTTGACACTTGTCACATGATACTTGTTACTTGATACTTGATACAACTACATGCTCACTTAGTACTTGTTCTTACCACTTGTATTTGTTACCCGATCCTGTTACTTGGTTTGTTTTACTTGCTAGCTAGTCCCTTGAACTTCACTACTTGTTGCATCTTTGTCAATCATGTTATATACCCTTGATTCCAAATCTTGTTTTATATTTTCTTGCACTTATTTTCATACCCTTACTTGTACTACTTGCGGCCCTAACTTGCGCTAAGGGCGTTTGTCTTGTTTTCCTATTTTCCTTTTATATATTTATATACAGACTTTGGAGACGAGTTGCCTACTGGAGTTGGTGAGCAAACCTTCTAGGCTTCGCTTGGAAAAGCTTGCTTCAGTTATTTGTATTTGATTTTATTTAATCTTGCTGCTACTTAAAACTTGTAACGGGCTTGTAGTCCCGAAGTTTTACTTTTGATCCAGATCTTGAATTTATTTGGGATATTTATATTTGTTTCAAATGCTTTTCTGTTGATTAATAAATTATTCATGCATGCGTGGTTGATTATATTTTGCAGTCTTTCTTGTTATGATGCTGAGTCGATCCTACAGCTTCTGAATGATGAAAATCATTCGATGGGCTTTGTCACGTACTCGTATTCCGTGTTCTTTTTGGAAAGTGGGACGTGACTGGTTTTTTATGGTATCAGAGCTCATGTTTGGCTAATGTATTAGTTTGACTAATATGTTAGACAAGTTTGGCTTGATCAAGGATTGGCTCAATAGTACACAGACCACGCAGTAACATGAAAAATTATAATCAACATTAATCTGGATACTAGTCTTGTTCCGTTCATCTTGATCCCTCCTTATTCAATCCCTTGATCCTTGATTCTTCCGTCCTTTTCAGTCGTCCTCTTTGATTGATTTCTTCTTTTGTATGAATTCATTCTTTTCGTACTTATATCTTTCTAATTTTGGTATCATCCATTCTTTTTATTTTTTGCTTGGTCCGTCAGTCGGCATCATTGGTTATACCTCGACATGTCAGCAGCTTGAATCATCACCAGGAGAGGAAGTGACGTCCTTTGATCCATGATGTGCATGTAGAGTCCCAGGATCTCAGGAAGTGTTCAGGATCTGAAGTTGCGAGGAGTTCGAACTTCATGCTAAAGGGATGCCATTTGGACGTGTCAAGGATATGGTGAGCAACGAAGCAGATTGCTGGAGCTAATGAATGTTATTGACGGAGTCTTCTCGATCAGAGTGGCACAGCGGAAGCGTTGTGGGCCTATAACCCACAGGTCACAGGATCCTCTTGTTGTTTCTCCTTCCCTGCATTGTTTGCTTCCCTATCCCTTGCATTCGTTCTCATCTGTTGACTCATTATTTGATTCAATTCTTCCCTATCAATTCTCTCTCTGATTCCAGTTCTACTTACTCCTTATCTTGCTTTTGTTGTCTTGTGTTGTTCTTTCGTTTTGATATCGTTTGCTTCTTTTCTTGCATTTCATGTGTCATCATGCATCATGTATCAGTTCTTATCCACTTCCTTCTTATTCTGGTGTTGTCACCACCTTGTGTCTTTTCCCTTTAATTCTCTGTTTTGTTATCCCAACTTTGCTTTTGCCTTGTCCTATGTACCACCTAAGCAAGTTTCGAGGACGAAATTTTGTTGTAAGGTGGATAGGATTGTAACCCCCGATCCCGAAAATAAATATTTTTCTGAATAATTTTTGTATGTTAATTATTTATAAATTTATTTTTTTGTTTTTAATTCAAATTGACCTTCTATTAAAATATTTTCGAATAAAAAATTATATCTCGAATGCTATTACAAATTATTCGACTATTTATACTTTAGCCAAATCAAATGTAATATTACTATTTGAATTATTTTAATGAATTTGTTAAAACCAAATCTTATTTTTGTATTTTATTAACTATTAATATTATTATTGTTATTTCTTGATGGTATATAAAAAATTCACTTCTATTCATTAATCGTATTTGTAGTTATTTTCAAATAAATTTCATATTGTAATATAATCTAATTTTGTATATGACATTACTACTGTTACTATTATTCTCATTATCTCATTATTATTACTATGGTTATTGTTATTATTATTGTTATTTTTATTATTATTATTGTTATTACTACAATTATTAGTTTTGATTGTTCATGATTTAATGTATATATATATATATATCTGTGTGTGTGTGTGTGTGTGTGTGTGTGTGTGTGTGTGTGTGTGTGTGTATGTGTGTGTGTGTTTTTGTTACAAAGCCTATTCTATTTAATTATTTCCTATTGGATTTCATAACCCAGAACCCAAAACCCATTCTCTTTTTCGATCCAAATCCAATTCAACCCATTAACCCGAAACCCTATATTATAAATACCTTAACCTATCACCCTAACCTACACCCTACCCCCCTCTACTGTTGATACACAGCCGCCCCCATACCCTGTTCATCTTCCCCATCAACCCCCTCAACCATTCCCTCTCGTCATCTCCTCCTCCTCTATCGTCTCTGCCCTCTTTTACTTCCACATCGTCGACTGCCGAAGCCCATCCCGAAGTGCCTCCCTGTCTCTTTTGCTCCGCCCCTGCATCGTTGCCCTAGCCCCTCACTACACCACACTCGAACCTCTGTCTCTTTCTCTCAAACCTTCATCCTCCCCATTAGTAGAGCCTCCACAACCTCTCCGAAAACCCATTCCCCTCACCTCGTCTTCGTCACCGCCTCACCGGTGACCCGTCAGCCTCTTCATCCTCATCCTCGTACCCCTGCACCTCGCCACCAAACCCATTAACCCATCGCCTGGTGTTCTTTCCTCGTCATCATCCCCTACCTCTGCATCCCCTACATCGCCTCGCCATTGTCGAACCTTCGGATTCCCCGCCATTACTCCTCCTCTGTTTCCCCTCCAAAACAGAGCTCCGAGACGAACCCATCGCCACTCCCATCATCACCATTGTCGCCCCTTCGTCGACAGCTCCCCAGTCGAGTCCTCGACGTTGCCGCCACAATGCCTCCATAGCTGCCGCCGAAGCCTCCCGCAATTGCCGTGAAACTCCGCTTTGAATTCTGGCCATTTGATTTGATTATCTTAATCATCACCATCAAATCGCTCTTGGACCCTCCAATCTGATCAAGATCGACGCCATCATCAGATCTGATCTGATCTCCATCATCTTGATCAGACCAGATTAGAGTGATCTCACCCGTTCGATTGTCTTGATCTTGATCGCTATCAAGATCCGCGCCGATCCGATCCATCCGATCTCGATCGTCGATCAATGCCATCATCAAAACAAGGTAAGTATCTTCTTGTACAATTTGTTATTCTAGTACAAGCGTTTATTTGAAAATACTGCAAGTAGATCGTAGTTATGACTCCCTTTTGGCTTATTGTTTGACGATCTTATTTTATTCCTTATCAACTCCATGATCATAAGAGTCACAATCTTTCGTTAATATATTTGTTTCACAATTTGTTGGATCCATTTTATCTCCTATTTGTTTGAACACATAAAACTAAGAACCACCTTGACTTATAGATGTATGTTGTATGATGTATGTGTTGATATTACCTTCTTTGAGTTGAGAAATAAATGTGACTCGCTGATTTGATATCCATTACATCCTATTTGTATCACACACTAATCTAGACTCATAATGGTCATTTATCATGTCACTTGTTATATAAAAAAATTTACATATCCTGCTATCCCTGTTTTTGCTTGCTTTTTCGACCTTGATAACATCAGAATCTGGACAAGTTCTTAACATGAAATGTAGCCCCAGGTGTCTAGTTTACTAACCTTTTGACGGAATTGAATTCCGAGTTATGGTTTGTGAGTTATCGCAGTTTTACTGCTGCTGTGTCAGAAATTGCAAATTCATAAATTTTGCTGCGGCACTTTGTTTTACAATTAAATTAACCATAACACAGTTTTACAAATTCTTGCTGAACACAAATTCTGTGTAGTTTGCTATTTTGACACCTAATGCTACCACTTTCATGTATCTTGTTTATATGCACTGGATTCGGTAGAGAGTCTATTTTTGACGAATCCAGATTTGCATTTTCGTGGCGGCGGGAATCTCAGTTTTGGTGCAGTAACGTCATGCTGTTCAGAATTGGAATTCTCATTGTTTTTAATAATAATAATTTGTTTGATACTCGAATATGCTTGCTACCTAGCCTAAACTTGTTCCCAGTTCTTGATCATGTTTACTTGCCCTATTTCGCACGCTTTCATACTTGTCTTGATAATAATTATAAATAACAAGCCGGGGTTTAAGGGAAAGACCATAGTAGCGGACAATATAGGTACGTGTACTTAGAAAGGGGTCCGTGTTTCCCATTACTTGGTTCATGAACTTGTTATATCTTGAGTGCATTCATGAACCCATTATTTGGCTCATGAACTTATTGTATCTTTAGTGCATTCATGAACTGACGATTTGGTCATTGAACTTGTTAGTGCATTCACGAACTGGTACTTTGTTCGTAAACTTGTTACATTATTTTTGTATTCATGAACCTTACTTGCTTGATACTTGATGCCTAAGTACACCGCCATATAAAATCCACAACTAGGCCTAAACGTAATTGTTTGTATGTAGCAAGCATGTGGTAAATAGATGGGACACATGAAGTGCTACCTAGATAGAATTAAATAATAGACTTAAGAATAACTTGTCACTTGTACACACTTGATACTCGTTGCTTGACACTTGTTACATGATACTTGTTACTTGATGTTTGATACAACTAAATGCTCACTTATTACTTGTTCTTGCCACTTGTATTTATTATCCGATCCTGTTATTTGGTTTTTCTTACTTGTTAGCTAGTCCCTTGAACTTCACTATTTGTTGCATCCTTGTCAATCATGTTTTATACCCTTGATTCCAAATCTTGTTTCATATTTTCTTGCACTGATTTTCATACTTTTGCTTGTACTACTCGCGGCCCTAACTTGCACTAAGGGCGTTTGTCTTTTTTTCCTATTTTCATTTTTTATATATATGTACAGATTTTGGAGACGAGTTGCCTGTTGGAGTTGGTGAGCAAACCTTCTAGGCTTCACTTGGGAAAGCTTGTTCAGTTATTTGTATTTGAGTTTATTTAATCTTGATGCTACTTGAAACTTGTAACGGACTTGTAGTCCCAAAGTTTTACTTTTGATCCAGATCCTGAATTTATTTGGGATATTTATATTTGTTTCAAATGCTTTCTGTTGATTGATAAATTATTCATGCATGCGTGGTTGAGTATATTTTGCAATATTTCTTATTATGATGCTGAGTCGATCCTACAACTTATAAATGGTGATAATCATTCGCTGGGATTTGTCACGTACTTGTATTCCGTTTTCTTTTTGGGAAGCGGGCGTGACACGCATCCTGAGGCAGAGATTTTCGCCAATTTCACGTTCGGGGACTCGTTTTCTTGGGACATGCCACCGAAGAGCTATGGTTATTTGACCACGTGACACGTGTCCTTTGACCGTTGACCAGTCAGCGATTTGTTGGCTCGGTGCAGCTGTGTTGTATCCCACTTTTCCGGTTCTACGGATGTCCGATCGGGGCGTTTGAACCTTCGGTTCGAAGCTGACTCGAAGATCTACAATTTATCTTTAGAAGTCAGTTGAAGAATCATCCAGCTTCATTGTCAAAATAGTCCCGCAACATCTTTGTCTTCATGAAGTTGAGAAGAGATTTATATGACTCTTGGGAACTAACTTCTTGGAGGCGAGTCTAAGGAGCGTCTTTAGACGAGTTCGGCTCCGAACTCTCTTGGAAGAAGGCCACTCGGGAGGCGAGTGGGATGAGGAGCATCGTCAGGCTCTAGGAGAGAGCCGTTCGGAAGACGAGTTTGAGGAGAACTCGGGGGAAGAGTTAAGCTCCGAACTCGTTGGGAAGAAGGCTGCTCGGAAAGCGAGCGGAGCGAAGAGCACCACCAGGCTCTAGGAGAGAGCCATTTGGGAGACAAGTTTGAGGAGCAACTCTAGGAGAGAGTTGAGCTCCGAACTCGTTGAGAAGAAGGCCGCTCGGGAGACGAGCAGAGAGAAGAGCATCACCAGGATCTAGGAGAAGGCCGTTTGGGAGACAAATTTGAGGAGAAACTCTAGGGGAGGGTTGAGCTCCGAACTCGTTGAGAAGAAGGCCGCTCATGAGGTGAGCGGAGCGAAAAGCATCACCAGGTTCTAGAAGAGATCCATTTGGGAGATAAGTTTGAGGAGCAACTCTAGGAGAGAGTTGAGCTCCGAACTGTTGAGAAGAAGGTCGCTCGGAAGGCGAACGGAGCGAAGAGAATCACCAGGCTTTAGGAGAGAGCTGTTTGGGAGACGACTTTGATGAGAAACTCTAGGGGTGAGTTGAGTTCCGAACTTACTTGTTGTAAAATTTAACCAGTAGTGGGAGGAGTATGAATGTTCGCTTTGAGCCCCGAAACCGCATACTTGCAAGCTGTGAAGGCAATTTCGAATATGAACTTCGAACAAGTTGTTACGGGGTTATCAATGAGGTGTAGGAGCAATTCTGAATGGTGAGCTGCTCTGCACTTGCTTGTTTGCAAGCGGCTAAAGAGGCGTCAAACCAAGTGTTGGACTCCAAACTTGTTGTTTGGGGGTTTTAACGAGTTGTAGGAGCAATTCCGAATGGTGAGCTGTTCCACACTTGCTTGTTTGCAAGCGGCTAAAGCGGTGTAGAACCAAGTGTTGGACTCCAAACTTGTTGCTTGAAAGGGTTAACGAGTTGTAGGAGCAATTCTGAATAGTGAGCTGCTTCTCCCTTGCTTGTTTACAAGCGGCTAAAGCGGCGTCGAACTAAGGGTTGGACTCCAAACCTGTCTTTTAAGCTTAGTAAGTTGTGGGAGCAGCCCTGTAGGACAAGCTGGACTCCGAACTTACTGTTTACCGAGTCGTAGATGTCACCCAGAGAGATAGAAATGAGGCAAATGCAATAATTTTCAATAGAAAAAAGATAAGTTTTATTGAAACAAATTAAGCGGCCGCTCCAATGGGGCGAGTCGTTATTACATGCTTATGGCCATGCTACAAGCATCAGCCTTATTGAAAACTGAAAACTACTTCTACGATAGGGTGAAAGCCTTTCGGGAGGAGTTTAATTCTCCCCCCATTGGACCCCCATGGATAAGGTGGAGGATGGCCCCAGGTTCGGACTCTTGGAACTCGGCGGGCCTCTCAGTTGGCTTGTTGGCTTCTCGGGGTGGAGGATCGGCCCTATCATTTTTGATGAACTTGGCCAGGTGTCCCCGCGGTATGAGTTCTTTGATTTTCTGTCACGCCCCGCTTCCCAAAAATATGGAATACGAGCACGTGACGAAGCCCAGCGAATGATTTTTTACATCATCCATAAGCTGTAGGATCGACTCAGCATCATAACAAGAATATAACCAGATTTATATATATCCAAGCATGCATGAATAACTTATTAAGCAACAGAAAACAATTTAAACAAATAATAATATTCAAATAGTTCTCATGTCTGGATCAAGTGTAAACTCGGGAACAAGTCTTATACAGCAGAAGAAATAAATACCTTAAGAAAAGCAACAGGTCCTTGCTCCAAGCAAAACCTGAAATGTCTGCTCGCCAATTCCAGCAGGCAACTCGTCTCCAAAGTCTGTTTAATAAATATAAACAGGAAACAAGAGGGGAAACAAGAGAAAATGCCCTTAGTGCAAGTTAGGGCCACAAATAGTAAAAGCAAGTACAAGAAAGGGGGAAACAAGAAAACCATTTAAACAGGTCCTTGCTCCAAGCGAAACCTGAAATGTCTGCTCGCCAATTCCAGCAGATAGCTTGTCTCCCAAGTCTGCTTAATAAATATAAACAGGGAAACAAAGGGGAAACAAGGGAAAATGCCCTTAGTGCAAGCTAGGGCCACAAATAGTGAAAGCAAGTACAAGTAAGGAAAAGACAAGAGATGGAATCAAGAATATAGCAAGAATTATGAGAAGTAGTAGGTAAATTCAAAGACTAGCTAGCAAGAGGGAAAATCTCAATGACTAGGTTGGATAACAACTGCTAGTTGTGAATCACATGTCAGGTGCACCTATAAGGGTAATTAATATCAAGTGTCAAACTCAAGTCTAGTGTCATATGCTATTTCAAATGTTAGGTCTCAAATGTCTAGTCATCAAGTCCAAGTGTCAAGTTATCTAGCTCAAGTTCTCAAGTCCAAGTCTAGTTCAAGTTATCGAGTCCAAGTTATCAAGTTCAAGTCTAGTGGTGAGTTACTAGCTAGGTAGCACGACATGCATCCATTATACTACATGGTTGCTACAGTCAAATCAGTTACGTTTAGACCTAGTAATGGATTTTATAGGACGGCGTACTCAGGTATCAAGTATCAAGCAAGCCTTGGTTCATGAATCGAAAATTAAATAACAAGTTCACGAAGCAAGTTCGCGAATCCACAAGCAAGTTCAAGAACCGCACAATGGGTTCAAGAATCAACAAGTTCATGAGCCAAGTAACCGACTCCATGAATCAAACAAGATACAACAAGTTCATGAACCAAGTATTGGGAAACACGGGCCCCCTTCCGAGTACACGTATCTATATTGTCCACTCTATAATCTTTCCCAAACCCCGGCTTGTTATTGTTATTAACTCTTATCAAGCAAGCACACCTAAGTAAATATTGTAAATTAATTCTAGAGAAATTTAGGGATGTCCTAGATGATGTCCAGCAGCTACACACAAAATTTGGGGTCAAACGCACGCTGTTTGTACAGCTAAAATAATTCGCAAAGTCAATATATACAGCAGTTTTTACAAAACTGCGCCTACTGACACAGCTGCAGTGTAACAGCCCTATCTCCTAGACCGTAACTCCAAATTCAATCATTCTGGAGTCTATCGACATCTACACATCCTGATCTACGTTTCATATTCAGGCCTCGGGCCCAAATTCCAAAGATAAGAGGGTCGAAACCGCAAAAGAAAATCCAGACAGCAACATAGGGAGATAATTCACTAATGTAGATTTCATAGAATTACGTAATTTGGTGTCTAAAATCATTATGTGGCACCAATACATGGTAATGGGAATCAAACAGCGAATAATAATATTTTCCAAGTCATAATAATCACAAATTGCCAAAACACTAAATTTATATGCGTCTACAATTTCTAGGGGTCCTTAATTCATATGTCCATGTGATTCGCAAGTTCAAGGAGATAAAAGAGTCCAATTGAATTATTATTTAATACGAGGAAGTTTTGTGACTCTTAGATTGGTGCGTTTGAAGGTTCAAATTGTTTTACTATGATATTTCAAAGGAGAGTCACAAACTAACTACATGTGGTATTTCAAAGAGACTTGTACTAGGACAATAAGATGTACAAGGTTACTTGCCTTAAATCGACGGTTAAAATCTCCGCTTGTTGAAGCAACTGAGAAGAAAAGTCCCCGGAAATGTCCTCGAAATGCGCGCCCAAAAATTGATCGAAGATCGAGCTTTCCTCGCACACACGATCGGCCCGAACAGCAAACAGCAAGTGGATCGGCTGCGGGTAGAACAGCGGACACCGAAACAGCCAATCAGATTGATCCTGTGCACCGGATCCAATCCCAGAACAGCGAACACGGGATCGGATCTGCTGTGGACGAACACGGGACAGCAATCACGCGCACGGATCTTGAAGAGATCGAACGGCTGTGATTCTCTCCCGCTCTTTTCCTCCTTCTTCGTTCGAACAGGGAGAGAGGGAGAGAGATGGGGCGGCGACGGCGGCGTGACGGAGTGCGGCGACGGCGGCGTGACGGAGTGCGGCGACGGCGGTGCGACGAGCGGCGGAGAAGGCTCGAGTGCGACGGGAGGCGACGGCGGCGGCGTGCTCCTCTGTTCGTGGGTTCGAAACAGGGGAGGTGTGCAGGGGAGTTGTTCGGCGGTGCGAGGGTGTTGGCGAAGCGACGGAGGAGGAGAGGAGGTCGAGGGGGTGTGCTGGAGGCGACGGCGAGGTGTCGCGGTGGAGTAGTGGTCGGAGGTGGTGGAAATGGGTTTTGGCGAGGATGGGTGTCGAAGTTTTGGGTAATGGCGACGAGGAGTTGGACGACGATGGTTGTGGAGGCGCCGGCGAGGGAGTTTGTGGAGGTGGTGCTGTGGGGTCGAGCAGGATGACGGCGAGGCGATCGGGAGTTGGTTTGGGCGGTTGCGAAAGATGGGGACGAAGGAGATTGGAGATAGAGATTAGCAGCGGTGTGTTAATTAGGTTTAAACAGTATAGGGGTAATTAGGGTTAGGGTAGGGTTTTATATACTAGGTTAGCGGGTTTGCGGGTTTGAGAGTTTAGGGGGTCCGTTTCAAAAAGAGCCCAACAGAAGAAATGGTCAAAAAGCACAATAATGGGGATTAGAAAGATAAAGTAGAAGAATCGGGCTATTACTCATATAGAACGGTGCAAGATGGCACACAATCGAATTTGATAAAAGATCCAAAATTGAGTCGAGACAAAAATAACGATTTTATTCGAATAGAAATAAAATACGAATCTCAAATAGATGAAAGAATACATTATGGCAAAATACAGTATAAAATACAAATACGGGGAAACAGTAGTTACAAATCCTACCCACCTTACACAAAAATTTCGTCCTCGAAATTTGCTTAGGCGGTGCACAGGACAAGGTAAAAGCAACTTAGGGGAGAGTAACAAACAAGGGATCCAAGAAAAATCAACTTGGTGGTAACACCAAAATAAGAAGGGAGTGGATAACAACGAGTTCAAATGGAAGGCATGAAAGAGAATAACAGTATCTAAAGAATCCAGATAACACAAGATAATAAATACAATGAAGGAGTAGGCAGAACTGAAACCAAGGAGATAGAAGACAGGAAAGAATTGAATCCAATAATGAATGAGTACATGATGGCAGGATGGAATGTAAGAAGGAAACAACCGGTATCAAAAACGAAGAAGAACACTGAACACCACGAAACTTGCAAGATAACAAGGCAAGGAGGTGAACGAATAGAAAGAGCTGGAACCGAAGAAGGGAGCGACAAGGGAAAGATGCACCACGCGATAAGTCAATGGATGAGAACAAAAGCAAGAGATAGGGGACAGCAAATGGTGCAAGGAATGGAACAAAACAAATACAAGGAAGGAGAAGCAACAACATGATCCTGGGTCCTGTGGGTCATGGGCCCACCACGCTTCCGCT
Source organism: Hemerocallis citrina (assembly GCA_017893485.1). Lineage (NCBI taxonomy): Eukaryota > Viridiplantae > Streptophyta > Magnoliopsida > Asparagales > Asphodelaceae > Hemerocallis > Hemerocallis citrina. Next base: position 21,819 of record JACEHZ010000560.1, on the reverse strand, counting down.
GCGCTACTCTGAGGGTGACACTCCAAGCTCCAGACGTGTCGTTGTAGACAACGTGACACCAAGCGACGAACTGAGAAGGAATATAAGACTAAGACACTAGGATCGAAGGGAGTATGGGCTCCAAATAGAGATAGGCAATAATACAAAAAGGATATAAGGTTTGAGCTTCAAACTTCATAATTAAAAGATAGAATACATATCAAAACTAATGGCTTTTAACGGAAATAATAACACAATAATTATCATTAATAATAATATCAATAGTAACAGAATAATAATAACAATAATAAAAATAAATATAACAATGATTATAGTAAAATTAGTAATAATAGTAACAAAATAATAATAATAACAATAATAATAACAAAAATCAAAAATCATTATAATTATACAGGTAATAAATACATAATAAAAATATCAACAATACTAATAATAACGATAATACATACATGACAAAGTAGAATTCAACACATTCATAAAAATAACGCAATAATAATAATAATACCATTAAAAATAATATCGATAATGATAATAATAATATGACAATAGCGAAAATAACAATAATATCAATAAAGCAACAGTAATAATAATAAAAATAATAACAGTAATAAAGGTGATAAAAACGATAATAATAACATCAATTGAAATGACAGTAATATTAATAATACCAATAATAACGAAAGTATTCTTTTACCATCAGTTTCATTATATAAGTAACGAGTCTTGAAAAATAAATTAGTAATAGGTAGAAAATCTTGCTTCCTTAACATCAAGTTACATATTTGCCTTCACGACATCAGGTTTCAAATTGCCATCCAAATATTCGGCTGCACATTTTGCCTCGCCGATATCTAGTTGCAATTTGCCTCCATTGACATCGAGTTGCATATTTGCCATCTCGACATTAGGTTGCAGCGAAGTTGTAAATTGTATATAAAATTGAGCATGATCAGGCTCAAAACAATTTAATAATAATGATAGTAGTAACGAAAGAAAATAATAGTACTAATAACAATAATAATATAAAAAGGTCCATATTAATAACAATAGAATAACAATGATCATGACAATAATAATAATAGTAATAGCAAAAGAATGATAACAATAATAATAATATTAACAATAATAATGAAATAGTGAAAACAACAATAAGAATATCAATAGTAGTAACAATAATAATAATATTAGTAATGATAGTGAAAATAATAGCAATGATACTAATGGTAGTAAAAATAGCATTATACAACGAAATAAGAATTTGCCTTATCTAATAATAATTCAGTAGAAATATATAGTCGATTGAAAATGAAAAGTGAGTTAAAATACATCATCGTTCGAAATAACAAAATCCTTGTTGAGATACATCTTCATAGAAGATCGAAAATAAATATAATAATTAATAATCAAAATATAGAAAGTATTCGGAAAATAATAATAATAATAATAATTATAAGGAGAAAAATAAGTAGGAGAAAAATGAAGCTGCATCCAATAAGGAGTTAAAGAGAATGATGACTAGAAGGGACGAAAGAAAATTAAGGAATTGAATACGAAGGAAGAGGGACGAGGGGCAAAATCGGAATTAGAGAGAATATAGTAGGGAAGAAATAATCAACACGATACTCAACATGAATCAACAAATAAAAGTGAATGTAAGGCAGGGAAAGCAATGAACGACACACGAGTTGAAATAAAAATGGATCAACGAGGCAAGCAGAAATAAGAAATTGCTTGCACCGGAAGCAGAAGAATATGGGTACGGAAATAATAAATTGTACCCAATAAGGAATTATCAAATCAGGACGAATGCAAGAGGTGGAGAGAAGCAATGAATCAAAGAATTGAATATGAAGGGATCAAAATGGATGGGATAAGACTTGTATCCAGATCGAGTTGACTATTAAATTATTCATGTGGTTGCATGGCCTGTTTAATGTTGAGTTAATCCTGACTGAGTCAAGCATGTCTAATGTATTAGTCAGACTAACACATTAGCCAAACCTGAGCTCTGATACCACTAAAAACCTTGTCACGCCCCGCTTCCCAAAAATATGGAATACGAGCACGTGACGAAGCCCAGCGAATAATTTTTTACATCATCCATAAGCTGTAGGATCGACTCAGCATCATAACAAGAATATAACCAGATTTATATATATCCAAGCATGCATGAATAACTTATTAAGCAACAGAAAACAATTTAAACAAATAATAATATTCAAATAGTTCTCATGTCTGGATCAAGTGTAAACTCGGGAACAAGTCTTATACAGCAGAAGAAATAAATACCTTAAGAAAAGCAACAGGTCCTTGCTCCAAGCAAAACCTGAAATGTCTGCTCGCCAATTCCAGCAGGCAACTCGTCTCCAAAGTCTGTTTAATAAATATAAACAGGAAACAAGAGGGGAAACAAGAGAAAATGCCCTTAGTGCAAGTTAGGGCCACAAATAGTAAAAGCAAGTACAAGAAAGGGGGAAACAAGAAAACCATTTAAACAGGTCCTTGCTCCAAGCGAAACCTGAAATGTCTGCTCGCCAATTCCAGCAGATAGCTTGTCTCCCAAGTCTGCTTAATAAATATAAACAGGGAAACAAAGGGGAAACAAGGGAAAATGCCCTTAGTGCAAGCTAGGGCCACAAATAGTGAAAGCAAGTACAAGTAAGGAAAAGACAAGAGATGGAATCAAGAATATAGCAAGAATTATGAGAAGTAGTAGGTAAATTCAAAGACTAGCTAGCAAGAGGGAAAATCTCAATGACTAGGTTGGATAACAACTGCTAGTTGTGAATCACATGTCAGGTGCACCTATAAGGGTAATTAATATCAAGTGTCAAACTCAAGTCTAGTGTCATATGCTATTTCAAATGTTAGGTCTCAAATGTCTAGTCATCAAGTCCAAGTGTCAAGTTATCTAGCTCAAGTTCTCAAGTCCAAGTCTAGTTCAAGTTATCGAGTCCAAGTTATCAAGTTCAAGTCTAGTGGTGAGTTACTAGCTAGGTAGCACGACATGCATCCATTATACTACATGGTTGCTACAGTCAAATCAGTTACGTTTAGACCTAGTAATGGATTTTATAGGGCGGCGTACTCAGGTATCAAGTATCAAGCAAGCCTTGGTTCATGAATCGAAAATTAAATAACAAGTTCACGAAGCAAGTTCGCGAATCCACAAGCAAGTTCAAGAACCGCACAATGGGTTCAAGAATCAACAAGTTCATGAGCCAAGTAACCGACTCCATGAATCAAACAAGATACAACAAGTTCATGAACCAAGTATTGGGAAACACGGGCCCCCTTCCGAGTACACGTATCTATATTGTCCACTCTATAATCTTTCCCAAACCCCGGCTTGTTATTGTTATTAACTCTTATCAAGCAAGCACACCTAAGTAAATATTGTAAATTAATTCTAGAGAAATTTAGGGATGTCCTAGATGATGTCCAGCAGCTACACACAAAATTTGGGGTCAAACGCACGCTGTTTGTACAGCTAAAATAATTCGCAAAGTCAATATATACAGCAGTTTTTACAAAACTGCGCCTACTGACACAGCTGCAGTGTAACAGCCCTATCTCCTAGACCGTAACTCCAAATTCAATCATTCTGGAGTCTATCGACATCTACACATCCTGATCTACGTTTCATATTCAGGCCTCGGGCCCAAATTCCAAAGATAAGAGGGTCGAAACCGCAAAAGAAAATCCAGACAGCAACATAGGGAGATAATTCACTAATGTAGATTTCATAGAATTACGTAATTTGGTGTCTAAAATCATTATGTGGCACCAATACATGGTAATGGGAATCAAATAGCGAATAATAATATTTTCCAAGTCATAATAATCACAAATTGCCAAAACACTAAATTTATATGCGTCTACAATTTCTAGGGGTCCTTAATTCATATGTCCATGTGATTCGCAAGTTCAAGGAGATAAAAGAGTCCAATTGAATTATTATTTAATACGAGGAAGTTTTGTGACTCTTAGATTGGTGCGTTTGAAGGTTCAAATTGTTTTACTATGATATTTCAAAGGAGAGTCACAAACTAACTACATGTGGTATTTCAAAGAGACTTGTACTAGGACAATAAGATGTACAAGGTTACTTGCCTTAAATCGACGGTTAAAATCTCCGCTTGTTGAAGCAACTGAGAAGAAAAGTCCCCGGAAATGTCCTCGAAATGCGCGCCCAAAAATTGATCGAAGATCGAGCTTTCCTCGCACACACGATCGGCCCGAACAGCAAACAGCAAGTGGATCGGCTGCGGGTAGAACAGCGGACACCGAAACAGCCAATCAGATTGATCCTGTGCACCGGATCCAATCCCAGAACAGCGAACACGGGATCGGATCTGCTGTGGACGAACACGGGACAGCAATCACGCGCACGGATCTTGAAGAGATCGAACGGCTGTGATTCTCTCCCGCTCTTTTCCTCCTTCTTCGTTCGAACAGGGAGAGAGGGAGAGAGATGGGGCGGCGACGGCGGCGTGACGGAGTGCGGCGACGGCGGCGTGACGGAGTGCGGCGACGGCGGTGCGACGAGCGGCGGAGAAGGCTCGAGTGCGACGGGAGGCGACGGCGGCGGCGTGCTCCTCTGTTCGTGGGTTCGAAACAGGGGAGGTGTGCAGGGGAGTTGTTCGGCGGTGCGAGGGTGTTGGCGAAGCGACGGAGGAGGAGAGGAGGTCGAGGGGGTGTGCTGGAGGCGACGGCGAGGTGTCGCGGTGGAGTAGTGGTCGGAGGTGGTGGAAATGGGTTTTGGCGAGGATGGGTGTCGAAGTTTTGGGTAATGGCGACGAGGAGTTGGACGACGATGGTTGTGGAGGCGCCGGCGAGGGAGTTTGTGGAGGTGGTGCTGTGGGGTCGAGCAGGATGACGGCGAGGCGATCGGGAGTTGGTTTGGGCGGTTGCGAAAGATGGGGACGAAGGAGATTGGAGATAGAGATTAGCAGCGGTGTGTTAATTAGGTTTAAACAGTATAGGGGTAATTAGGGTTAGGGTAGGGTTTTATATACTAGGTTAGCGGGTTTGCGGGTTTGAGAGTTTAGGGGGTCCGTTTCAAAAAGAGCCCAACAGAAGAAATGGTCAAAAAGCACAATAATGGGGATTAGAAAGATAAAGTAGAAGAATCGGGCTATTACTCATATAGAACGGTGCAAGATGGCACACAATCGAATTTGATAAAAGATCCAAAATTGAGTCGAGACAAAAATAACGATTTTATTCGAATAGAAATAAAATACGAATCTCAAATAGATGAAAGAATACATTATGGCAAAATACAGTATAAAATACAAATACGGGGAAACAGTAGTTACATTTTCTCCTTGAAAGCCTGACAATCATCCATGTCGTGGCCGTGGTTCCTATAAAAGCGGCCCCACATTTTTATGTTCCTCCTCTTTGCTGGGGTATTCATTCTAGGGGGCACGGAGTAGCCCTTCTGTAACACCCCGTATTGTACGATACCTGAATATATATATATATATATATATATATATATGTGGCCCTTCGGTTGAGAACTAATTTGGTGAGAACTCAAGGAGTACACCCCCCATAGAAAATCCGAAACGGCCATCTCGTTCTACGCGCCTTAGATAGCATAACATAACGAAATCACGTAATTTGAAGTTTATTTTTCCATGATTTACATCATCGCAAAATTGTATGGCTGAAAATTCTACTCCATTTGACGGATGAGCAAACGAACTTCAAATTATTTGAATTCTTTATGTTATGCTATCTAAGGCATGTAGAACGAGATGGTCGGTTTGGACTTTTCATGGGGGGTCGACTTCGTGAGTTCTCACGGAGTTCTCACCAAAATTAGTTCTCAACCTTAGGGCTCCCTATATATATATGTATGTATGTATGTATGTATGTATGTATATATGTATGTATGTATGTATATTGTCCATGTGCATGCACTTGATTGTAGTATTTTAATTGTAGTATTATTGGTTGATTTTGCTATCATGGTGTGTGGTTAGGGTTACGGGACGGTTCATGGGAGGATTGCATTCTAAAAGATGCACGAGAACGAGGAGGACCGATACTAGTATAAACGCTAGTTTCCGGTACGACGCCTATGCAAATATAACATTGTATGATACTACATTGGATATATATTGCGTACGCTCGATGAACCTCTCGTCTTGCACTTGTAGGAACCCATTTAAGTTTAAGATTGGCAGCCAACACAACAAACACCAAACTATGGGCTAGAAGCCATGGTTTGATCCAAAACCACCTGCACACCTACCCTACCCCCCCCCCCTAGCTTCAAAACCGCACATATCCCTTCTCTTCTCCATCATTTCTTCACTCCATTCACCCTCCTTGCTTTGGAAATTTCAGAACTCCTTCAAGAGAAAAAGAAAGGAAGAAGAGAAAGTGAAGAAGAAGGTCTCAATGAGGGATTTCCAAAAGGAAAAGCTTGAAAAGATCCATTCATCTACAGCAACCAAGGGTGGGGAGTTACTCTAAACCTTCATTTCTTTTCTTTTAATTGATTTTGCTTGCATGCATGTATGATAGGATGTGCTAGGATGATCATCTAAGAGTTGAAAGTTGAAATCAGAACTGAAACTAGAAAACTGGTTCAGAATGCTATTTTGTGGATTTTCTCGAGAGCAAACTACAAATAATTAGACCATGAAATTTTTATGGATTGTTCATATATATGTATAAACCGTTCATGATTTAGTTTAGATTTTTCTGAGGTCATGGTATTTTAATAAAATCAAATGGTAGGACTGTGTCGTAAGGCAGATTCAGCAATTGATAAACAGAATGACTGATGTTGTAGGAATTTTCATAATTTATTAGAGTACGTTCTTGATCTAAAATTTGTACCCTAGATTCCTTCATGCATCTAGTTTCTATAAAAAAATCAAGAAAATGTTTGGATGAGTTTATAGGCTTGATAAAAATTGTCCTTTAATCAGTAGCTGAAGCTGAACTGGAGAACATGATGACTTTCTGTGCTTGATTGAAATAGAGAGAACTCACCGTATACTTAGAGTTTTGACATGAGGTATTTTTCATGTTGTTTATTATGATCTCTAGTTTCATCACCATAAATTTTATGTCATTTGGACAAGTATGGAATTTAATATGATTTTATGAGTATGTACTGTGCTGATTTTAGCCAGTTTTGATACCCCGTAGAGATTAGACATTTGAGACTCATTGAGAGCACAATTTGAGAATCTGATTCATTAGAGAGATATAGTAGACACCTAGATCTTTCCAACAAGACCAATTTGAGGCAATTCCAGTAAAGGGTTAATATACTGTGATTTTTGTAATACTGGACAGAGACCTAGAGTGGATCTGAGTGCTCTGATTTAGAGAGATCCATTGTGTAACTTGGTGCATTGGTGAGAGATGTGTGTGTTAGGGTGATTTATTGGTATAATTTGGACTCATGACCAACTATAGGTTTGTTGAGGACACCCACACCCTTCTATAGAAATTGGGTTTGTGACGTTCTGACGAACGAGTAGTGTTTTGTGCTACCGGTAAGGTGCAGCCCGTGTACAGGAAGCACGCAGGTTGAGGCTTGAGGGAATATTTTGAGGACCTAGATGTTTGAAATTGAGTTCATGATCAACTAGAAAGTTGTATCCTAGGATCTTACCTTTTCGGATTGGGCTCGTACACTCCAATCGGAGTTGTATCGAGAGAGTTATGACTATTCTAAGTTTCGGGAAGGAACTCATAGGTCGTTTAGTCTTGGTTTTGACTAAGTATTATAAGGACATTGTCCCGTGTGAACAATCAGAGTTGATGACTCTTGTCTAGGGATGGTTGATATCTGTTATTGAGGTTGTTGACTCCCAGAGTGGAATGTGTGACTCGGGTTAGTCACTAGGGTAAGGGATACCCTGCACCTGTCAACCCTACATTATAAACTTCCGCCGAAGCGTAGGACATCTGAGCGTGCCATTGAGATAAGTTCACAAGGGTGAACATACATTCACAGCCGAGGCAGCGGCGAATGTAGGATGGAATGCTGGACAATTCCAAGCTGGGGAAGTGGCGAACCGGATCGGTATCGCCAGGACCAGAGGTTGATAGGCAAGTATGGAAGCAGTCTTATCTTTACCCGAAGTAATTAGAGTAAGGCAAGGGTTAGAATGACATATTAAGGGGTTAGAAAATTGCATTAGTCCTAGTAAACCATAGTCAGTGTTGTACCTTCCAGTCGTAGGGATATGTTTTCGGCACTCATGGATGAGTCCTCGGCTCGTATCTCGATCTGTTAATTCCCAAAGCTTTGCCGGAGTAAGGTACGGGAGGCTAGGAGGATTTGACCTCCCGAGGCGCTCACGTCCCTATGCGCGGAGGTTTTGTGTTTTGGTATATATATAAGTTCATAACCCGATCAGGTATGAACACGCATGCGTCGGTCCATAGGGGTGGACATGGGAATCATACGGTCGGGCGACCAGATTCAACGCAGCTTTCTGAAGAGGTCCGTACGCGGGTACGAAGTGGTAGCTACGACCACCACTTAGGCACTGCAGTGGTGGAACTATATCAACCAGCTGCAACCTCCTTAGGCGACAGACAATCTATTGGGAACTGGATGGGTACAAGGGTAGGATGCATGGCGAGGGATTGAACCCTACAATCAGGAGAGATGAACTCCTTGGAAATTATGTAGTATGGGATGCATACATTTCCATCGAAGTTGATTTTGGAAAAGTATGTAGTATGGGATGCATACATTCCCAACTGAATTGCATTAGAGTAGGTGCATCATTTGCATTCTTGTTTGTGCATTAGATTAGGCCATACTTGGGTCCGAAACGCATGTAGTATGGGATGCATGCAGATCCAGATTCCCAAATCTTGCTTGCTTTAGAATAGGCTTGTGATTGGTGCATTTAGTTGTTAGATCATGTCATACACGAGCACTACATAATTTAGGATGCACGTTTCTCTTTCCATTCAAGATGGTTTGTGATTGCCAGTTTAGAGGATCGCTGTTATTATCAGTATTACGTCAGTCGAAGTACTGACGTTCCCCACCTTTTAGGTACCTGTTCTACCTTTCGAGCAGGTGCAGAGATATCAGAATCGCACAGCAGAAGACTCAAGTCGAGGAGCAAGTCCCAGCGAAGTAGATTGACCGTTCAGCAGAGCTTCGGTAGTGAGCATCAACTGCCAGTCCGGGGAAAGTTATTAACTTTACAGAAAGGAGTGATATATGTTTGTAATAAGATGTACTGAGTTTATGTAATTTGTATTCTTGTCAAAAACAAGACATTGGTTGTAATTAATGATGTAATGACTTATTTGGCAATAAAAAATTTTTAAATTTTCGTGTTATTACTGTGTTGAGATGCATTTGAAGACAAAGATTCTGGTGAGTATCACGGATGTCCGGTAACGGGAATCCGGGGCGCTACACCTTCCTTATTCACCTTCATAAAAATTGCCGATATACTAGCATTGAGGGGGGTCAACTTCTCAAAATGAGGAGCTGGGCGGCGCTGGCCATTGTCGTCCTTCTGGAATTTCTTGGAGCCTTCTTTGCTTGTATTCTTCTGTTTATTACCGGAAGATGAGTCCTCTTGACTGGGGGGAGGGGGGTTGAGAGCTTCTTCCGCTCGGATGTACTTCTCACTCCTAAGCAGGAGTTCCGAGAAGTCCTAATGAGGTTTTTTGGCAAGGGACGCCTTGAGGTTGGCGTTATTGACATTGTGCCTAAATTCTGCAGAGCCTACCGATTGGTTGAGGGAGACAATAGACCGGGCATCGGCGGTAAAGCACCGAACGTAATCTCTTAGGCATTCACCCTTTCTTTGGCTGAGGGCTAGCAAAGATGACTTGTTTTCTTGGTTCGGCGACTGCTAATAAAATGGGTGAGGAAGAGCTCCTTAAACTGTTCGAACCAGAAGATAGAGGCTGGGGATAGACGGGAGTACCACTATCGCGCTGGTCCCCTCAACGTTTCTTGGAAAGCCTTGCCGAGGAGCGCATCTGAGGCTTGATGAATCATCATGAAAGTTTTATAACTCTCGATATAATCGGCCGGGTCTGACTCCCCATTGTAGGATTCAAAGCGGGGTGGCCTAAAGGTTTCGGGGACCGAAGCTTCCATGATGGCCCTGGAGAATGGGATCTGCTCGAGCGGAACTTATTGGTTCGTTCTTCTTCTTCAGGATTGATCTTGTTGAGGCGCATCTCCATCTCGTGGAGATGGTGGTGGACCGACTCATCCCTCCGGTCGAATCTATTAGACCCTCGGAACTCTCCTTCATGAGTGGCGGTATGGCGAGGGCTAGGCGCACGCTGATCCTAACTCGTGGCAATATTAAGAGCTCGCATGATATCTTTTTTGAAGTTTTGGAACTTGTGCTGCGTGATTGGTGTCCCTCCAGCTCGGCGGTCCCCTGATGCGGCTCGGCTTATTGGAGTGTGACTTTTCCGCCGATGGCATGGAGGAGACTCTCGTCGCCTTTTCGGGGGAGGGGATCTTCTGGTCATTGGCCTGTGGGGGGTCCGGACTCTCGGGGACGCTCGGGTTGAGGAACTTTCTCAAGGGCTCGCATTTCATTCAAGCGAGTTCGGAGGTCGAACCCCTGTTAACGGTTAACAATTACTTAATAGAGATCCTGTCCGGGTGGACTTTGAGAAGTCATAGAGTCGGTTAAAGGATTGTAAACCGAGACATGGTCATGAAGAGGGTGCTGCTTTGGACGACTTCGACAAGAGCCACCCGGGAAAGCCCCCCAAGACCCTGCAGGGGCCTGCTGAGGAGGAAGTTGTTGAGAACGGGGTTATTCAGGCTGCGGTTGCTGAACTTGTTGGTCGAGTTAAAGAGTAACATCATGGAGTGGAGGAGAGGGAGGAAGAGGAGTGGCTCTTCGGCTAGAAGCCACTGCTTTTCTTTTTCCTTTCGGAGGCATGGCTTGGAAACTAACTTCACCGATAAAGTCAGGTTGGACTGCTTTTTCTGTTTTTTACAGATGGCTCCAATCTGTTGCTGCTGATTTTTTGTGTGGGAGCAAACAGATGTATTTGGGGATTCTTCTGGAAACAATAAAGGCAAACCTGTTGACTTCTTGCCTGTGTTTGACTATTTCTTGCTACTCCCGTTAACCTGCAAAAAGTTCGATACACCGGGATGGATCCCGGCGACGAACCCTCTGACGCTCAAGTCAGTAATCAGGAAGATTATGAAAGAGCGTTTTGTGGAAAAAAATATTGATTACTTTTTTATGGTGAGGGAGAGAGGTATTTATAGTCGTCTTTAGAGACAGTTTAGAGATAATCATTTATCCCTATGTCCGGGTGTTTTTGAATAAGATGTAGAGTTTAAATCGTTTCATGAGAATTAGTTTAAACCGTCTCTTAGTGATAACCATGAATTTGAATTACTCTTTAAATGATCTAGGCTGGTTTGTAACGAGTTGTCACCCATACCCAATAGGACAGATCCGTTCCTGGGTTATTGGGCTTTGAAGAAGGACTCAGTTCCCATTTCGGACCCGTTTGTAGATGAAATTACCGTTTTACCCCTGAGAGCTTTAAGATTCGTGTCCGATTTGAACGGTCTCGACTTAATTCTATTTTTATCGATATCAATCACAGTGACCAAGAAGGATAACTTCTACTTCGGGTAGAAGAAGATAGGTTAAACACATACCTCACGTCAGTTAACAAAAAATTCAAACCGCTCATTTAGACTAGGTCTTGAGCGGTTCCATTTTGCTAATGGACTCATTATCTCCGGATGATTGATAATAAAGTTAGGGTTCATGCATTGTTCCTCCATAAAATGCCGAACAAGCTGTCTACAATCCACAAGGAAATTTATTTTTATCATCCGTTATAAAGAGAACTTTTTTTTTAGAACATAAGGAGTAATTGACCACTATTAGCGTGCACTGGATCTGATACCAGGACTTGCATAAAGAATTTCTAACCAAATACTTCTCAGCTATGTGAACAACTGTTTTATAGGACTAAATAAAGATTACCCATTGTGAATGTCATTATTTAAACCAGAAATGCTTTAATCAAGATACTGTGTAGGTTGCAACTGTTTATCGGTGATTTCTAACCTGGGTAAGAGTAATTAGCTTCCAACGATAATCAACACAAAAGGTTTATAGAAAATTATAAATGTGTTCCTATAAACAAGTCGATGAACAACTGTACATCTGAACCAATTTGATTATACCAAGCTTTACTTATCTTTATGCGCTGGTGCAATAGAGATTTTCTAATACTTCACTTTGTATAAATTTTTATAATCTAATCATATTTACCCTTTTATATGTCAATACAGCTTATACTAAAATCTCGCAATGACTATAAGTGAAATGTTGGCTTGAGATTATTGATCAATGCTGGTAGTCATGGAAAATTCCTCTTAAAAGAGGAGCAATTTCCACTTACTGATTCTACCTTTTTTGCATGTCTTAGATATCCAACAACAATTGCCCTAATATTTTGTTCAAAGGCCCTTCAGGCTCTGGAAAGAAGTCATTGACCATGGCTTTGCTGCGTGAACTTTTTGGTGACTCCGTGAAAGTAAGATCGGTTAGAGTCATCATCATTTATTCTATTATACATTTTTCTATTTAGTAAAATAACACAGAAGCCTATCTGCCTTTTTTGCAGACAACGAATGTTATAGGACATTTCCAAGTGTTAGATATTATTATAGTCTCATATTAGTTGTAGAATTGTTTTGATATTGGTTCTCCTCCTATATATATGTGGTATTGTACTTGGTTGAACTCAATTCAATATTCAGTATTATTTTTATCTCTCTGATTTATCTTAACATGGTATCAGAGCCAATTATACAAATTTTATTCTCTTAAATTTTCCCATCCAAAAAACTTCAAATTCCAACAGCCAAAAAAATAAATAAATAAATAATCGTCATCTTCAAGCAACAGTGGAACCATCGTCGAGATTTGAAACCATCGTCGAGATTTGTAACCATCGTCATCTTCAAGCAATAGTGAAACCATCGTCGAGATTTGTAACCATCGTCATCTTCAAGCAATAGTGAAACCATCGTCGAGATTTGAAACCATCGTCATCTTCAACCTTAGATACAGACAGATTGTTGGACAGCTTGTCAACTTATGCATGATCAGACCCGATATTGCTTACGCAGTCAGTGTTGTCAATCAGTTTGTTCCTGCTCCTACATCAGTTCACTACGGTGCTCTTCTTCGAATTCTCAGATATCTTCAGAGCATTATTACTAGCTCATTATTCATGTCTGCTACATCCAAACTAGAGCTGAGTCATATTCTAATTCAGATTGGGCAAGTGATCCTACTACCAGACGGTCTATCACTGGTTTCTATCTATTTCTTGGTGATTCGCTGGTCTCATGGCGAAGTAAGAAATAGGCAGTTGTTGCATGTTCTTCGACTGAAGCTGAGTACAGAGCAATGGCAGCTACTATAGAGAGATTGTCCATGTTCGTTAGCTATTATCATATATGGGTGTCACTCTTACAAGAGCTACTCCTCTTCATTGTGATAACTGGAGTGCATTGCACATTGCAAGCAACCCGATCTTTTATGAGCGAACGAAGCATATAGAGATTGATTGTCATTATGTTCGTGAGCGCTTTGAGGCAGGGACCATTTCTCTCCGTTCTGTTATATCTTCCCAGCAGACTGCAAAATTCTTCACCAAATCTCATACTGTTCAGAGATTTAGATACTTGTAGGCAAACTCACACTGTTTGACCCATCGTGAGTTTGACCGGGGGTGTTAGATTATTATAGTCCCATATTGGTTGTAGAGTTGTTTTGATATTTGTTCACCTCCTATATATAAGTGGTATTGTACTTGGTTGAACTCAATTCAATATTCAGTATTGTTTTCATCTTTCTAATTTATCTTAACACCAAGTTCTGGTATGATTTTTTTCCCAAACTGCCCCACTTTTTGAAAGTTTTTTCCAAACTGCCCTACTTTTTTTTAATTCCCAAACCATCCCACTCAGTCTTTGAAAGACCGAGTTTAGTAGAAAATAACTCAGTTTTTCAAAGATCGAGTGTTAGTCTTGGTTTTTTCGAATTCTAACACTCGGTCTTTGAAAAACCGAATTATTTTCTACTAAACTCGGTCTTTTAAAGACCGCGTGGCCATTTTGATAAATACTTTTGAAAGTGGGTCAGTTTGTTAAATACTTTCAAAAAGTGGGTCAATTTGGTAAAAGTTTGCTGGGTTACTTGTGAGGTTTACTACTGGCAGTTTTGTTTTTATATCAAATTTAAGAGACTGAAAAAAAATCGACTCTGTTGGATATGATTAAGAAAAAATTTAATTAGTGGCATTCAAGTGCAAAACCAAGTTAATCAATTAATTGGTCAAATTGGTCAAATTGTTTATGTTAAGATTGTTATAGAACAATTTGATTGTCAGTTAATGTAGCGGCATTTGTTGCGGTGTCCATTTTCATTATCTTTTTATGTCATACTGTTTCTACCTAGTCGATGATGGTGTAAATATGTTGAAGGGAAAACATATTTACTATCCTCACATTAATTAGCTGTTTTATCAGATAAATAATCGTATTATCATCATCAACAAATTTGTTTCTTATAATGAAAAATTAATTCAAATCTGGAAGAAAGAAACATATTGGTGTGTTACAAAGTTTAGAACTGCTGAAAACATATATAACAACTAGCCTGCACTAATTTTTTGTTACCATCGCTTCGAAAACTCCAAATCTATCCCATTCAATATCCTCATCTCCCTGGTGTTAACCGGTCTAGGAAGTTCGACTGTCAACGAAAATGGTCCATCTTTCTCAATATTACTGTTCACCTTAGTAAATGTTTGGTCCAGCTTGAATGGAGGTTCCGATGTTTTGATCCCGGATACTGTTAAAGTCCTGTCAGGATCCAGTTCAAATTGTAAGTCTCCATCTAAACAAACACAGAGACTAAATTATTACATATTTCTACAACTGGAGACAGAGAATGTTAACAACTGGATATTTCTAGATTGTTACTTTATGAAGCTTAAGCATGCGGGAGATTCTCTTGTTAGGTGATAGAATCAAAACCATTGGTTGACCATCAAAACATATTCTGTGGCTATCTGTTGAACTTATTGTCTTTCTATTCGAACATAATATACTAGGATGCTGTTAACCAGTGGTTCTACTTATGGTTGGGCCAGCATACATAAAAATCATTATATAAGGAGTATTAATGTGGAATTGTCATATTATTGACATTCATAGTTAACTTTAATATTCACTATTTTCATTTATTTCATATTTCTCTGTTCATATTGTGTTTTAACTAGTGTAAAGTGTTATTACTATTAGTTAGGTTCCGATAAAGTTTAATTTAATTATACAATAATAGTTTAAAATAGTTTAATATTAGACATAGTTTTCAAATAATCAAGTTGGTGCTTGTGATTTGCTAGTATTTTGTAACACTTATTACAACCTTAAATGGTCTCTAATTCTTAATTGGTGTTTTTTCCTTCTACAAACCGAACATTTTATAAAAATAACCCACTTTTTGAAAGTATTTACCAAACTGACCCACATTTAAAAGTATTTACTAAAATGACCATGCGGTCTTTGAAAGACCGAGTTTAGTAGAAAATAACTCGGTTTTTCAAAGACCGAGTGTTAGAATTCAAAAAATCCAAGACTAACACTCGGTCTTTGAAAGACCGAGTTATTTTCTACTAAATTCGGTTTTTCAAAGACCGAGTGGGATGGTTTGGGAATTAAAAAAAAAGTAGGGCAGTTTGGAAAAAACTTTCAAAAAGTGGGGCAGTTTGGGAAAAAATTCGTTCAGGTATCTGGACATTACTTTCCTAAATATAGTCTTGCTGAAATTTAATTTTTTCCAAAATTTTCTCTTAACTATGCATCTTTAACTATTTCTCACTTTTATTTTACCTTTTAACTAGCGTAGAGGTTTTTATTTGAGATTAAATCATCTAGTTGTTGATGCCTCAAATAAGAAACAAGGACTAGCAATTTTTCGTGCCGATGGCTTCAAGTCCTCACCATGTAGAACTTAATTTGAAATCTGAACAAAAAAATGCTAGATACACTTTGATAGCTCTTGCCAAAGAACTAACAAATGATCATTGGCTAGCCCCAGAAGTTAGTGAAGTCACTTTCAAGGCAGATTACAAAGGTTTGCTAAAGTAATACTGAACCTGGATTTTTTAAAAATGCTTTCCTGATTCTAGTGATAAAAGATATATATATATATTTTTTTTCAGTAATATTTCTATATGATGTTGATAAAGTTGTTGACAGTGTGCAACACTTGATAAAGTGGATAATAAACCGTTATTCCGATGCATGCAAAATATTTCTTTGTTGTGAAGATAATGGTCATATTCATGATGCCATGAAGGCTCTCTGCAAACTCATTAGTATGGTTGCTCCGGTTACGCATGAGGTGACCAATTAATTTGGAACACTTCGTGACCAATTAATTTATCCACTCACAGCGAACCAAAAGACTTAACCACTTACCAAGGATGGAATGGTTAAGCTGTTAAAAAATGTAATGTTATCCATGAAGATGATATTCTAAAGTACTGAATTATTTAATTATTGGAGTAAATTTGTGTTCTAAAATGCCTTTATACTGTTTATTATGTTTGACTCATAAATTTATAGAAAGTTGTGAATTGAATTGCAGGTTATTTTGATTTGATAAAATCAATAAAAACAACAACCGAACTACTATTACCCCAAAAATAAATAAATAAATAAATAAATAAATAAATAATAATAAATAAATAAATTAAAATAAAATAAAATAAATGGCCTATTCCGGCATTTGTTTTACAACACCGGAATAGGATTTTTTAAAAAATTATATAAAAATTGAGAATTATTCTATCCCGGCATTTACAAATGCTGGGATAGCTTAAAAAACAATCTCGGAGTTTGAAAACGTCAGGAAATATTTTTTGCATTTCTGGATGGGGCAAACTCGGTGCTTGCGGCGGCATTTTTTGTTGCGCCGTAACCATCAATTCCGGCCGGCGTTTTTAAACACAAGGATTTTATTAAAAAAAAAACTCAAAAATTTGACTTCGTTTGTAGTGGTTATAGAAAATTATAAGTGCGTTCCTATAAACAAGTCGATGCACAACTATACATCTGAACTGATTTGATTCTATCAAGCTTTACTTATCTTTATATGTAACAGGTCATAAATGCCCAGGAGAGTGCTTAAATGCTATCTTAAAATACCTACCTTATCTGACAATCTTGAAGTTGTATGTGGTGGACATTTTATCTCAAACTTTTTCACCACTGGAGAAGAATGAGAGGAGAAATGGAGGAGATTTGGCGGCAGAGTGGGAAGGAAGACACGGGATTCTTAGGGGCTATTAATGGGCCGGGTTGGCCTTCTTTGGGTATTGCTTTTGGAGTGTTTTGGGTTCTCGTTTTCTCTCTTTTGAGGAAGAATATGATATGAACATTCATTATTTTTCCACCATATTAACACATTAATCTTGTGTTCAAATTGCAGTAAAGGTCGTTCATTTTACCAATTAGCTGCATTATTCTTAGATTTTTCAGATTGAATAAGATTTCACACATCAAATGTTGTATCTTCAAATGCACTGCCCTTAACTTTGGAAGAATATGATTTTGCACTTAATGTATTTTATATTTGAATAGTAGACGCAAATTTTCTATCATAACTATCATATAAATTTCTAATATTGACTCAAATTTAACTATAAATTCATCATAATCATAAGAAACATCTTCAGCCATACTATAAAATAAAACAATCAAATTCTTTGTACCATCTAACTTGATACAAAGATCCATTACACTACGAACATAATACAACATAAGAGTAGGATGAAAATATTTCACGAATTATCGTAAATGGGAACAATAATTTAGATAATGTAAGGGTCATGCATTATTTGTTGAAAAGTTTTCATCATAATTACTATTTGAATAAAAGAAAGAAACTAGAAGTTGACTCAAAAGAATTTGAAATTTTAAGAGTTGTGTTTTCAAAAGGTTGTAAAAATTTTAACAATTTTTCACTACAATACACGATGGATTTACCGGCGTATATTCTCCAGCATTTTATCAGTCACGCCGGGGTAGGAAAAGACCAGGAATGGGGCGTCAGATTGGATGGTTATACGCCGGCGACCTCTATAAAACGCCAGGGAATTATGATATTCACCGGCGTTTTTTATTCACCGGCATTTTAATAAAACACGCCGGCGAATATACAGATAAAATGTACCAAAAAAATCTTCTCCTATTCACCGGCGTTTTTTAGTTAAAACGCCGGTATATAGTTTGGAATAAATTTACCCCAAATCCAAACCCTATACCATTTCCTCCTTCGATCCCAAAAAAAAAATCCCAATTTTTTCCCCTCTCTCTCGCGCTCTCCCGCCTTTACCTTGGCCTCCATCGTTGTGCCCTCCGTCATCATCCCTGCGTTCCGTCGTCATCCGACATCCACTTTCTCAACCTCTCTCACTCCTGTCATCGCTGCAAGTCTCCCCAACCCTCTTTCTCTCTCTCACTCGCATCGTCGCCACCCGTCACCCCCCCCACCCCCCCCCCACTCTCTCTCGGTTCCGACGTCACCGCTAATCGCCCTCACCCTCTCATTTCGAGACTCCGGCGATGCCCGTCGCCCATTCGCTTCCTTCACTGCGGCCGTTTGTCGCTCCCCTATCCAACGAGCCATCCAAACCCTAGAAACACAAAAAGTATCATTTTTTACCCTAATTTCAATTTCAATTTTTGTAGCAATAATGAGAATTTATAGGTTTAAATTATTATGTCATTTTCATATTGAAAATTTGATGGGAAATAAGATATGGGAGACAGGGTTTGAGAGATGAATGTAGGCATACCAACTACAGATAGTTGATGTGCGTGACTAATTAAATGTGTAAGATTTGAAAATTTAGTTGAAGCATACAGGGCGGTAAAGCATCAGCAAAGTGAACAAAAAGAATTTTGATTTCAGTTTCAGTTGAATGAAATGAACTGAAAAAATTTTGTTTTCAGTTTTTGATAAATGAAATGAACTGGAATGTGATGGGTATTCTAATAGGAACTGTAATGAACTGGTGGGTAATGTATTTTGTTTATTTGGGTATATCTTTACTATTTCCAATTAAACAAAATAGATCACCCAAGTTATGTGTTTACCATGTACTTTTCTAAGTGGACATGACTTACCTAGTCATGTGTTTAGAGTAATAAAGTTGTATATTATGTATGTATGTACAAGAAAGGGAATCTCATGTAAGTCACATCTGTGAGAGGCTTTCCTGCTATAGAGATGAGGTGGTATATTCATGTGCAATGAGTATGAGCTGGATTGGAACAAATAGTTCCTATTGAAAGTTCAACTCAAAGCTTCATGTACTGACTACATTGTGATACCCTACCAGCTAAGTACAACTCATTTCAGTTTGTATCACCTACAAAAGAAAGGATCCCTTTGTACATATTTGTATGATTGTTTTACTAGATTGTATGATTTTCCTCATCTAATAAACCAGCTTCATCTTTCTTGTAGTGAAGGTAAACTACTTCAGGTTAGCGTCAAATGTATGTTACTGGATTGTATGATTTGAAACTGTTGCTTCAGGTTAGTGCAGCTTCATGAGTTGCTTTTTTGTCTGAATTTGGAGATGAGATGGATCATGTATCTGAAGTTGCACACTCTGATTTTTTAAGGAGTGACTAGTGATGGAATTTTTTTAATCTGAACTTCATATACAATTATATCATGATGTCTAGATGAGTATCAGTTTCTAAGATTTCGAGATTGTTCTTTCTCATTGATTTTAAGTGATGATGAGATGGATTATGTAACTGAAGTTGCATACTATGATTTACAGAGGAGTGACTAGTGATGAAATAATCCTGTTTGAACTTATGTTGTGGTCTTAATTTGGGTCTCTTTTAGCTTTGCAATTGGTTTTGATTGTGAGAGTGCTGTAGCTTTGCAATTGGTTTTTGACATAAAGTTCAAGAGCTAAGTGATTTATCCTTCAAAGTTTGATCAATATAGTTTTCGATTTTGCCCGTACAAATGATCAAAACTTTTTTGGTATATTTATGTTTCTGGAGTTGGATCAGAGAGTTATTCCAATTGTAGTTAGGGGAGCTAGTTGATATGGATAATCAGACCTGAATTTGCTCACATTTTATATATCCAATACATGAGTGGTACTGAACTCTAAGTTACTCAAATATCTGATTGATATTTGAGTAACTGAATAAATATCTGGATATACGGCATTTAACTCATTTTTCTTTCAAATCAGGAGTCATTAATTTTATCTCTTTTACATCCCTTATATATAGTACTTATATCCATTCCATGTCTGCTTTGTTTACCCGCTAATATGAGCAAAGATACTGTGTAGGGCTTGTATTCATTTGCAATAATTTTTTAGATCCAGATAGTTCTTCATGCAAAAATATGTTATAATTCTGTAATACATTGCTGTTACGCAAAAATATTTATTATAAGTGAAAATGTACCGAAAGTTTACATTAAATCTCAGAAAACATGTATATTTGATTAGCTGTGGTAAATAGGTACATACTTCATTGATGATATGTTCAGCATATGGTCGAAAGAACTTGAAGTGCAGCAATATACAATTAACTGAAGCTGCATACTATGTTTGTTTGTATTTTTTTGTTTTGTTTTTTTTTAAGGTTTTTTTTTAATTTTTAATTTTTTTTTTAATTTTTTTTTTTTAAATATATATCTACCCCGGCGTTTTTACAAGCGCCAGGGTAGCTTTCAGAAAAAAAAAAGGTAGTCTATACCGGTGTTTTCAAAACGCCGGTGTAGGTGATGGCCGAGAACAGTGCTTCCAAACGAAACCACCATTTTAGTGGCGTTTTTCAACCGCCGGTGTAGTTTTAACCTATACCGGCGTTCGTAAAAAATGCCAGGTAAATCTCCCTAAGCTACAGCGACACACGATTCAGCGACACTTGCACCGGCGATTTATAAAAAGCCAGTGGTATCTACAGCGGGGTTTAAAAACGCCGGTAAATGTGCAAAAAAATGTCGGTAAATACTGTTAGTCTTGTAGCGTTTTTACAAATTTCTAAGATTGTTCATTCATGCCAAAGTTCACCATATTTTTTGCAATAAAAAAATTATTTATAACAGTTTTGTATTTACAAACAACAATAAGTCGAAAGTAGAATTTCATCTATGTTTACCATCTTTATAGAATTTTTAAATTTTATTCCCTTAAGCTTATAGCATTGTTGGAATTCTTGAAGATTATGACCACTCAAATCTATGAAATACACACAATATCTTATTGCACTCATATATGGTTGACTATCTTCATTGCATCTTGCACCCACAAGTTGAGAATATGACATGCACATTTGACATGAAATATTTCAGGCTCTAGTGGCTTAAACGTTTGAATTAATGAACAAACCACATTTTTATTATTGGCGGCATTATAAAGACTAACAAAAAAATTTCATCATGAATATCATAAGTAGTGCATGGTTGTATGATTTGTGATGCGATATCCGTACCATTATGGGGATATATTAAATATCCAAATTATATTCTTCTCTTTTAAAGGATTCAATCAGTATCAATTCAATGAAAAATTACACACATCATTGGAACATCGTTACAACCATTCCAACAATCACTAGTTAACGCAACCTTACAAATTAAAGAATGCAAAGTAACAATTAAAAATTATTTTAGCACTTATATATTTTAAAACAATCAGATATAATGGTGTTTCTATGAATTTGTTTGTAAT